>PVHT021183560.1:8279650-8447425 GCA_004024745.2 Catagonus wagneri | reverse complement strand
TGGCCTATGCCACAGTGACAGCAATGTGGGATCTTAGCCGTGTCTGCGACACACACCACAGCTCACGGCAACATTGGATCCTTAACCCACTGAGAAAGACCAGGGATCGAACCTGTGTCCTCATGGATACTAGTCTGGTTCATTACTGCTGAGCCATGATGGGAACTCCAGTTACACTCCATTTATAGCTATAAAATATTAGCTACATTCCCTGTGTTGTACAACATAACCTTGTAGCTTATTTTATACCTAAAGTTTGTACTCCCATACCCGTTTTTGCTGTGATTTAAGTGTTCTATGTCTTCTTTTAAAAAAATAACATTTTAATACAGATGTTGCTATGGAAAAATCTCTGCATCCCAGGTAAGTGGATAAATTAAGGTATACAACAGAGGTTATGGTATGCTACCATTTGTGTAAAAAGAAGAGAAAAAATAAGTAGTAGTATTTGCTCGAATACACATTTAAAAAACTCTGAAAAGAGACATGGGAAATTCTACTGTGGTTAATGAGGTTTTTGGGAGGGAGGGACAGGGAGGATGGGGGTTGAGAGAGGAGAAGCACTGCTTGGTAAAGTGGTTAAAGGCCAGGACTTCAGAGCAATAGGGTAGATGGCACAGAAACCAACCTGCTTGGGCTGAATCCTAGTTCCACTACAGAGTTACCTAACACTTCAGCTTCTGATTTGTAAAATAGGGGTGATAACCAACTAGATTTTCTTGGGTTGTTGGAGGATTAAATGATACAAATAATGAGACAATACACATAAAATACCTGGCACAGAACAGTTATGGTAGTTCCTAGTTTACAAAACAGGAGAAATTCAAGAACAGGTTTGTAGTTAATAGGGAGCCTAGTCTGAATAAAGCAGAAAGCTCTCGCCCCGAGACTGGGGGAAGAGATTGGAGAAGGTGGACAGGGTCTACACTGTGGAGACACCTGAATGCTAAACCACAGACTCAGTGTTTCACAGTGTAGGCTGGGAGCCCTCAGCCTTGCCCTGGCTAGGAGCAACTGTGTATGCCTCAGGACAGACTACAACTCTGGGTGAGTGGAGGGGTGTTTTGTGGGTGAGGAGGTGAAGTGATGATGAAAACCCTTCCCTGCCGGCACAAAGAGGAAAGGCATACTAGTAGTACCCACATTTCAAGGTAATGGATTTATATTCTGTTGAAAACACCACCAAGGTAGGAATTCAACCCTTTCCTGCCAGGCTTACCAATGTTCCCAACACCTACAAGCTGGCACAGATAAGACACTGGTGATGAGCAAGGTAGTGAGTGACACAAGAAAATGTTTTGGAGAAACTGATCAAAGGAAGATGAAATCAAAGAACTATTCAAGAATTAGGAAGGTACGAAAATAGAGTGCAGTGATACACAGAATGAATTTGGGTGGTAATAAAGAAATGATAGAGAAAAAGGAGACTAAAAAGTACACTTTGATAGAAAAAAATCCAAAGGACTTCTTAACTGACTAGATTTCAGTTACCTTTAGAAGCTGATGGTGGTGGTCCCAGCACTGCTATGTGATCTCGATCCAGGACAGTGAACGCAACACCACTTCGAGCATTTCCAGACACTACAGACTTTAGCAACAGTGATCTCACTACCCTCTGATTTTTTTCTGGGTCACTTGGATGTATCGGTATCAGAGTTTCATATACACACCCATCAGAGCCTGTTGAAAACAAGTGTTTCTTGTTGATCACTGGATAAAGGATAGTCCTATATATGTTACAGTTAAATGTACCAAACTGTTTCCATGATTTTACCAATTTGATAAAGGATCCAACCATAAAAATAAACAACTGTAACAATCACATCACTCTGCACTGTCCCGTAAAGAATGTACTACAGGAGTTCCCTTGTGGCACAGAAGCTTAGGTTACTGCTATGGCACAGGTTCGATTCCTGGTCCAGATTTCACATGCTGCAGGTGCAGCCAAAAACAAACAAACAAACAAACAAACAAACAAAAAAACCAAAACCCAAAAAATTACAAACCAAAAGTTGAGGGAGGAGAAATACTCATAAAAATATCAGTTAAGAAATGTCATAATAGCCATGAAATAAAAACTGTAAATACCTGTAATAAGATAAAAGGGGACTGCCAAAAATATAAACAACCCAGTCACTAAAAGGCTCTATCTCTCATTAGAAATTAATTAACATCCTGGTCTAAACACTACATTTCTTGTTACTACATCACCCTGAAAACCCTATGAAACTGGTAGCCTTTGTAGGTCAACTGAATTTTTGGCAATTTCATGTGGTTCTAGCTATGTGACATGAAGAGATCATAACCCTTTGGTTCGACTCTCTTACTAACATTGTTCAAAACGCTAAAACATAACACAAGTTTCTGTTTAAAAATAAATAGGTCCTACAGGTTAAACCAGTCCCTCTTAAGCAAAAGTATTAAGCAGATTCCTCCAGATATGATAAATGACAGCAGCCTTTTCCTTAACAGGCATTGCAAACATTTGTACACTGAAAAGCTTCACAAAGATTTTAAATTGTGATAACATGGAAATGTTTCCTAAATTAATTCTTTTCTCTCTTCCTCCTTTAACCTTCTCACAACAACTTCAAAAGAAGCCATAAAGGGCAGGGAGGAGAGAATACCACAAAGGCACTCTCCCCTCTAGCTGCATAAGACTGGGATTAAACTTTAGTGCATTACCTGGAGGTAAACTCCAAGGCATTAAAAAAAAAAAAAATCTGTAAAACGCCAGCTGGCAGAGGCCAAGACTGCTCTGCTAGTGTCCTTTTACCCATCTGTCCCTAAAACTGCTCAAAGAAGGGCACAGTCTATCTTTAACGTTGGAAAAGAAGAATGCAGGGGCCACTCAATACCAACCTTGGGAGTTTTATGGTTCACTAATTATGGTATCAAAAAAACTGCACTTTTTATAGTAAAGATAAAAATTTTTCCTTTTTTATTGATATTATATTATTATTTATTGCTTATGATAAATTTCAAGTCATACAAATTACCTTCAGAGAACTACTGACCTATTGCACAGCTAGATATAGCAAAATGCAAAAAGACCAGGGATCAGTGCTCAGAAGGAAGCAAGGAAAGGGGAGGACTACAACTGAAAACTGCAGAAACCAAAGCCTCTAACCTAAAAGAAAACACTATCCTGTGATACCCCTTTATTTATAAACTCTGAATTTAAAGAAAAATTCTTACTTAATGACATCAGAGAGATGAATTTCCGATCCACAGACATACTAAAACTCTGTATAACAGATTCTTCTTCTTGTCCAAGTAAAAGTGCATATTTACTTAGGACACGTGAGCTACACTTCTGTACATAAGCAAAATAATTTCCATGCTGAGAAGAAAAAAAAAAAAGAAGTTACTTTATTTAAAAATACTGGAGTTTCCTGGTGGCTCAATGGGTGAAGGATCTGGGGTTGTCACTGCTGTGGTGTGGGTTCGATGCCTCAGACATGGACCCAAAAAAAAGAAAAACAAAACCATTTCCACCAACTATATTTAAATGCTAAGAACATACTGTCACCCCGTTGTTAATTCAACAAGTGCTTAAAAACCTCTCTTCCAGTTAAATTTTAAAATTTATAAAAATTTCTCTTTAATTCAGGCATAAAAATAATTACAACTAAAAGGCATTTTAGTCTTTTAAAAAACAATAAAAGTCTTCTAAGAGAAACACCAAAGTCTAATTTTAGTTTGATTTTTTTCTTTTTTTCTTTTCAGGGCTACACTTGCCGCATATAGAAGTGCCCAGGCTAGGGAGTTGAACTGGAGTTGCAGCTGCGGGCCTATGACACACCCACAGTAAACCAGATCTAAACCATATCTGTGACCCACACCGCAGCTCATGGCAATGCTGGACCCTTAACCCACTGAGTGAGGCCAGGGATTGAACCTGTCTCCTCATGGATACTAGTCGGGTTCTTAACCCACTGAGATACAAAGGGAACTCCTAATTTTAATTTTAAAAATAATATGAGTGACTCTGAAATGTCACAAAATGGGCTAATAATTAAAGTTATCATTTACCTTTTCAGTAATAAAAATTAGCACAGGATGCCTAAATACCATGAAAAACTTTGTCCACCTAAAAAAAGAAAAAAAGAAAAATTATAAAATACCAACTTGACAGAGAAGAGAAACATACCATCAACCTAAATTTAAGGGATTGTTTTATTAAATATTTTCTAGAGCCAGAGAGAGATCAGAGAATAGTTAATTCAGTGTTTCAAAGCATATACGGCAGGGACCTAGTAGGCATTCCTCCGTTAAATGTATCTCTGGATTAAATGCCAGCTGCTAGGCTTCCCCAAGCTTTAACGATAATAATGTGAACTGCAAAGTACCAAGGGTGTGTGAGACAACATGCTGTATTTCACAAAGTTCTTTGACTTGCTCTCATTTTCCGAAAGTCATTTTGGGGACTAATGTTCTGAGGAAAACATCAGCATCTCACCTGCTTTCTTCAGGTGACAGAAGAAAACTGAGGTCCAGGGAGGGTACGGGGCCTGAAACCAATGCTGCACAGCTATTTTCTGGCAAAGAGGGGATTAGAACTCAAATTCTCTACCTATATCTTTATTCCTAAAGATTTCCTCCAAATACAGCTGCTCAGAGAGGCATTCATTGGGTCTCAGATATAAATGGTCATCATCCAGGTTGTTCACTGACTATGTACAAGTCTTCACTTGGACTCAAGGCAGCAAGTTAATCAGACAGGAAATCTGTGATCAAAGAAAGGGGACTCGAGAGATGTGAAGTCATGATTAATTTGCATGAATCATTTTCCCAGTCTTATTCCAGAATCTGGGAAAGCAGAGGTCTCAATGCACTATCCTGATGCCACTAAAAACAAGCTGCACATTTCTTCAGGAGAAAGTGTTCTGACCTCTGCAGTCAGGTCCTGTGGGATTACTCACTTCATTTTCAAATTGCTGACTATCCAGTTCTGTCATTAGGACAGGACCATTTGGCCTCGGTTTCCTCAATCAGTTATCACCCTAGAGGCATTTGGGGGATGTGATTTTGGCTAATGTCTCACAGTTTTTAATTAGGTGATTTTTATTAGGTTTATAACCAAAATATTTTTGAACAAGGCAAAGGCTATTATAAAAAACACACAGGGAGTTCCCTTCATGGATCAGCCATTAACAAACCAGACTAGGATCCGTGAGAATCCGGTTCGATCCCTGGTCTCGCTCAGCGGGTTAAGGACCCTGTGTTGCTGTGAGCTGTGGTGTAGGTCGCAGATGCGGCTCAGAGCTGGCATGGCTGTGGCTGTGGCGTAGCCCAGCAGCTGTAGCTCTGATCTGACCCCTAGCCCGGGAACTTCCACATGTCGTTGCTGTGGCCTTAATAAGCAACAAAACGAAACAAAACACACCGTACATTTTCTTTTTTCGCTTTTTAGGGCCACATCCACAGCATATGGAAGGTCCCAGGCTAGGAGTCAAATTGGAGCTACAGCTGCCGGCCTACGCCACAGCCACAGTCACAGCCATGCCAGATCTGAGCTGCGTATGCAGCCTACACCACAGCTCATGGCAATGCTGGACCCTTAACCCACTGAGTGAGACCAGGGATCGAACCCACAACCGTGTGGTTACTAGTCAGATTCTTTTCTACTGCACTACAGTGGGAACTCCAGTGCATTTTCATTTTGGTAAAAATTCACTTACAAGTATTGGAACTTACTTAATCACTTCTTCATCAGAGATAACAGTTTCAATTTTCTGCTGGGGCTCTGCAAGCAAGGCCTCTAAACCACGAACGGCACCTTCCTTGAATAGCACCAAGGGTTCTGTCCCCTGTATTGAGTGTATCCTATATACCTCAGCCGACAACTAGAAGAACATAGAAATATTTTAATTTTTATTCTAAAGCAATTGCCACCTAATAGAATATTTACAGAAGGCTTACCTTTAAGGGACTGTTTTGTTTTCATTTTGATTCAATTTTGTTTTATAATTATGTATATGTTTGTATGTATAATTATGTATGTATGTATGGTTCCAGAGTCAAATCTATAACATAAAATACATTCACAAGTCTAACTTGAGCTCCTATTCTCTCCATCCTCTCCCCTACTCTCCCCCATAAGTAATCACTTCCATTCATTTTTGGTTTATCTTTCTATTGTAAATACTGGAGAAGAGGCTACAACTTGCATCTCTCAAAACTAGAGGCTGAGAGAGGTACAAAGCCAGTAATGCAGAGTTCTAAGTGGTTCTGGTGTTAAAGACAGATGCCATATATAAATACATGCCATATCTATATATAACTATATCCTGCAAGCCCAAGAAAAGAAATTTACACCATATGTAGGATTAAAAAAAAAAAGCCGCTGTGTAAAATTCAGGATTGTATCACTGCAGGGTAAAGGAAAAAACTGGAGCCACAAGACAGCATAGGTAGCAATCTGTTTCAAGGGTCCAGGCAACAACTGTCATTACATTTGAATCAACTCTATTGTGAACTGCTTCTAAAACATGCCAGTTAGACTTAAGACATTTAGAACCAGAAGGAACTTTCAAGATTAACCTAGTTTGAGATCCTCATTTTATAAGAAAAAGTTAATTACATACTTAAGGTTGTTAGCATAAAAGACAGTCATTTTTTTTTTTTTTATTACTATGTTACGTGCCACTCTTAAAATGCACAATGCATGAAGCTTGCAGGATCTAATCTACCTTTTCTTTTCTTTCTTTCCTTTTTTTTTTTTTTTTGGCTGTACCCATGGCACGTGAAAGTTCCCAGGCCAGGAAGTGAACCTGAATCACAGCAGCAACCCAAGCCACTGCAGTGACAATGCCAGATCCTTAACCCACTTATTCTAAGAAAGGGAACAGTGAAGCTCATTTATTCTCACAAGGGACAGACCACAACAGTGAAACTCATGGAAATAACTATAAATTTGTCATTCATGAATTATTTAAATCTTCAACCACAATGATAACATATTAAATAATATTTTCTAACATATTAAACTCATAAATCGAGAAATTTTACCAAGAAAAACTGTACAATAACTAGAATGAAAAATCAAGGAGTTCCCGCTGTGGCTCAGTGGAAATGAATTTGACTAGCAATCATGAGGACGACAGTTCGATCCCTGGCCTTGCTCAGTGGGTTAAGGACCCAGCATTGCTGTGAGCTGTGGTGTAGGCTGCAGATGCGGCTCAGATTTGTCATGGCTGTGGCTGTGGCACAGACTGGCAGCTACAGCTCTGATTCGACCCCTAGCCTGGGAACCTCCATATGCCACAGGTATAGTCCTGAAGACAAAAAAAAAAAAAAAAAAAAACTGATTATAACCTTTATGTCACGTTCACAGATCATTTAGGATAAGTAACAGCTACATTACAAATCATTCCATCTCACCAATAAACTAAATAAATACGTTGGAAAATCCAAAGACTTACTGTAGCTTTAAATACTTTATCCAGGTTTACATCTTCATTATTCCATACCCTCAAGACCTTAAATCAAAACATACAAGTTAAAAAAGCATTCCAATTTCCATTTACATACAAAACAAACAGTTAATAAATCAACATTTGACTTGTTATATAAAATTTGCATATGGAGGTTCCCAGGCTAGGGGTCTAATAGGAGCTGTACCTGCCCGCCTACGCCATAACGACAGCAACGCCAGATCCGAGCGGCATCTGAGATGTACACCACAGCTCATGGTAATGCTGGATCCCCAACCCACTGAGCAAAGCCAGGAATCGAACCCTCAACCTCATGGTTCCTAGTCAGATTTGTTTCTGCTGCACCACAACGGGAACTCCTTGTTATATAAAACTCTTGAAACTCACCTTATTATCGTGTACAACAATATACTCTCCAGTTTGAAAGTTGCACACAGCTGGACATGTTATAATTTGACCTTGTTTCACTGACCAGCTCCCCAAGGGTTTCTGATCGGAAACCTAATGAAATTAACATACAATATTCAAAAAGTCAGTTTCAGACATTAAAATAATTAAATTTACATTTGAAACAAAAGAAGTCATTAAAATGATAGCATTTAGAAAGTTTCTTAAATTAAAAAAATAGCTAGTCATAAATACGCAAAATACTGTATGGATTCCACTTAAGACAGAAAGTAGAATGGCAGATGCACAGGGCTGGGGGAACTGGGAGATACTGTTTAATGGGTATAGAGTTTCAGTTTTGCCAGGTGAAAAGAGTTCTGGAGATGGATGGTGGTGATTGCTGCATAACAATGGGACTAAATATACACTAAATACCCTGAACTGTACACTTAAAATGGTTAAGACTGTAAATTTTATGTTACGTGTATTTTACAATACACGTAACAATTAAAAATAAACCTTAAAAAAGCAGTTAAATTGAAAATATTAAGTTGCTAAAATGAAAAAAGTAAATTAATAATGACACTCTGATAATGAACAATATTAATACATTAAAAAAATTGATTCTGTTGTGCCTTTGAATGGGGCCATGGGAAACAAAGAAAGGACAGGTGGAATCGTACCAGTTCTCATTGGCCACTCTATTACTGCACAGGAACTGCAAAAACCCCTCTTGACAGACAGGTAAAAGCCAATAGTGTCATCAGAAGAATCAAAACAAGAAAACGTATACGGAACTGTTGGCAACCTGTTCCCCAAACTTCAAAGCAGATAGCTAGCGTTTTTGTTTTTGTGTTTTTTTAAACTGAAGTATAGCCACCGTACAATATTATGTTACAGATGTACAACACAGTGTTTCACAATTTGAAAGATTATACTCCATTTATTATTATAAAATATTGGCCCTATTCCCCATGTTGTACATATATCCTTGTAACTTATTTTATACTTAGTAGTTTATACCTCTTACTACTTCCCCTACCCCCTATACTGACCCTCCCCCCTTCACTCTCCCCACTGGTAACCACTAGTTTGTTTTCCATATCTGTGAATCTGCTTCACGGTTATAATCACTAGTTTGTTGTAGTGTTTAGATTCCACATATAAGTGACATCATACAATATTTGTCTTTCTCTGACTGATTTCATTTGGCACAATGCCCTCCAAGTCCATCCCTGTCACTGCAATAGCAAAAATTTCATTCTCCTTAATGGCTGGGTATGTATGTATGCGTTGTGTACACACACACACCCACCCCACATGTTCTTTTCTCACTTACCTGGTGCTTCCATATCTTGGCAACTGATTGTAAGTAATGCTGCTATTAAATACTAGGTGAATATATCTTTTTTTTTCTTTTTAGGGCTAAATCTGCCACATATGGAAGTTCCCAGGCTAGGGGTAGAACTGGAGCTGCAGCTGCAGGCCTACGTCACAGCCACAGCCAACTCGGTATCTGAGCTGTGTCTGCGACCCACATCACACAGCTCATAGTAACACCTAATCCACTGAGCCAGACCCACTGAGCCAGACCAGGGATCGAACCTGCATCTTCATGGATACTAGTTGGGTTCGTTACTGCTGAGCCACAACAGGAACTCCCATATCATTTCGAATTAATGTTTTTAATTTTTTTTTTCATTTATATACCCAGGAGTTAAACTGCTGGGTCTTATGGAAGTTCTATTTTTAGTTTTCTGAGAAATCTCCATATTGTCTTCCATAGAGTCTGCACCAACTTACATTCCCACCAACGGTGTGAGGGTTCCCTTTTCTCCACCTCCTTACTAATATCTGTTATTTGTGTTCTTTTTGATGATGGTCATTCTGACAGGCATGAGGTGATATCTCATTACAGTTTTGGTTTGCATTTCCCTGACTATTAGCGACTGCTGAGATAGCTAGCTTCTTAAAGATACAGAAAACTGGAGTTCCCGTTATGGCTCAGCGGTAATAAACACGACTGGTTCTGATCCCTGATCTCATACAGTGGGTTAAGGATCCTAGCGCTGCGGTGTAGGTTGCAGATACAGCGTTGCTGCACCCCCAGCCTGGGAGCTTCCACATGCAGCAGGTACAGCCCTAAAAAAGACAAGAAGCAAAAAACAAAAACAAACACCCCCCTCCTTCCCGGGAAACTAAGTTCAGCAGCTCACATAAAAATACATTCTACAAGCCTACTAAAGGCAAAGTTTAGAAGGTGTAGTGAGTCCGTCCTTAGGCTGAAAAGGGGGCGGGGTGTGTAGATTACAAAATACACAACTCCAGAATTTACAGGGTGAACCATAGCCGGCAACAGACCGGTCGCTGGGATTTAAGATTCCTACCAAGCTGTCAAGAAAGCAAAACAAACAAAGAGAGAAAGAAAACAAAAAGAAAAATACCCACAAAACTTTTTTTTTTCCCCTAACGAGCGGGTAGGAAGTGTTATGGACAGAATGCTAAATCAACATCAGTGACATCTCCCACCCAACCAATCTCCGTTCAACCCTTCCTGCGGGAAGCTTGGGTGACAGAGACCCCAGAAGGGGATCTTAGCAAGGCTATCTGAAAACACAGGTTTCCTTTCTTTTCCCGAGTCTAGCCCACGTGCACTTAAGATGCTCTGCCGCGTGCAACTCAGAAATATGCCTCGCTCTTCGGGAAAACAATCGAGTCAGATTCTAACCTCACTCAGCGTCCCGAAGAGGCCACGCCGCCTCTCCACTAAGCCAGCCGAACAATATCTCTGAAGCTGTGAGAAACCCGTGGTTACGGCTTCGCGTTCAGAAAGGGGCGAAACGGCGAGGGCGTTCCAAAGCCTATCGCTCTCACCTTATAGAGAATGACCGTCCTGCCGCTGTCCGTCACTAGAAATTGGTCTGTCTTGTCGCTCTGCTCCACTCCTAGGGGTCCTTCAGGCCCGGAACCGAGGGGTACCGCAGTCAACGTGAATCCCTCCTCCAGGGCTGCCATTTTGGCCCACCTTACGCAGGGCCGCGCATCCCTCCCGGCAGGCCTCGCGCTTTCTCTCGCGAGAACTAGGAGGCCGACTGGCACTCCCCAAAAGATACCTGCTTGCCGAGCCTGCGACCTCTGGCGGGTAGAAATAGCTAGAGGCGCTGCGGACTACGTCGGGTGGGCGGGGCCTGGAGTTTGCGTCTAGACTCCGCCCCACAGGCCACATTTCCGAGTCCCGGATGCACAGATCCATGCAGAAAGGGTGGGTGGCAGGGGGAACCTTACGTGTTAGATAGTGTAGTCGCTGCGCCTTTTTCAGCTACGAATTTGAGAGGCTGAAGGGTGGGTGTGGCACGTGGCCAGATAGAAATAAACTCGATGTTTTCACTTGAAGCGAACTGTCTAGGAATTCTTTCCACAGCTTCATGGAATAATGTCCCAAGGGAAAAATATTTCTCTCTTCAGATTAACTTTTAACGTGCAGAACTGAAATACCTAATCCACCCTGCTTCTCAGAACCCGCCACAAAGATCTAGCATCTGCAGCCTTGCGGGTCTTGCAGGTTTTCTTCGCCGGTTCTCTGAACAGCGGCGGGGAAATCTCTCTCCAGTTTATAGGAAATCCAGACTTGTCTGATGCAGCGGGTGACGTCTGTGGTCCCCCTGGGCAGTTTTTGGCAAAACCGTTTCCTCGAGAGAGTTTTGAGATAAACGTGACTGATTTAATCAATACTGTCAAAACTCAGAAAAGATAAATGGTGCATGTTCCTAGGAAGGAAACACTAAATAGGCGATTACCTGGCCACAGCATCACAACGCAGGAGAAAGGCTATGCAGCTATTATGACAGGAGCAAATATCTACCATAAATCCTTAATAAGGATAACGGGTCTTTTGTTTTTTAAAGTGTCTAAGGAGTTTGACTTTAAATTTGTGGCGCCTTTATTTGGAAAAGAAATACTCTGAGATTCAGCATAGACGTCCTGGCCTCTATGATACTTTTTCTTTTCCTCCCAGCACAATCAGCCTCTCTGGGGAACCGTGTTTAGCAACTACTGTCCATGTTTGGGATGGCGGTCTAGACACCTTCTCCTCCAGAAAGTCTTCTCTGACTATCTGAGATTGGATTAAATGTCTAATTTGGGTCACCAGTGTTATTGGAACATCCAGTATGGGGATGGCTGGTTACTCAAATATTTCCTTCATTCTGTTTATTTCTTTGAAGGGACTATGGATTTATCACTAGTATCTGGCATAGTGCCTGTCTCATAAATATTGGTGGGACTAATGAATAAACAGTGAAGGTTTATTCATAGTATTTGTGCTTTTCCTCTTTTTCAGCTTCAAGACTTTAAAACAGGGGTTCTTGGAGTTCCCGTCATGGCTCAGTGGTTAATGAACCCGACTAGAACCATGAGGTTTTTTGTGGGTTCGATCACTGACCTCACTCAGTGGGCTAAGGGTCCGGCGTTGCTGTGAGCTGTGGTGTAGATCACAGACATGGCTCAGATCTTGCGTTGCTGTGGCTGTGGTGTAGGCCGGTGGCTACAGCTCCGATTAGATCCCTAGCCCAGGAACCTCCATATGCAGCCGGTGCGGCCCTAAAAAAAAGACAAAATGACAGCAAAACAAAACAAGGATTCTCAAACTTCGTGATTTCAGCATTCTTTTACACTCGTAAAAATTATTGAGGACTGAAAGAAGTTCTTGTTTTTATGGGGTATATATGTATTGATATTGACTGTATTAGAAATTAAAAGGGAGGAATTAAGAAATAGGTATTTATTCATTTTTAAATAATAAACCCATTACACGTGAACATAAACAACATCTTTATGAAGAATAACTTGAAAAATAATTTTGTGAGAAGAGTGGCATTGTTTTATGTTTTTGCAAATCTCTTTAATGTCAGGCTTAATAACAGATAACCAGATTCTCACATCTGCTTCTGCATTCAGTCCATTGTGGCATCATATGACATATCATACTATAAGAGTGCCACGTAGAACACCAAAAAAGGAAAGTAACGTCTGAATAGTTTGTCTTCACAGGATCTCTGGAAGGGTCTCAGGACCTAGAGTTGCAATTGAAAAGCAAATATAGGGAGCAAGGTTATCTGCTAAAAAGGGGGAGATCAAAGTTCCCAGTTTCAGAAAAGAGGGACAGAGCAATCTTTCCGGAGTGCTGGAGTCCGGAATGAGTGTAAAAACCATGAGAGTGGAGTTCCCTGGTGGCTCATTGTCGGGTTAAGAATCTGGCATTGTCACTGCTGTGGAGTGGGATCCATCCCTGGCCTGGAAATTTCCACATACCAGGGGTGCAGCCCCAAAAAAACCAAAAAACAAAGAAGATCCCAAGGGAGTCAAAACAGGTAGAAAAAGTGGGGGGGGGGGCTTTCACCTTGGAAGTGAAAACTAAGCCCTGCCCCCTGATGCTCAGAAGACCTCAGGACCAGGAAAAGAACAGCAGCACTAGGCATGTTTCTGAACTTCTTACAGATGCTAAGAATTGGAACAACTTCTGACTCTTACTTTTAGTCCTAGAAAATATTACAGAACTGGAGACAGATTTTTAAATTTCTTTTATTCTTTCTTACTCTTTTTGGATATGTATTATGGGCTGAATTGTGTCCACCCTCCTCGCCCCCCAAACTCATATGTTGAAGTCCAACCTCCAGCACCTTAGAATGTGGCTGTACTTGGAGCTAGGGCTTCAAAGTTGCCAGTTTTTTTTTCCTTGTTTTGGGCCACACCGGTGGCATATGGAGGTTCCCAGGCTAGGGGTCCAATTGGAGCTACAGCTGCCAGCCTACGCCACAGCCACAGCAACGCCAGATCCGAGCTGCGTCTGCAACCTACACCACAGCTCACGGCAATGCTGGATCCTAAGCAAGGCCAGGGATCGAACCCACAACCTCATGGTTTCTAGTTGGATTCATTTCCCCTGTGCCATGACAGGAACTCCAAAAGTTCCCAGTTTTTAAGATAATTAAGATGACAATGCTGCTGAGAAAGCCTTGTTATTATTATTTTTTAATGGCCACACCCATGGTATATGGAAGCTCCTGGGCCTGCGACTGAATCTGAGCCATAGCTGCGGCAACACCGGATCCGTTAATCCACGTCTCTGCAGTCGGATTCTTAACCCACTGCCCCCAATCCAATATGACTGGTTTCATTATAAGAAAAGGAGATGAGGACACAGACAGAGGAGGCCATATGAATACACAGGGAGAATCTTGCTCTCTATCAGTCAAGGGGAGAGGCCAAAAGAAAAATCAGCCTCACTGACATATACACTTCCACCCTCCAGAATATGAGAAAATAAATTTCTGTTGTTTAAGCCACAGCCACAGCAATGTCAGATCCAAGTCATGTCTGCAACCTATGCCACAGCTCATGGCAACACCGGATCCTTAACCCACTGAGTGAGGTCAGAGATCTAACCCTCATCCTCATGGATACGAGTCAGGTTCATAACCCACTGAGCCACAACAGGAACATCCTCCCGTCCTTCGCTTAACTCAGCAATGCATCTGTTTCCTCTTCATCATAGTTGTTTTTGTTTTTGTTTTTGCTTTTTTAGGGCCGCACCTGCAACATGTGCAGGTTCCCAGGCTAGGGGTCAAATCGGAGCTACAGCCGCTGGCCTACACCACAGCCACAGCAACAAGGGATCCGAGGCGTGTCTTCAACCTACACCACGGCTCACGACAACACGCAATCCTTAAACCACTGAGTGAAGCCAGGGATCAAACCCACATCCTCATGGATCCTAGTCAGATTCATTAACCACTGAGTCATGAAGGGAACTCCCTCATCATAGTTTTTGACTGTTTTATTTGTTTGTTCACTCACGTAGACTCCCCCACTGCATCATAAGCTTCTTAGCGGTAAGAGTCCCTGTCTGTCATATTCACCTATGCATCCCCATTTCCTAGCACTTAGGCACTCAGTAAAAATGTGCCTTTAATCGAAAGAGTCATTTTACATCTTCGTAGTCTTGACGACCAGCAAGTGTATCCGATCCATATAAAGGGTATAAGGGTGCTCCTGCTGCAATACAGCAGGTTAAGGATCTGGCGTTGCCACAGCTGTAGTAGAGGTTGCAGCTGTGGCTCAGATTCAGTCCCTGGCCTGGGAACTTCCAGATGTCTTTGGGTTCTGCCAAAAAGGAAAAACAACAACAACAACAACAACAAAAAACAGTTTAAAGCACGCTTGTTGAATAAATCACACTTTTATGGCACGCTGTTGTAATAAATGGGAAGTGAACTTGACACATTAGGATAAAGTAAGACTTAGTGGGTTGAGAAAGCTGGAATTGCACTTGCATGTTTGTCCGTAAATGTGAGCTTAAGTTTGGTAAGCGTTTAAAAGAGATTGCGATTCTTTTTGAAGTACACCAGCTGTAACGAGGGAACTAGGAGTCTTCTGCAACCTAGCCGAAGATAAGAACCGGTCACAGTGTTCCACTTCCAAGATGAATCAATCAAGGTCAGTGAGCAAGAACAAGGCTGGCCATCCATCACTGGTTAGAGACGTTTAAGGGCCGGTCTTCAAAGTCAGCTTCGACCCTGTGCATGTTAATGTGAGCTGTGGATGTTCATTCTATCTGGATTGTTTGTCATATTTATGCCACTTAGCTGTCTAGCCATGTAGGCTGGGGGAGATATGACCTCTCACATTCAATTCCTAGAATAGAATCAGGTGATAAATACACAACGAATAAGTCTAATTACATAGTAGGGACACCTGCCCATATTCAAAAGAGAGAATATTACTCATTATAGATTTTTCATGGAAAGGTGACAGTTGATGATGTATGAATTGCTATGAGTGGGATACAATAAGTGCTTTTTTGCCAAAGGAACATTTCTAGAAGCACCGTTCTGAAAACAGGACGGATAGTAGGTATATATATGCCACCAAATTTCCATATTATATGGAAGTTGTAGTGGTTCTTTTTGGGGGGGTTAAGGGGGACTGTACCTGTGGCATATGGAGGTTCCCAGGCTAGGGGTCAAATCAGAGCTGCAGTTGCTGGCCTACACCACAGCCACAGCCACAGCAATGCAAGATTGGAGCCATGTCTTCGACCCACTTTACAGCTCAAGAAATGCCAGATCCCTGACCCACTGAGCAGGGCCAGGGATCTAATCTGAGTCCTCATGGGTAGTAGTTGGGTTGGTTACCACTGAGCCACAACGGGAACTCCCTTGTGGTAGTTCCTAAATAAAGGTCTAAGATATTCTGAGATATGTTTTCCAGTGTTAGAGTCTCAAAATGCCTTTGAGGTTAATATTGAGAGCACAGCAATGAACTGGAGATATTACTGGAACTCAGGCAGACAACTCTGAAGATGTTTCCCACAGCAAATATCAGAGATAAGAGAAGAATCCAAGCTCTTTTGTCATAATCTGGGGTGTACATTTCAATCTAATGCTAGTGCCAAAACCCAATAGGTGTATTTGGAATTTGAGATCAAGCAAGCATTTGTGATTTAATTCTATCAGGATAGGGAAGCGAGAAAAAAGACCTGGCTGAGGAGTTTTAGATGGGTGGGCAGAGTAATATGCTTACAGAACCCAACAGTCTTCAGGAAAAGTTTGAGCAACTTGTCACCAGGGGTCAGAAGAGCCCTGACCGGTGACCACAGCCCTAACCAGAGAGAGGTCTGGCCACCGGAGTAGTTTCCAGTCACTGCACCGAGGATTAGGGCGAAGCAGAGGCAGGACAGGGCTTTAGATCTGGCCAGAAACCACAGATGCCTCATCTCCCTTGTCTCCCAGATGCACATTGTACCACTGCATTTACTCATTTCAGAGTGTTGATGAGTGCCTAGGAGCTGTGAACTCCACAGTCAAGGAGACAAGGGAAGTCCCTGTTCTAAGACAGTTCACAACCCGGAGACAATCTACTCAAGAAAAGTCTCCCTAGGAGTTCCCTGGTGGCTCAGTGGGTTAAGGATCCCACATTGCTGTTGCTGTGGTGTAGGCTGGCAGCTACAGCTCCAATTTCAACCCCCTCGCCTGAGAACTTCCACATGCCGAGTGTGCTCCCCTAAAAAGACAAAAAAAAAAAAAAGCTCAAGTTGTCCGCCTCCCTCCTCCACCGCCACCCTTCAAGTCCAAGCCGCTCTTATGTGGACCGCTCTAATGGCCCCCTTGCTTCGCTGCTTCCCCACCTGTCCCCTTCCAGTCTGTAGCCAGTATGAGCTATTCAAATCTATAATCAGATCATGCCACTCCCTGCTTAAAACCCTTTAATGCCTTGTTCTCAGGAGGAACAAAATCAAATCCTTACTTGACCCACAAGGGTGGTTGGAAAAACAAACAAACAAACAGCAGCAACACAGGATGCCCAGTTATGTTTGAATTGCAGATTACACATATTTTTTTAGTATAAGTATATCCCATGCAATTATTTGTTGCTTATCTGAAATAAAATTCAACCGGGCATCCTGTATTTTTATTTGCTGAATCTGCCAACCCTACCCCCAAAGGGCTTTGCAAGATCTGTCCCCTACCACTCATTCTTGCCTCACCTGTCATCAGATATCCTCTGTTTTGGAAAAGGCTAAGCCCTGTCCTACCTCAGGGCCTTTGTATGTGCTCTTTCCTTTGCTGGAAATGCTTGTAGTTTCCCCTAAATCAACTAACTGCCCCTCACCTTTCACATCTCAGTCTCCACTGAATGGCCCTCTTTTCCTTGTGTTGTATGCTCTCCTAGCAGGATGCCTTCACTGACCCTGTACCAAGCAGCAATTACCCATTTATTGGTGTGACTGTCTTTTCCACTAAACTATAAGGTGAGAGACAAGATACATTTTTGCTCACTTTGGTACCCCCTGTGCTTTCCTAGTATCTATGTAGAAAAGGCATCATGAAAGGAAAAAAGGTAGGAAGGAGAGAAAAAAAGAAAAAGGATGCAAGATTACAGAATAAATTATATCAGGAACAGAATGAGGACTAAAGCAGAAACTGGCCCTGTGACCTGGTTCACAAGGAGGGTGAGGAGGGGATAAGGGCTTAAGATAACACATTCAGGGCAGGAGTTCCTGTGGTGGCTCAGTGGTTAATGAATCTGACTAGAAATTATGAGGTTGTGGGTTCAATCCCTGGCCTTGCTCAGTGGGTTAAGGATCTGGTGCTGCCGTGAGCTGTGGTGTAGGTCGCAGACACGGCTTGGATCCTGTGTTTTTGTGGCTGTGGCGAAGGCCGGCAGCTACAGCTCCTGTTAGATCCCTAGCCTGGGAACCTCCATATGCCACGGGTGCAGCTCTAGATAAAGGCAAAAAAAAAAAAAAAAAAAAAAAAGCATCCAGGGCAGCCTAGGAAAGATGGTGACTTAGGATTTTGTCCTGGTACATGGGGAATGAGGATGAGGAAGACGTTTGAGGCTGTTTAAACCCTTTCCACCCCTAAATTCTATTTGGTCTGGCAAATGGGCCAGCCTGGGAGTGGGTGCTGGTGGGCCTCTTTGTGGAATTGCTGCTAGGGGAAAGGTCAAGTGGGTCTAGACTAGGTCCCTGTTCAGCTGTCTGAGGATTGTTCCCCTCCACGCCCGTGCTCCCTGATTAAGTATGAGGGTGTGTGTGGATTAAAGACTGATAACCAATGCAGGAGTTTCCTGGTGGCCTAGCAGTTAAGGATTCGGTGTTGTCATTGCTGTGGCTCTGGTTACTGCTGTGGCTTGGGTTCGATGCCTGGCCTGGGAACTACTGCACGCCACAGGAATGAAGCCCCTCCTCTCAACCAGCCCTCCAAATACTTTGGTTTTATTCTTTTTTTTTAATTACTTTCTGTATTTTATTACATTTATAGGTGTACAACAATCATCACAACCAAATTTTATAGCATTTCCATCCCAAACCCTCAGTGCACCGCCCCACCCCCCAGCCTGTCTCATTTGGAACCCATAAGCTTTGCAAAGTCTGTGAGTCAGTATCTATTCCTTTTTTTAGATTCCACATGTAAGTGATAGCATTTGATGTTGGTGTCTCATTGTAATTTGGTTTTATTCTTAACCTAAACTTCTAGTTAAGGACTTTTTTTTTTTTTGGCATAAATAGGGATTTATAAATTGCCCAAGTTTTTTTTTTTTTTTTTTTGTCTTTTGTCATTTTAGGGCTGCATCCACAGCATGTAATCGGAGCTGTAGCTGCTGGCCTACGCCTATGCCCACAGCCACAGCAATGGGGGATCCAAGTTGCACCTGCAACCTACACCACAGCTCATGGCAACGCCGAATCCTTAACCTGCTGAGCAAGGCCAGGGATCAAACCTGCAACCTTATGGTTCCTAGTCGGATTCGTTTCCTCTGAGCCACAGCGGGAACTCCTGAATTGCCCAAGTTTTGTCTTAGTAATGAAGTTAGTAGGAAAGAAGCAAGATACTTGGTGTTCTTGATACAAACACTTTCCTTTTCCTTTTCTTTTCTTTTGTCTTTTCAGGGCTGCACTGCATTCGGAAGTTCCCAAGCTAGGGGTCGAATTGGAGCCTGGAGCTGTAGCCACTGGCCTTCGCCACAGCCACAGCAATGCCAGATTCTTAACCCACTGAGTTCGATCCAGGGATCGAACCTGCATCCTCATGGATACTAACTGGGTTCTTAACTTGCTGATGCACAATTGGAACTTCCACATTTCTATTTTTGTGCTAAACTTTTTTTGGGGGGGCTGTCTTCATGGCAAATGTTAGCCTATATCTAGATTTTTTTCTCAGCTAAATTTTAATATTTGGAAATGAAGAGAATGGCGACATGTTTAGAATTTTGTAGTGTTTTCATAACAAGAAGTTATTTTTTATGGAATTGAATTAGATTTAATTCCCATAAAATTAAATTCATCATCTCAAGAAAATAGATGACTTCTTCCCTGAGGTACCACTAATTAGTATCTATAAATATTTTTTTCTTATGCATATATATATATATTTTTTTTTTGTCTTATCTAGGGCCGCACCCATGGATCATGGAGCTTCCCAGGCTAGGGGTCTAACAGGAGCTGTAGCTGCCGGCCTTTGCCACAGCCACAGCAACGTGGGATCCGAGCCGCGTCTGCAACCTACACCACAGCTCACGGCAACGCCGGAACCTTAACCCACTGAGCAAGGCCAGGGATCAAACCCGCAACTTCATGGTTCCTAGTCGGATTTGTTAACCACTGAGCCACAACGGGAACTCCATGAATGCATATTTAATTTAGCATTATTTGACTTACATTCATAAGTAACATTGGTCAGTAATTTTCTTCAGTTTATTCTTAACAGTTTTAAAAATTTGGAGTTCCTGTTGTGGCTCAGTGGAAACAAATCTGACTAGCATCCATGAGAATGCAGATTCGATCCCTGGCCTCACTCAGTGGGTTAAGGATCCAGCGTTGCCATGGCTGTGGTGGTGTAGTCTGGCAGCTGTAGCTCTGACTGGACTGCTAGCCTGGGAACTTTCATGTGCTGCGTGTGCAGCCCTAAAAAAAAGCAAAAAAAAAAATTTAGTGATAGCGTTTTCCTAGCTTTCTAAAAAGCATTTATGCTTTTTTAACTTTTCTCTATGAGCTAAATGAGTTTATTTACTTATTGAAGCATATTTGATTTACAATATTATTATTAATTTCAGATCTACAGAGTGGTGATGCAATATTTTTACAGATTACCTTCCATTTAAAGTTATCACAAGATAATGGATTTACTTCCCTGTGTTGTACAATATATAAATATTATTAAAAATACACATACACAGGAGTTCCCGCCCATGTGTAATGAACTCAACTAGTAACAAACCCAACTGGTATCCATGAGGACTTGGGTTTGTTCCCTGGCCTCGCTCAGTGGGTTAAGGATCTGGTGTTACCATAATGTGAGCTGAGGTGTGAGGCTGTAGACGCGGCTCGGATCCCGTGTCGCTGTGGCTGTGGCTGTAGGCCGGCAGCTATAGTTGCAATTTGACCCCTAGCCTGGGAACTTCCATATGCAGGCTGCACCATAAAAAGACAAAAAAAAAAAAAAAGAAAAAAGAACATACACACAAGGAATCTCCAAACTTTAGAAGAGCTGTGTTCCCCAGAGCTAGTTTGAGAATTGTTTTGAACTCAGTCCAAATTTCCTCACGCTTTTCTGGGAAACCAGTTTCTCACTTGGACCAGCAAAGCTCAGTGCATCTGAAGGATCATCAGCTCACCGTTGTGTTAGCATTTGAAATCCCAGTGACCATGGCTCAAGAGGAAAACATTTCTAGAGTTCCAGCATGGGATGTTAGAAAGACATCTTTATCTGCTAGAACCTGGACAAGACCGGGGGCTTCCACTGTCTCGGTGGGAGTGGAGGATGGGGAGACGGGTTTGAGGGAAGGTCTTGGAGACCAGCAGGTGGGACTAGGGCCGTTAGAGTACAGGTGATTAATAACTCAGATGTGTGCACTGGAGAGAACCTTTTAGATGAAAGAATACCTATCATGTGAAATCTTTATAGGTTCCAGTGCTCCCTCTGGGAAGAAAGGTTCAGTTTACCCCCACAGGAAATTTTGAAATATTCTACCTTTTAACCCACCTTTCCTTGGTTTTCTTTCGTTTTTTTTTTCCATTAAAAAGTTTTTGTTGGAGTTCCCGCTGTGGCGCAGCGGTTAATGATTCCAACTAGGACCCGTGAGGTTGCGGGTTTGATTCCTGACCTCGCTCAGTGGGTTAACAATCCGGCGTTGCCGTGAGCTGTGGTGTAGGCTGCAGACAGCTCAGATCTGGCATTGCTGTGGCTGTGGCGTAGGCTGGCAGCTACAGCTCTGATTAGACCCCTAGACTGGGAACCTTCATATGCGGTGGGTTTGGCCCTAAAAAGACAAAAAAAAAGTTTTTGTTGAGGTATAGTTGATTTACAATGCTGTGTTAACTTCTGCTGTACAACACAATGATTAAGTTATACATATACACATATCCATTCCTTTTCAGACTCCTTTCCGATCTAGGTTATCACAGAATACTGAGCAGCGTTCCCTGTGCTGTACAGTAGGTCCCTGTTGACCATCCACTCCATATACTGCCTGGCTTTCATTTGAAGAACCAAGGAAGACACAGTGGGGTGGGGAAGGAAGGAAACTTACCAAAAACAATTCACATAATTGATTCACATTTGGATTCAGATTTGAAGAGGCTCATGTTGAAGATATGGATGCTTCTTGGGGTATATTTGCTTTAATTTTATTTAAAAGCAATCGCTGAAGCGTTTCAGTGGGGTGCTGGAATTACTTAGCAAAAGCAATGAACAAAAATCTTGGCCTTTCTCCTTAAACTCTTCTGTGTACTGATCAGACTTGACTCAAAAGCCATTTATCCGGTTGGGAAGGGTATCTTATTATGCTCAAAAACTTTTCAACTGGATGTAAATTAGATCTACCTTACGAGAAAGAAGGGAGCTTTTTGACATTTTTGTATTTTGACAACAACAGGTCATGTTGCTCAAAAGAATCTGAGTGTAACACACCATCAACCCACCAGATAATCTAGATTAGCCAGTGTGTTGTTGTTGCTGTTGTTGTTTTAAAAATCCAAGCACCCTCATTTAATTCCCTTTACTGGAGTAAAACACAATGACTTCACAACTTGCAGGCATGAAAATGTAGCAGATTTTGCAGATGAAGCCACCTTCAACTGTACAGTTCTTTTCAAGTAGAAGTGTTTTTCACCTTATTCTTTTTTTTTTGTCCTTTTTTTTGCCTTTATCTAGAGCCGCACCCATGGCATATGGAGGTTCCCAGGCTAGGGGTCTAACAGGAGCTGTAGCTGCCAGCCTTCACCACAGCCACAGCAACGCGGATCTGAGTCGTGTCTGCAACCTACACCACAGCTCACAGCAACGCTGGATCCTTAACCCACTGAGCAAGGCCAGGGATCGAACCCGCATTCATTAGTCGGATTCATTAACCACGGAGCCACGAAGGGAACTCCTCACCTTATTCTTGAAACATCTTAGTCGGATTCATTAACCACGGAGCCACGAAGGGAACTCCTCACCTTATTCTTGAAACATCTTTATTTTACTTGAGATGTCCTTAATGTTTGTTGAAGCTCTAGAAAGGGAACAAAAATTTGCATTTCTTCTATTTGTTTCCTTTGGCAAACTTGTTTCTAGAAAGGATATTTTAACCTATTTCCCAACTGCTTTTGGTTACCTCCTGTGGTTGAAAGGAAGAGACTTACTCAAAATAGACTTGAAATAAAAGGAGCTTCATGTAAGGGTGGAACTTTAGGGAGAGGTCATCCTTTCTCTCTCTCTTTTATCCCTTTTTTCAACTGTCCCCTCAGCATATGGAGTTTCCAGGCCAGGGACTGAATCCAAGCCACAGCTTCGACCTACACCACAGCTGTAGCAACACTGGATCCTCAACCCACTGTGCCAGGACAGAGACGGAAATAGCGCCTCTACAGGGACAAGCTGGATCATTAACCTACTGCACCATGGCGGGAACTCTTCAATTTCTGGGAATTTATCCAAAATAAATAATTAAAAAGAAAACATAAAACATGTTACAAAGATGTTCCTCAACAAACTCTATATAATAATAAAATCCAGAAAATAGCCTATATGCCAAACAATAAAAGAATGTTCAAGTAAATTATAGATTTCCACCAAATGGAGTATTACACAGTTATGAAAAATGATAGCCATGCTGTGTACCAAATGTAAAGGTATTTATAAAACAATTCAAAATCCTTGAAGTGTTTTGTGGAAAGGTATGCATCTATGAGATTTTAAAGCACTTAATGAAGGTGAAAAGAAAATTCACATACTTGGGTTTATATAATGGATTTTTTTTTTTTTGGTCTTTCTAGGGCTGCACCCACTGCACATGTAAGTTCCCAGGCTAAGTTCACAGCCACAGCAATGCCATATTGGAGTTGCATTTGCAACCTACACCACAGCTCACAGCAACGCAGGATCCTTAACCCACTGAGTGAGGGCAGGTATTGAACCCAAGTCCTCATGGATATTTGTTGGGTTTGTTACCACTGGGCCACAAGGGGAACTCCATAATAGGCATTAACAAAATGCAAAGAAATGGAAAAACACTAAGAGTGGGAAAATTCAAACTTGTGGTCATATTTCTAAGTTTCCAAGTTGTGTCCTGGGAAGAGGTATAGCAGACATTAACACTGATGTCTGGCTTTCACAGCAGACTGCACGCAGAGAGTAGCAAGCTATCTTTAGGCTGCTGCGAATATAATCACTTATGGGCTAAAGATCACAGGATGATTCCCCAGGGTTGCTAAACAACAGTCAACTGCCAGCATCTTGCATGCAGAAGCCCACGGGAGCAGGAAAGTTATTTTGGAATACAATTTTTTAAAAATCACAATGGCCCAGATTTGGCTGCCTTCAAATACCCTTGAATGACAGATGGCCAAATCTCCTTTCTATGGGTTAAAAGAGGGGAAATGATGACTTCCAGGCCTTTGTGTCTGCTTTGCTGCAGCCAACTGGTACTTCTGGTTAAATATAATTATTCCCTAAGTTCCAGGTTTTTAATTCAGCTGTTTAATGTTGCTGTACCAAATGGCTGGATTCAGTAGTACCTGAGGCCATGCCTAGTTTCTTTGGCTACTTATTAGCTCAAGTCCTCAATGTTGGGACCAGGGCAAGAACATTAAGGCAAAGTACCATGCTCTTTTCAATTTTCCCAGGAGAAGGAGAAGTAGTTAAATGCCTGGACTTGAATGAGATGTCTTATTAGGTTGGATACTGTAGAAAAAGGAGAATTTATGGAGGCATGGAATATTAGAGGGCTAATAATTAAGCAGAGAAAGCCAGTATAAGATACTTGAAAACACGACTTGCCTGGGTCAGCCACAAAGGTTATACAGACTTACACACACAAATACGTGCGCATGAACGAACACGTTCCCATAGGTTGATTGTTGCTACAAAGCCATCAATTTGGGGACTAATTTTTTTTTTTTTTGTCTTTTTAGGCTGCACCTGGGGCATATGGAAGTTCCCAGCCTAGAGGTCAAATCAGAGCTACAGCTGCCGGCCTGCCCCATAGCCACAGCAACACCAGATCTGAGCCTCGTCTGCAAACTACATCACAGCTCACAGCAACACTGGATCCTTAACCCAATGAACAAGGCCAGGGATTGAACCCACATCCTCGTGGATACTAGTTGGGTTCGTTCCCACTAGCCACAGTGGGAACTCCCAACATTTTCATATAGGCATATTTCAGATCAGGGCTTGGGGTATTGACATTTTTTTCTTTTATTTCCGCTGGGCTCACGGCATACAGCAATTCCTGGGCCAGGGATTGAACCTGTGCCACAGCAGTGACAACACTAGATCCTTAACCCACTGAGCCACCAGGGAACTCCAAATGACATTTCATTTGCCTTAAAACTGAGAAGTCAAGTTATAGTAAGAAGTTGGAGGCAGAAAACCCCAAGTGAAGGTACTGAAGGAAACAGGAAGTTTCAGAAAAGAATGTGGGTGTTCAGAAATCTAAGAGTGACACTCAAATGAGATAACATCATGATTAAAAGCTGTACAAGGAAACTGGGGGTGTGATAAATATCCATATATTTAACATCAGGTATCCAAATATTTAACAACCCATACCATTTGGCCCCAGGAATAAACAGCCACCTTGCTGTACCAAGTTTGCTTTCAGCCAGCAACTATGGGTGAGGAGTTTGTTCTTTGGGGGGCCATGCCCATAGCATGCAGGAGTTCCTGGGCCAGGGACCGAACCTGAGCCTTAGCAGTGACCCAAGCTACAGCAGTGACAACACTGGATCCTTATCTGCTAGGCCACCAGGGAACTCCTTTGGTGCACGGTTATAGGAAGCTGTGGCCTGATACATACAGAGGTTAATGCAGATAATGTGAATACTCCTGGCATATATCCAGACAAAACTCTTAATTTGAAAAGATATATGTACTCCAATGTTCGGAGCAGCATTATTCACAACAGCCAAGACACAGATGCAACCTTAATGTCCACTGACAGATGAATGGATAGAGAAGGTGTGGTATGTATATACAATGGAATACTACTCAGCCATTAAAATAAAGTGACAGCAACATGGACGGACCTAGAGATTATCACACTAAGTCAGAAAGAAAAAGATAAATACTATATAATATCACTTATGTGTGGAATCTAAAATAAGACACAAATGAACTATGAATCAGAAAAAGACTCACAGACATAGAGAAAAGACTTGTGGATGCCAAGGGGAAGTGGGGGTGGGGGAGGGAAGGTTGGGATTTGGGGATTAGCAGATGCAATTTGCAGGGCACTATATTCAATATCTTGTGATAAACCAAAATGGAAAAGAATATGAAAAAGAATGTATATATATATATATAACTCACTTTGCTGTACAGCAGAAATTAACCACAACATTGTAAATCAACTATACATCAATAAAATTTAAAAAAATAATGTGGATGTTGACATGCATTACAGGACTGAATGGAAGTATTTCTGTGTTCACTCTGCCCACCCCGAGAGGCCCCTGTGTGAACAACAGGAGCTACTTGAGACGGAAAAACCACCATCAGATCCAGAGTGATTTCAGCTTGACTTAGACTGGCTTGCCCTGCCGTTGCGAGAATCTGGTGTCCCACTGGGATGGTGTTCCTACAGATTCCTTCATGGTGATTCTTCTTGGTCGCCATGCAGACTGTTGCCTCACATTTGATGAGGGTGGATGGATGAGACACGTGTGTATCCTACTGGGTTATAGATTCACTTTGGGCATTTTGGGGCTGGATAGTTAGAGCTGGCATCCAGGCATTTCCTAGCAAGGGCCAGGCCTTGAAGATACCAAATGCCTATTAGGATGCCAGGCTTCTTTGTTCACAGGTCCCCTAGAAATGGGTATAAGTACCGCCATTGGCTTGTTCTTTCTCCCTTGATAGCTTCTTTTCCATCAACCCACAGGCTCCCAATTGTCCACACTCCCTTGAGAAGAGCTGAGAAAGAGAGAGAGGAAGCTACACTTGGAAAGAAGATTGCTTTGTACTTTATTTACAACAGAATGTAAGAAAAAGTAAGTTATTATCAATAATAAATAACGGAGGGAAAAAAAACATAAAACAGCCGTAGAATGACACAGGAGGATGGCATGTGTGAATATCAACTTTTGTTTGCTTCGCTTGTTGTCTATAACACTGTGCATTCCAAAACTTGGTCCTTCAGCCGTGGCAGTGGTATATTGACTCATTTAACTAGTCAAGATCCCAGCTCGAAATGTAAACACTAAACATTACAGTGAGGCTACCTACTAGTGGCACGGGTATAACATCGACTTAAAGAACCTCTCCGTGGTGACACACAGAAACTGCAGAGAGACGTGCAAGTCATAGACATGCTTTCAATTTTAAGCGAAAACGTGGAGAGGCTTCTCCTAAAGCATGTGTTAACAATAAAATGACAATTCATAACAGCATGTGGAAAGGTCTCAACACATTCACATTCTTATTGCACTAACTCCTAAAAAGCTTAAACACGTATATTTCAAATGAGACATTGTTTTGAAGGTAGAACACAGACACGCATCCCAGAGGAGTTGCCTCTGTATCCATCGCTATGCTCTTGTGTTAACACTTCAGTTTCAGCAGGAAAGAAGAGTTTTAAATAGTCTATGATCAACTGCAGTCACTGGACAGTTTTTTTTCTTTCATTTTAAGAATTATGGCTCAGACGGCATACCGTCATCCAGTCTACTGAGTCAGATGATCAGAAAAGGACTAAAACTATTTAGACAATCCTTCACTATTGGATTATCTGAGTACATTTTACATGTAGAGTAAATTACACTCTGGCCCTTCTGCAAAGTCAAATTACTGTTGACCTAGGCCAACCTGTGACCGTGTTGTCTCTGAGCCACGAAGAGATACTAAGGTGAGTAAAACTAAAAACTACATATAAATCCATTAACTTTGAACTTTTGATGGAAAAATGATTTCTTGAGAAGTGTTAGAATCTAGTCGCCGTTTATTACAATGTCTTGGAAGACAACCACGTAATTAGTTTTGGGGGGTCTTGTGTTTTTTAGGTTGTCTGTGTTCTACATGCACAGCTGTGCTACAGATTTATTTTCACAACCAAAAACATGGCTAATAAATACCTCCAAATAAATTAAAGCCAGTTTCCCCCACATACAAATGCAAAATCAAAACAGAAGGGCTTATAAATGAGTTCACCAACAAACTCATATTCTTTTGGTTTATAATGTGGTCATTGAAAAATGTCATGGACTCCTTTGCTATTATGCTTTTTCTTTGCTTTGTCTTATCCCAGCCCAAAAGTAGGAAAATGAAATGGTCTTCAGAGGTTTTTTTTTTTTCTTTCTGGCTGCACTCACAGCATGTGGAAGTTCCTGGGCCATGATCAAACCCGTGCCACAGCAGAGACCCAAGCCACTGTAGTGACGATGCTGAATTCTTAACCTGTTGAGGCATACGGGAACTCCCAGAGCTGACTTCTGACAGTTTCCGTGGTAACAAAACCAGGGCCTTCTTATCCTGGGAAAGAACAGCTAAAGCAGCAGTGCTATACTACAGTCAATGAAAATCACAGGGGCATTTCATAATTTGAAATCCATTCAAAGTAATGAAAATTATGGTCATTTTGACGGTCTTCACTAACCTCAGAGACAAACACGGGGTGAACATTTGTGTTACTCTGTGGATTATTTATTTTCATTTGGCTATCAGAGACTTAAAACTGGTAGTTGGGAGTCACTCTACTGTATTTATATATATACATGTATAATACAATTTTGGTGAACAAAGTTGAAGGTTTCCACATTGTAGACAGAGGCACTGAGTTAAGATTCTATTTTTCCCCAAACATGCTTAATGAATTCAAGTTTCTGCTTTTTTTTTCTTCTAAGCTTCCATCATGCAGCCATTTAATTTTCCATCTTGATAGGAATTAGTAATAGTCTATATACACACTCATCGCAGGCTTGTAACCCCACAGTAAACAAACTCATGTATGGAGTCTGTGAAATGACACTTGAAAATCAAAATAGATAAAATATTGAAGTCATTTATGTCTTGTGATGACTGGATTAAATATTTAAAGCAGCTAAAGAAATATCTGCACCCCTCCCTCACTTTTAAAATGCACACACAAAGCACATGTAGACAGAAAAACAGAACATACTTTAAGAGCGCACGTATTTGTTGGCTAAGAATCACACTATCATCGGTAGCTTTGCAAGTAATGTCTGTGGTATTGTACTGGCTATAAGAGAAAGAAAACTCACAGAAATTAGCTTTCTAAAGCAGAGAGAATTGTTGACCTTGATAGCAGAAGCTACTTTACAAAAAAGGAAAATTAGCAATGGCATCAACAGAAAAACTCGGTGCCAGATGTGTTAATAATCCGCCCCCAATAAATCCATTCCATGCAAAAATCATGATCCCCCCCATCCTGATTTCAGCTTGCAAATGGTAAGCAAATACACACACTATGTCAGTGTTTTCTGAAGGGAGAATTTTGCTTTCTAGAGCCGAACGTTCTTGTTAAGTACTACTGTGTCAAGAGGGAGCCATTGAGGAGTCAAAGAGCTTTTGATAAAAGATTGAGTTTTCCCACAAGCAAAAATCATGCTACCATACCATGCAAAGAAGGTGTCTTACTATGGGCGCTATCATTCTTAGGAAAGAGATGCACTTTTGATCTAAGCTATTTGCAACAGGCTTCCTTTGAGTTTTGGGTTTATTTGTTAATCAAGCTAAATGTCAACCTATAGAGAAAGAATGATCTTGACAATCTGACATATGACTTAGAACACTTGGTGCTGGGCTCCTGGGGACCAGCACCTGCACCTTGGGAAGTTTGTCAACTTGAAGGACACTATGAGGAGTGCTGGGCACTGAGAGAGAGAAGCAGGCAGGGTCCCCGGCTGAGAGGCTGTGTACGAGGAGGAGATACGCGCCTTGGTCTATGTCGTTTCCTTTGGAATCTGTGTTTGGGGAAAGTCCCTTTCCTGAGGTTGGAGGTTATGGTCAGGAAGGCTAAGTGGGGCTTCAGAGTTGCCCAATTACCTTGTTCTCTTCCTCTCTTGGAGGACAAAAGTAAATGCTAGATTCTGTTCACTCTTCCTTCTGTGTTTAAAGGCAGTGAGGTGCGAAGGTGGCAGATGTTTCTCTTTAGATCAAAGGAGAGTTCTTTTTCTGCCACTTTGGTGAATGATCTTGTCTCCCATCAACCTTGATTCTAATCTTGCGTTACCATTCTGGCAGAAAAGAAAGCTAGACAGAGGGGCATCTCACGCCTCCTTTTCATCCTACAAACAGAGTCAGCAATTCTGTTCATTTTCCTGCTCCCAGTTGATCGTATTTACTTGACTTCTGCGACATTCCCAGCATTTGGATTTCGGGCAAGGAGCAAGAGAATGACAATCTTTTCTAAGGTCCGGTGATAGGCAATCTGTTCCAGGGAAGTCTGGATGTTATTAAGAGTGAAATGAGGAGGGGGGCTAGGAGCCAATTCTGAGAGTTAAAGTCCAGTTAGCTGACTCTACCCTTGAACTTCTTTGAATGGGCAAATAGTTAATGAATTCTACTCAATTAATGGCAAATTCTGACAATCTTAATGGATGATGGAAGGTGACAAGTCAAGGTTCGCTGGTAGAAAACTGTAGAAAAAAAAAAAAAAGATCTTTGCCTCACCTGGGCCTCTCTGTTCCTAAACCAAATAATTCCCAAATCAGTCAGTTATAGTCACGTTCAGCTACATAATTCTTAAGATTTCTGAGGCCACAGGGGCACAAAGGGGAAAGTTATTAAAAGACAGAAACAAGTAGAATCTTTATTAAATTCTTGAAAGGTATAAATAAGTTATCATTAATTGCACTTGGAGCCTCTCCAGGTTGATAATTAAAATTTCCAAAAAATTTAAAGAGTTTATTAGGCCCCAAATCCTGAGTCAGACTAACCAAAATCGGAACCTCGGTAATGACTGATATTCAAGTATTGGTAATGAGCAGTTCGAAATTGAACAATTAGATATGTTATGCCTGAGAATATTTTTTGGGAAATTTCAGGTTGGATGGGAGGAAACTGACTTCTTTTTTATTACACCTTGTAACACAGTGGTGCAAAGTTTTCATTTATTGGCCCTCAGAGTCCACACCAACCTCATCAAATGCCCAATAACAAAGGCTTCCTCCCTGGCATCCAGCTGTGCCTACAGAGGATCCCTTCTGTCCTTTGCCAGTTGTACATTTTACATCTAAAGTGAAGCTGTGTGGCACACTTAGGGAATCATGTTCTATGTGAAACCACATGCACGCTCGAGAGATCCAAGGAACACATTTGAGTGACAAAGCAGTCTCTTTCTACATCAGAGGATTCTTTTAAAAAAAAAGGAAAAAAAAGGAAAACAAGATCCCAAACCGAAAATATAAACTCCCATGAAATATTCATATGAAGTTACTCTGATTTGGGCCGACATGGCTTATCTGAAGAGTGTATGCCAGGTAAATTCAGGGTGGCTTTTTTCTCGGGGTCTGGAAGCGTGAGAGTTTCTGGGGCAGACTTTTTCCGGGGCCGATCTTTGGGAACCGATAGAAACTCTGGTGCGTCTGTGGAGAGAGGAGTGGACGGAGCACTCGAAGGGGCACTGCGGACTGAAGAAGGCAGGAGGGGGATGCTGGAGATAGAAATGGCAGGTGGGAAAACGCCAATTTTCTTGTTGGTGGCTTCCTGAGTGGCTCGTTCAAATTCTCGGACCTCATCCATTGTCATGTCTTAAAGGAAAAAAAAAATAGAAAGAGAAATGAGCAGGCATTTAGAAGAACTGCAAATGTATTCATCTCTCTGCCTGTTTTTCTTTCTTTAAAAAAAAAATGTTTGGCTGCACCAACGGCATGCAGATGTTCCAGGGGCTAGGGATAGAACCCGTATCACGGCAGCGACCTGGGTCGCAGCAGTGACAGGGTGGGATCCTTAACCCAGTGAGCCACCAGGGAACTCCTTTCTGCCTATTTTTAAAGGACCTATCAAAACCCCATGATAAATGTGTCTCTCCAGATTATAGATCCAGATTATCATCGAAATGCCAAGCCTTAAATTTTTTTCTTTTGATGGGGGCAAATATCTGAAAAAATATTCCTTTATTAATATCTATCCAAGATTTTCCAAAGCACTCTTCAGTGAGTATTTCAAATATTCTGAATAAGAACTTATCAGGAGAGTACAGAACAAAGCCGGTGCTACGTATCTATGTGTGCTGTGGATATGGTGTGGTGCTGGAGCTATTATTAGACCTGGCCATCCTTTCTATAAAGCGAAAGTAATTAAAGCAATCAATGGCCCCCAAATGATACATATTATTATCTACTTCAGCTTATGACAATATACCTTTGTCGGGTAAACAGGCAAATCATCAGAATTTCTCAACATGCCCTTCTCTTATTCAATGCATATACTTTTTGCATTCTAGGGGTCACTTGTTTCCTGACTGTGTATCTATCCTAAGATTTTTCAGATGCTGTGTTTTAATTACTTCATCTTAAAAAAGCAAATAAGATATGACAACAAACAACCAACTCTGCTAATTATCCCTAAACCAAGAAAACAAAACCACTCCTCAAGGGAGCATGAAAAGAAAAAGAGCAGAGAACAAAAAGAGAGGATCACTTCACGGGTGAGAATTTCATTTAAAAGAAAAAAGAGCCAATTTTCTTTGGCATTCAAGAAATAAATTCAGTGATGCCTCACTTAATAGGCATTGCCAGATGATGTAGATTTTCCAAAAACCTGACATGTTCTTATTACATGAGCAAGAAAAAAAAATTCTTTTAAATGCAAATCTTTCCCTAATGTAATACATTAAATAATGTATTACATACATTTACTACCTTTCGGACATAATGCACTGAAAACATATCACTGTACTGCAATACAGAGATGACTTTGCTAAAGCAAAATTTGATATCGCTTCTCTCATTCTCAGGAACTCTATTATTATTACTACTACAATTATGGTTATTATTAATTACTCTTAGCCTGGCTAATCCTGATATCCTTTGCCAACTTTATTACCGCTAACAGGGAAAACAGGTAACTGGGCTTATTAGAAAAAGCACTGAGTGAAAGTCTAAAGCTTGTCCTTGAGTAAAAGGTGAAACCGGCTGCCTCATGGAGTACTTCATCTGCTCTAGCTTCCTAGAGACTCATTTTTCATTCCTGTCCTCTCCCAGGAACTTAGCAGGTGAACCTTCAGTAGAGGATGGTGCATAAACTAGTATGAAGCAACACAGCCACTTTGGAAATATCAACTATGGAGTGACTATTCATAACATGGTATTAATAATAAGGGCATACATACATATTATATATATATATGTGTATATATATATATGTATATATATATATATATTCATATCATAACATATGAGCAAACCAGAAATATTGCTCAAAAATCAAAATCCTTAAGAGGATTTTCTGGGAATGGTTATTAAAACTTTCTGAAAGGGAAACATTTGTTACAAAGGAAATAAAAAACCATGACTGTTGATAGAATATAAAATTCAGAATATAGCAAGAAGTACTCTACCTGTAAACTTACCACTTTAAAACAACACTAAGACTGTTAAACAAGCTAAGAAATGAGATTTAAGTTTTTTCAAAAAGAGGTATTTCAAAATAAATTTTGGACTCTGAAGATTTTTAGCAGTATGTTTCTGTTATAATAAATGGACATCATCTTTGAAAAATCAGGTTTTCTTTGCAAGTGGCTGAATATAGTGCTCTACTCCACACATCCAGCAGGGGCCAGAAATCATCCAAGGTAGAGAATTCTGATTATACACTCTGGTTCAGAGTCTCAGAAGTTCTCTTCCTTCAAAGTATTGAAATTGCTCGTGCTCAGCTGAAAAGGAGACTGTTATTTCCTTATTGCCATGGCAATGGATGTTCATTTTGCCTAATTTCAATCTAGTTTATCTCTACTCGGGTGGATGATTTAAATTTACTGAGCATCCACGCTGTTTTTATTTGTGATGGACAGCAGCCCCTTGATTTCAACTTTTTCATTATGATAGAGAAGAAAAATATGGAAAAAGAAATGATGCCCAATTTGATGGAATTCCAAAGAACAAGAGACATGTGGTAAGCATTTAAAGGTAACCACTTTGTGTAACTCCTGAGGAGACAGACATCTCTGAAGTTATGGGAAGGACCGTGCGTTGCAGCCAGAGACCACACAGGCTTTCCCATGGGCAGACCCATCCCAGGTATTGTCTACATAGTAGATTTTCTAATAGTAATAATCACAGTAAAACAGAAAGAAAACCAAAGCTCCTCAAGCTGTAAGCCATAAGAACTTAGAATGAGGAAAGCACTGTGTCACTTCCTTTGGCCATGAGGCATCTTCCCCTTTCCTCTGGCATCCTTTGTCTTGTCGTGCTTATAGAGTGAGCGGCTTTCAGAGAGCGGCTGAGGGGGAATCGGTGGCTAGCATTCCTAAAGAAAAGGTCACTGAAGGTGATGGAAAGTCAAGGACAGTTTCCTTAATGAGCATTTCTAACTTCAAAACAGGGCGAGAGGAAGGGGTATGTTCTATCAGAACTGGTCTGTGTCTACAGAGGAAAAGGTGTCTCAGTTAAGTCTGGTCCAAACAGCTTTCTGCAAATCCAACCACAGCATGCAAAATGGGGAGGAAGAGTCAGGGCTATTTCAACCTCAAGGGCAGTCACATGCAGCCAATGAGCACATGAGCCTTACAGGGCAGTTTGCAAAGACATGCACTCCAAAGTCCGCTAGAAATTTCCAAAGTGCAACCAGAGGTCTCCACAATTCTAAAGCATTGACAACTACAGCCATCTCTCAACGTTCTATAACTATGTGCTCAATTTCTTAAGTATCTACTATGTATTAATGGACACGCGGGCTCCAGCTAGCACCCAAAGAAATCACAGCTCTGGCCAAAGATATGTATCGATGACTTGGTGATTACATTTTCTTTGTAACTCGTCTTCATGGGAACAAATGATTGAGATAGAACTCTAGTTAAGATGCCGGCATACACCACATAGTCAGCTCTTAATTATCAGTGTGCCACTAAATAACGTCAGGCTCTCCCCGGCTTAAGTCCCAGGGTGGATCTCATCTGGCTCCTGCTCACCGCACCTTCACTGCTCAGTCAGTGGGCACATGGACAGCAGCCCCATCTGGATATGAACCCAAGTAAAAAGGAACTGGTTGGGTAAGAGAGCCATAAAGAGCCACGGAGAGCTGAAACCTAAAATACCAGATGAGCCATAGCCCTCCCTTCAATGAATGACAGAGTGTTCACTGTGTCTTTAAAAGTTACTGGCATTGATGTTTTAGCTTTCGTATGACATCCGTTTTTACCCCTCTGTTCTTTTGTGGTGCAGGCCACAAAATGTTTCCACTCTCTTATGTTCTTGGTTTCACGACCAAACAACCCCCCAAGTTAAGCAGCCTTAAATAATGGAAATGTCTAGAAGCAAGAGGTAACACTGTCCAATGGAGACCCTGCTCAGGTTTTTTTTTTTTTTTTACTAACGGCCTCTGGGAGACAATGCTTCTTTTGTGGAAGTTTGAGACCTGAGCGTTTGAAGTCATTTCAAAGATCAATTTATGTGTACGTTTGGTAAAAGGTGGGCAACATGTTTTAAAAATTCTACATACACTTGTTTGGGCCTGGCTCTCTATGTCATCCACAGTGGAGGAATGCTGATTGCAAACTTTAATGTTGGTTTGTTCATGCATGTTTTTCTCGTATTCCCGAACATCATCCATTGTCATATCTGAAAGAAGGTCAAGACGTTGGCAACTTCTGTTATTAAATGCAAACTTTCAATGGGGAGGAGACTTTAGGGAAAGATGGCAGCTTAGCAGAAGCCAGAGAGAGGTGTCAAAAGCAGGAACTCACTAACTTTATGCAGAGTCAATCATAAAGTTAGCTCAACCAGCCAAAGGGAGAGTGAATACAAGGAAGTTAGGTCAACAGAGTCTTAGAACTGGGAAGAGTAGAAATTATTTAGGGGTGATTCTTGTCAAGTGAGCTAGGTGGGTAGGAAGTATTAGCACATGGACAGTGCCGTAGCCTGAGATCTCCTAAGAGCGTGGTTAGAAGATCCCTTTGAAGGACAGGCTCAGGTTTGTGTGCTTTAATACTTACCTTCCATATACCTTTCAAAATAGATTTAGAGGTTCTTTAAGTCAATACATTCAACAACAGTAAAGGACACTTTCATTGCTATTTATAAGAGACATGACATAGAAGTCAGAGAAATGCTGTTCCCCGGCACCAGTGAGATTTGGTGCAATGCTCACAAAGATGTATTTTTTGCACAGAATGCATGGTGTCAGCGAGTGCAGGTCTACACTGAACGTCAAGTCTAGCCTAACAGCTTGGAGCTGGCTGGCACTGCTTCCACCCACACTGATCTATAAATACAATGGCACGTGACATTATGATTTTTTGGCCCGAGTATGCAATTTTTCAGTATTTCAGAATAATAATTTCTTAATCCAGTGGTTTAAGAAACACGGGGCAATTTTGTGACCTTTGGGGTTGTCACAATTGGGGTGGACGTGCTACTGGCTCTGGATGCCGTGACACATTCTGCAAAGGGTACAGTATTCCCCAACCTCCAACAAAGAATTATTTGGAACAGAATATCAGCGGTGCTGAGGCTGAGAAACCTTGTCTAAATCCAGCTGATAAAAAACTTAAACAAAGAACCTATTTATCTTCAGTATGTGAAGTGCATAAAAATCATAATTAGTCTCACTTTAAATACTCCTGTTGCTTTATCCTCCACTCCCCACTCCACTCCTTGGTTATTTTACAACATTTTATCAGCAGTTTCCCCAGATGTGCATTCCTCTGTTGCTCTCATGGCAGAATTTAACTTCACGCCTCTTTACCATGAGTAATCAGTGCTCAACAACTGGTTAACCAATCTACCACCTTGATCACTAATTAGTTTGGTGGGGATTTAGAGTGGGTATTTACAGCTGAAAATTTTCCATAAGTATTTTCTGCATCGTGTTGTTTCCGTGTCTTTTTATATCAATCCATGTGTCTCACGTGAGACTCTCTTCAATTTCAAAGGGCAGACCTGCCAGAAGTTTATGAATTAATTCAGTGTGGTCTGGGGCCGAGACGGAGGGCAGCTCTAAATCCAGACCTGTGCTATTTTATTTAGTTGATGGCCCACCCCAACACACACATCCCGAATACATTAATAAAAAATGCTGTCGATAAGCAATGTAAGTATCAAGAATGCTAAGCAACAGTCTGGCCAAGCAAAGAGCATGCTTTTCTTTTAGAAAATCAAGGTAACTGGAAAGCAGTAAAGAGATGCTGCTTTGAGATTGGAACAAATGTATCTTAGTTAACAACAATAACACATCCTTTCAACAGAAACACTTTAATTTCAGTGGCTGGTTATAAAAATTTCTTAAACACAAATACACTTGGAATGAATACTGAGGTCCTTTTCAGTTAAAAGTTTAAAATTCTCTTTCTATATATATTCATTAACATTCTCTATACACTTTATTCCCACCCCTCCCCCACTGTCATGACAGTAATTTCGAACACAAAAACAAAGGTGGTTAAATTTCTTTTGCTCTAGTAAATCTTAATGGAAACCATTCTTTATCTTTAATTAGCTCAATGTTTAGAGAGAGGCTTTAACTGTGTGATTATGTGCTTTCAAAGATATATCAAATTTTATGGATGTGAAGAAAGATTTAATAACAAAGAAACTCATTATTATCTTGTTCATAATAGTGAAAAATCAAAAATAGCTTGGGCCTGATAGTATTATGCTGCCATTAAAAATGATGTAGAAGAATTATGAACACTGTAGAGAAATGTCCTTGGTATACTATTAAATAAAAAATTGGAGATAAAAAGATCGTACATATTGTATGAAAACATTTTTGCCAGAAAAGCATGACATACATTTGAAAAAGACTGAAAGGGTACATTTCAAAATGTTAACAGTGATTGTTTTGAGGAATTTGATTTACAAGCAATTTTCACTTTTTCCTTATCTATAATTTCTATGTTAAAAATATGCATTACTTCCATAAGAAAGAAAAAGAGAACATTATTTTAAAATCAATTTTGGGGGGCCATTAGAAGAAGGATACCATCAGTCCGCAAATTGGTAAAAAGATATACTTTTCAAACTCTAGCCTGGGAACCTCCACATGCCTCCGCTGCAGCCCTAAAATAGAGCGCACACACACACAAAGATACACTTTTCTAAAATTTCTGCCTATTCTGAAAACACAAGCCTTTCTTTTTATTTTCTTTTATGGCCCCACTGCAGTATATGGAAGCTCTTGGGCCAAGGATTGAATCTGAGATGCAGATACGACCTATGACTCCTTTAACCCACTGTGCCAGGCAGGGGATTGAACCTGCACCTCAACAATGACTCAAGTCGCTGCAGCTGGATTCTTAACCAACTGTGTACTCCTATATTTTTCAAAATAAAGTTAAGAAACAAAGTTGCAGAAAAAAATCATCTTAAAAAAAAAACCCTTAGAATTCCTGTTGTGGCTCAGTGGTAAGGAACCAGACTAGTATCCATAAGGGTGTGGGTTCGATCCCTGGCCTCGCTCAGTGGGTTAAGGATCTGGCATTGCCGTGAGCTGTGGTGTAGGTCACAGACGAGGCTCGGATCCCATGTTGCTGTGGCTGTGGTGTAGGCCTGCAGCCATAGCTCCAATTTGACCGCTAGCCTGGGAACTTCCACATGCCACACGTGTGGCCTTAAAAGGCAAAAAACGAAAAACCAAAAAACCCTTCTCAATTAGCCCACATAAGAACTAATGAATTTCTAGTAAAGGAGTTCTCTAAAAGATGATGATAATTTAGTCTCAGCCGTTTCTGAAGGAAAATACATTCGTCTAAATCCTGAGCTATTCTCACATATTCTACATGCTTATGGAAATGATGTTTTCAGTATTCCTTGGTAATTTATGGAGAGCCTAATCAAGTGAAAATGTTCCTATTCAGGTTATCTGGTAGAAGGCATTATGTCTTGCTTCTGCAAAGTATATTATCTTGAGATCTATACATGAATCAAATTTTTTTGGTAAATTCAATTACATATGCCCAATGACAGATTATACTTTCGGAGATGATTCATCTTCATTACTGATTGATTTTCAGTGATCAGAGGGACTTCTCACAGTTTAGGTGCGGATCTCTGCTTCTCCAAAACAAGTACTTATATGAATCAGAGAAGCTCTTAAAGGCATCCTATGTCAATTCTTTTGCAAATAAGCTAATAAATAATCACCCTTTAATTTATAGATTTACAAGGTCATAATTTGCTTTTCTTAAGTGAGATTTCTTAAATGAAGTCTTAAACAAGTAACACTGGTCTAAATGCCTGATTTAAGAGACTATTGGAACTAGCACTGAATTTTTTCTGATAAGGAAGGTGTATCCTAGTATCTCTGACACTTGGCTCTCAGAGGGTGACTGATATCTGGGGGTTAAATACCCTCTTCACTGCAAGATTGCTTGTCTTCGCCCTCTTACAAAATCATTTCAGGTAAGGGGAGTAAGCAGACCACCGCAGTCTTCTATCCCAGCATGTGGAGGTCACACTGAATTGGCCTTGGCAGAACCCTCTTCTCTACCAGCTTTGTCAAAAAAGCTCTGGACTCAGAGGATTTGTTAATTGAGAAGCTCCTTCAATTTCCCAAACCATAAACTAAGGTTCTGTATTTTTATTTTTTGGCTGCACCCACGGCATACAGAAGTTCCAGGGCCACGGATTGAACCTGTGCCACAGCAGTGACAATGCCAGATCCTTAACCCACTGTGCCGCCAGAGAACTCCAAGGCTCTGTGTTAAAGAACAAAATATACCTCGACTATAAGTCTTAGTCTGCTTCAACTGTTTTCTGCCTTTTTTTTAAGGCCCGCACTTGCAGCATATGGAGGTTCCCAGGCTAGGGGTCGAATTGGAGCTACAGCTGCCAGCCTATGCCCCAGCCTCAGCAATGCCGGATCGAAGCCGAGTCTGTGACCTACACCACAGCTCAGGGCAATGCCATATCCTTAACCCACTGAGCGAGGCCAGGGATCAAACCCACATCCTCATGGATCCTAGTCGGGTTTGTTAACCGCTGAGTCGTGAAGGAAACTCCTGCCCGCCCCCCTTTATTGCCTCAGCAGTGGCATAGCGAAGTTCCTGGGCCCAGTATTGAACATGTGCCTCAGCAGCAACCTGAGCCGCTGCAGAGATGCAGGGGCAACACAGGATCCTTACCTGCTGCACCACAGCAGGAACTCCTGTTTTCCGTTTTACAAAATGTGGGACTTAATTATTATTTACTTATTGAATCACTCAGATAATGCATGAATTATGTTCCATAGACATAATTCAAACAGTACTGGATTATACGTAGAAAAGAGTTTAATTACTTTTAACTTCCCTTATCGATACTACTCTTTCTAGAGAGAACCACTACCAGATTTTTTTTTCTATGACTTCATTTGTATATTACACACACATGCAGTCATTTATTTTTAATTTATGGAATAATACTATAGCATACTATACTATACATGGTTCTAGCTGACTTTTTCCACTAATGGAAAGTGTACATATTTCCATACCAGTATATATAGAACTACTTTATTGTTTTTAAGAGTTTAAACAGTATTCATAGTGTTAGTGTATCACAATTTATTTGACCACATTTCTGTTAATGGACATATATACGGAGACTAGATTCTAGCTTTTATAAACAACCTTACATTGAATAGCTTTGAATTTATTATATTCATGAACACATGCATATTCCCTAAGAATAAATTTCTAGAAGTGAAATTACTGGGTCATAGCTTATTTGTATTTACTGTTATCATTTTTTATAGAAACTGTGTGTTCTCCCACCTGTCCAAAACCAGATTATTATCACCCTTTAAAATTTTTGTGATCAAATGGGCAAATATGTATCTTCTTTTTTTCATTACATTTCTTGTGATTAGTAGTAAAGCTATTGGTTATTTGCATTTCTTCTTCCATATTCATGTTCTTTACCATTTTTCTACTGAGTTGTTGGATTTTTTATTTACAGGACCTCTTTATATAGTGGAGATATTAGTCCTCTGTTGGCTACATATGTTGCAAATAGCTTCTCTTAGCCTTTCAACTTGGTTTATGTTGGCAGTTTTCTTTCAATAATTTTATTAAAGAAGGTGGGTTGATTTCTTGGGAAGTGGAGAGAAGACTATATTTGAAAGGGCTTTAGGATAGAAGTTGGTTGAACATACAGAGAAACTACAAATGCCATGCAGCAAAATGCTAGCAAGCAAGAATTTTCCTTCATTGTATTGTACAGCTCAGCTGCAGCAGTTACAATTTTTTTTTTCTTTTCTTTTTAGGGCCGCATCTGAGGCATATGGAGGTTCCCAGGCTAGGAGTCCAATCCGAGCTGTAGCCACTAGCCTATACCACAGCCACAGCAATGCCAGATCTGAGCCTTGTCTGCAACCTACACCTCAGCTCACGGCAACGCTGGATCCTTAATTCACTGAGTGAGGCCAGGGATCGAATCTGCATCCTCATGGTTACTAGTCAGACTCGTTTCCACTGAGCCACAACAGGAACTCCAACAGCTACAATTTTAATAAAGAGTCATATATTCTAACTCAATGACTTGTCCAATGTCGTATTATATTTTATTTCCTTCTATAAACATTTCCTCTACATTTCCACGCTTATCAGCCTAAACAGAAGTTCTTCTCACTCTAAGTCAAATGGAAATCTTTATTATTATTATTATTTTTGCTTTTTAGGGCTGCACATATAGCATATAGAGGTTCCCAGGCTAGGGGTCCAATTGGAGCTACAGCTGCCGACCTACACCACAGCCACTGCAACATCAGATCTGAGCCACGTCTGCAACCTACACCACAGCTCATGGCAACACCGGATCCTTAACCCACTGAGCAAAGCCAGGGATCAAACCCTTAACCTCATGGTTCCTAGTTGGATTCGTTTCTGCTATACCATGAGGGGAACTCCCAAATGGAAGTCTTAAACAAGTGGTTGGGTTAGGGCATTAGAGGAAGCTCCACAAATCACGAATTACATTTGATACATCTTTGACTCCAGCAAAATGGTGGCTATCCTTTGGGTATGCCTTTTTTGTTTTAAAAAAATTCTTTAAAATGGTTATAAATTCAATAGATGCTTGTTATAAATAGCTTAGGGGTGGGCCCACTTTTTTGGTAGCAAAACTAGCCAATCCTTAAGGTTTGATGCATACCCTTTCCATATCATTCAGACCTTAAGATACAGAATTATCATCTATAGTTGTAATTTTTTCTTCCCCGGTTCTCAAGTTGGGGAGGTGAAGGGGTGGGCCACAGATCCCTTTGAAAATCTGATGGGAAGTCATGGATTCTCTCCCCAGAAAAATGAATGTGAGCAGACACATATAAAATGTTGCCTAAGAGCCATGACCGCTCAAGTTCATGTTTCAGGGAACCTGAGGTCTTTGGAAAATGCTGGCTTGGTGAACTCAACTAGCTAATGCTAGTGCCTAAGCAGGCTTCCTTCTCCACTTGGAGCTTGCTTCACTTGTTGTCTGGCTGCTCTAAGGACTCCAGAATGATTTCTAAGTCACTTTCATGAGGGAGTTTCATCTCTACCAGCCAGAACCACCCTCTGTACTTTTTCAGAAGGGTCAGGATTCATGAGGTTCTACTAAATCAGAGCCTCCCTTGGGCCACCCTCTGTGTTCCTCTCTCAAAATACTGTCAGATTTCTGAAGCAAAACCATGCTTTGGTGAAGCTGGGCTGTCTATTTTTATCCACCTCCCCTTTCACCCCGTCTTCTGAAATGTGCAGTTGTTTCTTCTGATTAGTGTTCCAGTCATGCAGGAGACACCCAAGGCTTATGGATAAAGACCAATCAAGGCTTTGAAAGACAAACTCAACTCCTCCAATAGCGGAAATGGTTATGCTTTACAACGAGAACAAGAGGAGAATAAAATCTGTTGAGGGAAATAGTTATGTGACAGCCAAGTGCTGAAACTCAGAAAAGGTACCAAATTAAGCCTGGGGCAAGAAAAGATCACCATCACTTACAGTGCCCCGCCCCCCGCGCCTCTTTTACTCTTAATTAAGCACTGGAGGAGGTGAGTCTTATTAGGGAGAAAGACATCATTCAGGGGTGCCACCGAATACAGGTACACAGTCTGGGCACAGTCGGAACACACAGCCCAGGAGGTCAAGGGAGTTAAAATTCAGCCAATAGCACCTGCTGAATCTGCCCAGAAGGGGCATCTTTTTTAATGCATCAGAGTTTAGCAGTTGGCCCCAAAGGCATCTGTCATTCTCTAGTCTAATTAATTTTGAACTGAATTAATTGAACTGTCCCTTCAATCTAGTCTGATTTAATGTCATTCCTAAACTTTACTGAGCATCAGAATCATTTGGAGGGCTTGTTAAAGCACAGATTACAGGGCTATGTCCCCAGAGTATTTGATTCAGTAGGTTTGGGGTGAGGCCTGAATCTGAATCTGTAGCAGTTCTATCACGGATGCTGATGTTGCTGGCCCAGGGACCTCACCTGGAGAATACGTGCTATAAGCTATAGGCAAAGCTACATGTTCTTTACTTTGAACCTTTTCCATGTTTAGTAATGAGAGCCTCCCTGAGTCTGTATAGACCAAAGAAAAATAAACAGCTTTAGGTACCCAAAGCTGAAGGGCCTGTTCTGGTGGACAGTGACACACCCATTTACCTGAAAGGCCCACAGTCCCCAGCATTACCTTGAATAAGGGGTTACGCGCAGGGCTCTTCCATTCACTTGGTGGAGTGTCTGCATCTGTGTCACCAAGGAGCTACTGTTTTCCTGGCAAGCAGCTCAGCTGGGGGCACTCATGCCAGTAATTTACATGAAATTGATGGGGTGGTTCTCAGACCCCTTGTTGAGTGAAAAGGCTGCCTGTTTTGGTTGGGGCTAGAGTTGTGTACATAGTGGGCGGAGACCTTCTTTGGGGAGTACAAGGCGCCCTGATGATCTACAGCCACTAAACCACACGCTGTTTTTCTGCACTCAGATACAGAAAGGGCTTTTTGTCAGTAGACTCCTTGAGTTAATTCCTGTCTCCACCCCACCCATCTTAAATAACTAAGTAAGATGCTCTTTTCTTAAAGGTCTTTGATGCATTACTCTAGCTTTGGCCTCCTGTAAAAGTCTGAGATTTTTTTTTTTTGACTAAAAGTTTTTTAACAGTCTTTCTTGCTAAGGGCTTGGCTGAGACAGAAAAGAATCAGCCCCCATCCTCTGCACTCCAGCCCTTTTCTTACTAGACGCCCGCCCACATTTTCTTTTTCTATATCCTGCCTTGGCAGTTCCCTGGCAGTCTAGCCGTTGGGACTCAGTGCTTTCACTGCTGTGGACTGGGTTCAATCCCTGGTCTGATAACTGAGATCCCACATCAAGCTGCTATGCGTTGCAGCAAAAAAAACAAAAAGCAAAAAATGAAAAAAAACCCTGAAAAAACTACTCTATATCTTGCCTCTACTCAAACTCTCTTTTCTGATCCACAGGCTTGCAGAGTTTTGTCCTCCTAATCAGGGCACGGCTACCTTTTTTGTTGCTGAATTTTCTTCCTTCCTTCTTTCCTTCCTTTCTTCCTTCCTTTTTTATTTTTGCTTTTTAGGGCTGCATCTGCGGCATATGGAAGTTCCCAAGCTAGTGGTTGGAGTTGCAGCTGCCGGTCTACACCATAGACACAGCAACAGCAGATCCAAGCCGTGTCTACAGCCTATACTGCAGCACACGACAACACCAGACCCTTAACCCACCGAGTGAGGCCAGGGATCCAACTTGAATCCTCATGTATACTAGTTGGGTTCATCACCACTGAGCCACAATGGGAACTCCTGATGCCGCCTTTTCAGAAAAGTCCTCTATGGCATCCTGGCACTCGAGAGAAATCTATGAAAGTGCTCTGAGTCTTGGTCTTCACTGTGTCAGAGTTTTGGTCCTGCAGGGCTCTGTTCACTTGCCAAACTTCTCACCAGTTTGAGCCTATTATTGCTTGAATATTCTTTTGAAATTCTCTTAGTGTCAGTGGCAAGGATGCCAGGAGCATGGAGGAGTGCAAGTTGGGGGAGCCCAGCAGTTCTTAACTTTTTTAGGGGGGGTCTGTGCTCCCTTTAGGAATCTGAGAAAAGCTCTCCAGAAAAAACAACCAGAAAGATTTGTTTAATGATGGGGGGGAGTAATCACAGGAGCCTCTCCCTCCACCTGCCTCACAGAAGACAACCACAAATAGGTGTTAGCGAGACATTGTGACAATGTGACAAGTCAGCCCACTTGCTGCTCCTGAGCAGCATCTGGTGTGTGTGTGTGTGTGTGTGAAAGAGAGAGAGAGAGAGAGATAAGACAGGGCAAACGATGATCTTTCAAAAGAATCTCCAGAGGTCTGCATTTGTGCAAACCCAGGAAAATGAAAAGATGCATTTGCTTTTCAGAAGACACAGATCTGGGAAAATTGTGCCAAAAGAAAAAAAAAAAGCATGCCTATAGCCTACATTATGCTATCTTTTAAAATGTGGTTCAGAAACAGCTAGACAACATTCATAATAATCACTGTCTTTGCCCATTCAGTCCAAGGCAAGCTTTCACTCTAAATTTGATACCTTCTGCTAATAAGAGGGAGGGGGTTGGTGGGACAATGACAGAATGGCACCAAAATGCAATCTAGGTTGCACTGAGAACAAATTCAATGTGACTTAGGAAAAGGCCAAGGAGAAGGGCATTTCATTAAGCAATCAGATCTGACCCAAGTCACCAACTGGGTGTGTTTGTTTCTATTTATAGTCAAGGACACTAGCCTCTGATGACTGATTCTGGGAACGAGGATCCACACAGACAAAAACGAGAGCGCTGGGGACCTGGGAAGGGTGGTCCATCTATCACGAGATGAAAAAAACCTTGTTTCTTTTCATTTACTGAAAATACGCAGAACTCTTGCCATATCATTGAAAAAAAACAACAGAACAATAGTATCAGTTAGTATGAAGTGGGCAGCAATGCCTCTGCCCTCGTATTCTTGCAAAATCCTTATGCTTTTGGTGAGGGGGGTGTTTCAAGTATTATCTAAATCACAGGACAACTTCCACTTGATATGATGCTTCTGACAGCATTGATCTTGAAGTCTGGGGTAAATCAGGAGGTGTTTGAAACCCAACCAATAGAGAATTTCAGAGCCAGGCGTAATCAAGTATGCATGCATCAAACATACTGAGGTCCTACTCAGTCAATTAACTAAGTGTCGTGGTTATTTTAGACCAAGCTTCTCTCATGACATTCTTCCGCATTATGATCTGTGGACAGTGCTATTTCCCGTACAGGAAACAATAGCCCTGCCTTTGTTGTTGTCTTTCTGCGTAGCAGTTGAAGCCAGAAAGACTGAAAGCCTAAGCCAACATGTTATGAACTTGTTCTACAAATGATTTTGGGGAAGTTGACTTACCATACCACTCATCAACCCATGCAAAAGCCTGTCTATGTCCAATCAGAAGAATATCTCGGACCACCTAAAAAAGCAAAAGAAGGAGGTGATAAGATACCATGTTTGAGTAAAACTATTTGGAAAAGAGATTGTTCCCAGTTCTAGGAATCCGGGCAATTTCAAATTTCTCCACCCCCCTGTCCATATGTGATGACAATTATAGGCTGACATAATTTTTCTCAGCTCTTTCCATGGTGTGCATATACTTGCTGTAAATTAATCTCTTTATCTTATTTGAAAGTTGGGCTGGAGGTTGTTCAAACTAATGACAACATCAGGAAAAAAAAAAAGAAAAAGAAAAAAGAGTTCCTGTCATGGCGCAGCAGAAACAAATTCAACTAGGAACCATGAAATTGAAGGTTTGATCCCTGGCCTCGCTCAGGGGGTTAAGGATCCAGCGTTGCCATGAGCTGTGGTGTAGGTTGCAGACGGAGCTTGGATCTGGCATTGCTGTGGCTGTGGCGTAAGCCGGCAGCTGCAGCTTTGATTCAACCCCCAGTCTGAGAACCTCCATAGAGTGTGGCCCTAAGAAAACAAGACAAAAAAAAAACCCCAAAAAACAAAACAACTAATGGCAACAGTCTGGCAGTCACACAGCAGTGAGGGGGATGAATCTCTAGGGCTGATCACCCTGGGGTTTTTCTCTACATTTATGTTTACCTAAAACAGGTTCTACTTTTTATTTACCGAAGGGTGCATCTCCCTGCTGCCAGGAGGTCATAAGTGTTGGAAATCAACAACATTTGTCTGGGTAGCAGGTGACTTCTGAGCCAAAAGCACTTAAACTCTCTCTTCTCTAGCAAAACATCCTAAATATTGGTTATTGTTATTTTTTATAATTGAAGGTGTCAGATACAAGATAAGTAATTATCTTTCTAGGCTTGACTTTCATGTAATGGAGGGGAAAAGGCAGTTTAGTCAATTTTTTTTTTGGTCTTTTCTTTTTTTAGGGCTGTACCCGCGGCACATGGAGGTTCCCAGGCTAGGAGTCCAACTGGAGCTGTAGCTGCCAGCCTATGCCAGAGCCACAGCAACTCGGGATCCAAGCTGTGTCTTCGACCTACATCACAGCTCACTGCAACGCTGGATCCTTAACCTGCTGAGCGAGACCAGGGATCAAACCCGAGTCCTCGTGGATGCTAGCTGGGTTCGTTAACTGCTGAGCCATGACGGGAACTCCGAGTCAACTATTATTGAGAAAAATAAAATAAGAGACCTGAACTAACAGGAATGATAAACTTGACTGGAGACAAAAAGGAATGAAATTGTTTCTTACGGTGACACATAATGCCAACAGAAAACTAAGAAAAATATAGAGTTTATGTGTAACACCATTTATGTGCTTTTATTTCATGGTATTCTTTTTTTTTTTTTTGGTCTTCTAGAAATGTGCCTTTTTACATTTTGATACTCACACTCTCCCTCCAACATTCCTTTCTTCCTGTCAAACAAATCTAGCAATTGTCAAAAACCTCTTGTAGAAGGTTCAAGCATGTTTCCATAGATGAAGGATTTTTAATTCGGTGAATTTGCAGAAACAAGGGAAGCTTTCATAATGAAGTGTTTATTACTCTAGGCCTCTGGATATCTAGTGATGCTTTTATAACTGGAAGGAGGAAGCATGTAATGAAAATAAGAAACGACATGAAGCCATACACACTTGAGTGCTGAGTGCGTCAAATTCATGGAAATCAAAAGAACAGCATCGAGGCATCAGTAAATATACCCTATTGCATTAAGCACAACACAGCTGTCTGCTGGAAACAAGAATTCAATAATGTGCTAATGGATCACTTTCGAACATTCCCCCCCCCTCCCTTAACTGTGAATAGATTCTTCAAAAACAAAGGTGTTCAGAGAAAGGCATCTCTGGCACTTAAAACCCATGCAGACGCAAGCCTCAGATACTTATTAGTGCCTCATGTGCCAGAGCAGGTGTGTTTCTGGGGTGTTGATAACACTTCATTATATTTGGAAATGGGCGATGGGAATGCCTACTACTAGAGTGTAATTCTTACAGGTATTTTAAAGAAATAGATTCTCATGACTAGCCAGAAGAAACACAATGAGCCCCAGGGCAATCCAAGTATGTTTTGCGAGAAGAAGAAATAACAAAACACACTGTGGCAGCGGCCCTAGTAAGAGGGGATCATTTTGGGTTTATGAAGATGGGATGTTGTAGGAAGTCATGAATATACAGCTCGAGGGGAGTTCCCGTCGTGGCACAGCAGAAACGAATCTGACTAGCAACCGTGAGGATGTAGGTTTGATTCCTGGCCTCGCTCAGTGGGCTAAGGATCCAGCGTTGCTGTGAGCTGTGGCGTAGGTTGCAGATGCGGCTCAGATCCAGCGTTGCTGTGGTTGTGGCACAGGCCAGCGGCTACGGTTCTGATTCGACTCCTACCTCCATATGCTGGGTGCAGCCCTAAAAAGACAAAATATATATATATTATACACACACACACACACACACACACACACACACACACACACACACGAGACAGACACAGAACTAAGGCTGGAAAATATTTATTCTAGGAGCCCCAACTGTCTTCCTTCTTAATAGCTGGGACACAGCAGGAAAACAGGAGGCCCCAGAACTGATTTCTGTGTGTCCCACTTGGCTTCTACGTCTGGCTAGGCAGAGTGGATCTGGAGCTCGGCAGATCAGTATTTTTCTGTGTATCAAATTTGCCCCAGTGTCTGCTATTATCAGGAACTCAAGTGCAATCTATTCTTTGGACCTAAATTTAAGAATTATTCATCTTATAGTCTGTCCCCCCGCCCAATCTCAGTAGACAATCCATCTAAGTAACAAAAAGTTCAGTGCATTAAGGTTAAATTCCAGTGGCCTTAAAAGAATTTCAGAAAGCTACTCTTTATCAGTTTTTAAGTGGAAAAATAAACAGATATCTAGCCTATCTGGAATGTGGAGACAATCTGGGTTGTATTTATTTTTATGAAAACAGGAGGGAAGTTCCTGCTGTTGTGCAGCGAGTTAAGGATCTGGTGTTGTCTCTGCAGAGGCTCGGGTGGCAGCTGCGGCTCAGATTTGATCCCTGGCCCAGGAACTTCCATGTGCCACATATGTGCCCAAAAAAGAGAGAGAGAAAGAGAGAGAGAGAGAGAGAGGGAGAGAATAGGAGGAGTTACAAAGGACAATGCTTAACATTGCATTTCCCATTAATTTCCATGAGGATAAGGATCATGTTAGAAGCCCCTAACAAACATAAACCATCACCAAGTGGGTTCCTGCTACAAAATTAACGTGTATAGCCAAAGCAGGTATACAGTTCAAATCTGTGTTTTGAGATTGTTAATAATTCTTTGGTAACAGACTTATTAAATGGGCAGAAATTCTGGGATATACCATCTAATGAGATCACTGAAGTTTCTCGTTCTGTCTGTCGGGGCATCTTCTACCTCAGGTGTCTACATTTGTGGGATTTTTGAGTGTCTTTGGGGGAACTGCACACACAGATAAGCCCTGTGCCTCTGCCTGGAATCCGAGTAGGACCAAGCAAAAGGACTTGTCCTTGGAACTACACTAGCCTGATGCCAAAGAGACAAGTATGTTTTGAAAGTCCAGCTTCTTGAACATGCCCAACAGACATGGAGGTCATAGAATGAGAGATGAAGTGTAAAATATCTATTGGTGGGAGACAATTAAACAGTGGCAAAATGCATTTTCATAAAACAGGGTGTTCTAGATACAGGTTCCTAGAGTTGGCTCAGTGCTTGTACGTCTGTTGGGCATCAGGCACTCTGGCTTACAACAAAGACAGTTACTTTGTCTCCAGCTCAAGAAGGGCCATCCATTCACTTACCTTGTGTACAAATTGTTCCACTCTGGTCTGAAGCCCCCAGACCTCGAACTTCACCGTCACCAACTTGTAGGAACACATGATGGGCTGATGGCTGTCTCTCCAGCCTTCCCTTAACTGTCCCCGTCCTGTCTTCTCTGACTTGAAGTGTTTAGGATCCTGGTGGGGGGGGGGGGATATATACATATCAAAGAAACGATAACCTTAAAAGTTCAACCATCATTTATCACATAAATGAATGAGGGAAGTTAAGTGAAAGAAAGTTACCAAAGGCCATAGTGTCTAATTCCATTTATATGAAATATCCAGAAGAAGCAAATCTATGGAGAATGTAGATCAGTGGCTGAAGGCCGGGAGAGGAGGATGGTATGGGGAATAACAGATAAGGGAAAAAAGTTCCTTTTGGGGGTGATGAAAATGCTCTAAAATTAGATTTAAAGCAATGGCACACAACTCTGTAAAATGCTAAAAACCACTGAGCCGAACATTTTAGATGAGTGAACTTTATGGTATGTAAATGAGATGCCAATAAAGCTGTGACAGATGCATAAATGCAATATAAAAAATGCTATGTAGTACCTCAGTAGGGCTTTTTGGGGTTTTCACTGGTTCTGGGTTTGCTGACATTCTTGCATAAAGTAGTATTTTAATAACCCCTATCCTAAGCATGCTTACTGAAGTCACACTGTGGGCATATGGCACAGACCAGGTATTACATTATGCTCTCCCTTGACCTGATTTCTTTGCCACAGGGGTTGTGGGAGGGAACCAGGTCCCTGTGTGGTCTAAAAGGTGTGGTCTGTGTGTGACTGCAGGGCACTTCCCTCCATGCAGAGTTCGGAACTCTACTCAGCTACCCCTGTTCTCTGACTTTCCTCCAGGGTCCCTCCTTATTTGTATCAACTGCAGAAAGGTAGCAGGTCTGCGGGTAGAAAGGGAGCAGAGTGGGACAAATTTATAAAGGGATACAAAATTGACGAAAGGGATTCTGGAAGGGATGAAGGAAAGAAGAATGCATCCATCATATGTACCTCAAAGAAATAGTGCTTCTGTGGAGGGAGGGGCTGGTGATATTGACTGTGGGTAGCATTTTTGAATCTTTGGTACCAGCTTTGCCATGCTATATTTTTATCACCTGGACCAGCCCAGAAACTGCCACTGAACTTCTATGCACAGGGCTGGAAAGATTATGATAATTTAATAACAGGATACACGAAAAAGGTATAACATATAGAGTGTGGCCCATGGCAAATGCTCAACTGATGTTGGCCATTATTATACTTCCCAAGGCAGTCAATGAAGTCTTTTTTTTTTTGCCTTTTGTCATTTTATGGCCGCACCCGCGGCATGTGGAGGTTCCCAGGCTAGGGGTCTAATCAGAGCTGTAGCCACTGGCCTGCGCCGCAGCCACAGCAACGCAGGATCTGAGCCGCGTCTGCAACCTACACCACAGCTCACAGCAACGCCGGATCGTTAACCCACCGAGCAAGGGCAGGGATCGAACCCGCAACCTCATGGTTCCTAGTCGGATTCGTTAACCACTGCGCCACAATGGGAACTCCAGTCAATGAAGACTTTGATGCTCGACCCTAGAGTCCAGGGCAGAGACCGCAACGCCCTTCCAAAGCACCCCAGAAGTGCTGGTAAAAGACTTGATGTTTAAGAGCATGGGACTAATTCCTGCCTGACCTGTGGTCCTAGACCATAAAATGCTATTAAGAACAGAGAGAGAAGACCAATAAATCAAGAGATGTATCACCAGGGAGACAAAGGTAGATAATCTCCAAAGATGGCCACCCATCAATTCCTTCCCTCACTGTGCTGCATGTCGTTCCTCTCCCCAAGAGGTGGAGGCTACCTCCCCTCCCCCTTGGATCTAGACTGGCCTGCGACTTGCTTTGACCAGTAAAAGGGGGTAGAAGTGACGCGGTCATTTCAGGTCTTTAAGAGAAGCTGGAAACTGGAAGCCAAAGTAAAAAGTCTAGTTTGATACCCTGAGACCACCATGCTGTAAGGGAGCCCAAGCTGGCCCTGTGGAGGGATGCTCGCTCATTCCAGCCGAGAGGCCAGGCATGGGAGTGAAAGAGCCACTGCTGATATTTCCACCACGAGAAACAGAAGATCTTGCCCAGCTAAGACCAACTGAGATGGCAGAATTGGGAGAAATAACACACTGCAACGCCAGATCCTTAACCTAGTGAGCGAGGCCAGGGACTGAACCTGTTTGTTTGTTTGTTTGTTTATATTTTAGGGCCGCACCAGTGGCATATGGAGGTTCCCAGCCTAGGGGTCGAATTAAAGTTCTGAGATGCATCTGCGACCTTCACCACAGTTCACAGCAACATGGGATCCTTAACTTACTGAGCGAGGCCAGGGATTGAACCTGTGTCTTCATGGATACTAGTTAGATTAGTTTTTGCTGAGCTATGATGGGAATGCTTTTTTTTCTTTTCTTTCCTTTTTTTAAGACGCCCGTGGCATATGAATGTTCCCAGGCTAGGAGTAGAATTGGAGCTGCAGCCGCTGGCCTATGCCACAGGCGCAGCAACACCAGATCCGAGCTGTGTCTGCAACCTACACCATAGCTTATGGCAATGCCGAATCCTTAACCCACTGAACAAGGCCAGGGATCGAACCCGTGTCCTCATGGATACTAGTCAGATTTGTTTCCATTATGCCATGACGGGAACTCCTCGCACAGTGGTTTTAAGGCACTAAATTCCAAGATGAAGTGTTATTTAGCGAGAGATAACAAAACATATGCGTCAAGTGGATTCCAAAACAGATGCAATAACTGAGTTGCCAAAGATGAAGAGAAAGGAGTTCCAGCTGTGGCTCAGAGGTAACAAATCTGACTAGCATCCATGAAGATGTAGGTTCAATCCCTGGCTTCGCTCACTAGGTTAAGGATCTGGCATTGCAGTAAGCTGTGGTACAGGTCGCAGACATGGCTCAGATCCTGTGTTGCTGTGGCTGCGGCGTCAGCAGCTGCAGCTCTGATTCAATCCCTAGCCGGGGAACCTCCATATGCCACGGGGGCGGCCTTAAAAAACAAAAAAAACAAAAGAAGAGAGGGAATGCTGCTTTATTCTTTCCCAGCACTCACCCAAAGTTCATACAATAAGCTACACGTGTGAAAACTATAAACAAAGATATGTATAGCGGCCAAGCAGTTCCTGTGGCTTAAAATACAAGAGCTGGGGCTAAATGGGAACCTGCTTTCTTCTTCTTTTTTTTTTTTCAGCCTTTAGTCGTTTTAGGGCTGTACCCACGGCATATGGAGGTTCCCAGGCTAGGGGTCGAATCGGAGCTATAGCCGCTGACCTACACCATAACCACAGCAACACCAGATCCAAGCCGCATCTGCAACCTACACCACAGCTCATGGCAATGCCAGATCCTTAACCCACTGAGTGAGGCCAGGGATTGAACCCGCAACCTCATGGCTCTTGGATTCGTTTCCGCTGCACCACAGCGGGAACTCCGGGAAGCTGCTTTCTTTCCCCATCTGCTCTTTAACTTTCCCACAAAAGTATAATTATCAGAACATGGACAGCTCTTATTTATTTATTTCTTTTTGGGCCATCCCCGCAGTATATGGAAATTCCCAGGTCAGGGATCAGATCCAAGCTGCAGCTGTGACCTATACCATATCCTTAACTCACTGTGTCGGGCTGGGGATTGAATTCTTGCTACCGCAGAGATATGCTGGATCCTTCACCTGCTGTGCCACAGAGGGAACTCCTACGGACAACTATCTTAGGGCTTAAAAGACACGGCCTCCACACTGTGGCAAACCAGAATACACAAAGTCAAACCTCCTGTCTTACTTGGATTAGCAACTGGGTAAACAAAGGGTACTTGCAGAGCCAGCAAGCAACTGAAAACAAGAGGCCACAGTGCCTGGCAACCCAGACATGTAAGAGGAAAAGGGCCCAGCAAATAAAGCAAGTGTGGCCACGGCCTGACTACCTTCGCTCCTCCCAGGTTCTGTGCAGTGGCCCTGAGACAGGCCTGAAGATGGAGGGTTCTGGGTCAGCTGGCTGCACCCCACGCTCCCCTCCCAGACACAAGCACCTGATTCATCAACTAGCCTTGGCTTATTCCTACAGCCAACCACTGAGAAAGTTGAAATAGTACCTATTCTATTTTTTAAATGATTTTTATTTTTTCTGTCATAGCTGGTTTACGGTGTTCTGCCAATTTTTTGCTGCACAGCAAGGTGACCCAGTCACACAGACACATTTGCATTCCTTTTTCTCACATTATCATGCTCCATCATAAGTGACTAGATATGGTTCCCAGTGCTATCCATTCCAAAGGCAATAGTTTGCATCTATTGACCCCAAATTCCCAGTCCATCCACTCCCTCCCTTGATACCTATCCTAGAATCTTCATGTAAATTCCAGACATCTCAAGAATAAAATAAGATTGTGTAATATTAAATGTGGGACACTAGTGGATGGCATTTCCAAAGGAGTTAAGAATCGTGGGGCAAGCTTCAGTTCTGAATAAGACCAGAAAAGTACTGCCTGCAGAGTGAAAACTATGCAGAAGCTTAAATTCATGTGTGGTTCCTGATTGAACCACAAGATTATAAAATTATATTAGGCAATCGTGAAATAGTTTTGGAAAAGGCTAGATGGGAATGATAAGTGTGCTGCATTTTCAAAAGGCACAGAATTCGGGACGTTTAAGCTGGTAGTGGTAATGTGATTTCATAGCCTCAATTTTATGGATAAGGGTACTAAGGCCTAAAAAAATGAAATGTTTTGTCCCCAAACGATGGGTGCTTGGTAACAGGGCTGGGACAAGAACCCCAGCCTCCCCTAATTCTAGCCCAATGTTCTTTCCACTACATTTATTTTTAATATTAAACAGCGAAAGAGTGTTTTTGTTATAGCCAGATGCCAAAGAAGAAATTAACAATTGGGCTTTTTATGGCAACAGCGGGTTGATTTTTCTGCAAGTCTGGTGCCACATACATAGTGGCTGATTTCATCTAAGAAATCTCATACATGGCCTATAATCAGGGATTCACTTTCAAAGAGCTGGAGGGAGGTAAGGGAGAAGTATTTGCCAGAGGACTCCTTTCATCAAAACCCAAGATCAGAAATGAACATCCAGCTGAATGCCTTTGACTGGAGATGAGAAAAATAAATAAATACAATTAAAAAAATCAAACCGCTGAGTCTTATGTGAAATATGCTGGTCACTGCAAACTCTTCTCCTTTCCATGGTCCACCCCCTCCCCACCTTCCCCCCAAATACTCATTTTTCCTGAGATCATTACCTTCAACTGTCATTTCCTCACTTGCGTCTGCACACATAAATGTCTAAATTGCCCCATTCACACATCATTCTTACAACCTTTTAAATGTTTTTATTTTTTAAATTTCTAGTTCACATTTCTAAAGCTACTATAGTATTTTGGTTCTGATTCAAACTCTGTTATATCACCTGTTCTTTACACAGGAACTGTATTGTTTTACATTTTAAACTTTCATTTCCAGGTTGGTTTCCTTATTTTATTTTTTGGCTGCACCTGCGGCGTATAGAAGGTCCCAGGCCAGGGACTGAATCCAAGTCACAGCTGCAGCAACGCCAGATCTTTAACCCACTGCACTGGTTTGGGGATCAAACCTGTGTCTCAGCAGTGACCTGAGCTGCTGCAGAGATCCTTAACCCTCAGTGCCACAGAGGGAACTCTAAGTTTCCTTATTTTAAAATGAAGTTTATAAACCTCCATCTCTTTTTCTCTTTCTTTTCTTTTTTTTTTTAGGGCCACACCTGTGGCATGTGGAAGTTCCCAGGCTAGGGGTCCGATCGAAGCTGTAGCTGCCAGCCTACGGCACAGCCACAGGAATGCGGGATCTGAGCCACATCCGTGACCTACGCCTCAGCTTGTGGCAATGCCGGATCCTTAACCCACTGAGCAAGGCCAGGGATTGAACTCACATCATCACAGACACTGTGTCGGGTTCCTAACCCGCTGAGCCACAATGGGAATGCCTCCAACTTCATCTCTGATGCTACGAATCCCCTGGGAACTTCCCATATTTTGGCTTTAGGGTTTGGACTCTTTTACAAGGGCATGAAATCTGACCTTAGTGTGACTGAAAGACAATAGTCTCCAAACTCTTGCTGGGCCCCCACCCAGTGCAATCAGGAAACACAGTGAAAGTTCGCTGCAGTAGGTTAGCGACCCTGCTAAAAGATGTCCGAGTCCTCATCCCTAGGACCCACGAATGAGATCCAACCGGGGGGAAAAAAGGTCTTTGCAGATGGAGTGAAACTAAGGTTCTAGAGATGAGCTCATCCTAGATCAAGAAGGTGGGCCCTAAATCCAATAACAAGTGTCCTTATAAGAAAGAGACAGAAAAGAAGAACCAGAGAGGCCACGTGAGGCCAAGGCAGAGATGGGAGATATGCAGCCATAGTTCACAGAATTCCTGGAACCACCAGAAGCTCTAAGAGGCAAGAAAGGCCTCTCTCCCAGAGCCTCAGCTTCAATAAGGACTTCTGTCCTCCAGAACTATGACACACCTCTGGGAGGAGGCGTAAACCCCAATGCTTCTGACCAAATAGGTCCTGGGTGGGGTCTGTGCAGACAGATTTTCAAAAGCTCACCCCAGGTGATCTGAAGGTAGAGCCAAGGTCAAAGCACTGCTAACAGAGTAGAAACGTCACCCCTGCGCTCCGGATGAGGAGCCTGAAGCTCAGAGATGATCGCTGATGAATCCACAGGTCTTTAGGATTCAAGCTTGAGTCAGCCTGACTCCCAGACCTGCGTTTCCCGCCCCTCAGCCGGGGGGGCAGGACAGTCTTACCTGAAATTCTGGCATAGTCTGTCAGAGCGGAGCTTCAGTCTCCTCATCTGCAGGATGGTTAATACAAAATCCCTCAGGGGACTGGTGCAAGGCTTACATTGGATAATGTGGGCAAAGACCCCAGCCCTATACCTGAACAGTGATGGATGATTTCACAGGAGACATCCCAGAGCACAGGATAAGAAGTACAAGATCCTGCAACATCCTTAAGAGATACGGTAATTCAATTTCCTCAAATCTCATTAAGCTCCTCAGAAGAAAGGCAGCAGGAACATCTGAAGTGCTGTAGGATTATTATTACTTTATTACCTTGTATAAAGTGTATAGAAAAACAAGTGCCCCAAAATACAGCTGCCCAGCAGCATGCTGGTGTCCTCGTGCCCGTGAGAGGCAGGGTAGACATTTCCATTTTCTGGAGGCTGTCACTTGTTAGTGTCCATAAATACGGTGGTGGAAGAAACCCCAAGAAAAGGGCTTTTGCTTACTGGATGCTTATGACTAGGTTCTAGGCCAAGGACAAGTGACAGTCATCAACCCTAGAACCAATTCCTTTCCCACCTTCTCTTACATTTCAGAAGATGATCAGATTTCTAAGTTGACAGAGCAGAAAGTGAAGCAGGTTGCCCTACTGTACCTTTAAAGGAAGGGATTTCACTGGGGTCCCGGAACTCCATGGGGTGCATACAGGAGCTGTTTCATCCAATATGGGAGCTTCCCTAGCAGATAGACACACTGGACAGCTGTGTCTCAGGGTCAGGATGGGCCAGGCTCGAAGTCAGACAGGCCTTGAGCATCACAGGGGTCATTTAAAAGCCCTCCTCTTGAAGAGTTGAGAGCAGCACAGACAGAAATAAAATCTTTTCCTTCCTGTAATCTTCTAAGCGAGGGCACAGCTCATTTCCCTAACGGGGAGCCCAGCTGGTTTGCTAGGGCTGCTGTAACAACGTATCACAAGCTGGGGGCTTAAGCAGAAATGTCTTGTCTCATGATTCTGGGGCTAGAAGTCTGAGACCAAAGTGTCAGTAGCATAGGTCCCCTCTGGGGGCTGGAAAGGAGAATCTGTCTTATGCCTCTTTGCAGCTCTGGTGGTTTGGCTGGCTGACAATTTTGGAGTTCCTTGACTCATAGACGTAAACTCCGGTCACATAGCATTGTCCTGTGCGTCTACGCATCGTCTTCCTTCTGGGCATGTCTGTCTCTGTGTCTAAATTTCTTCCCTGCATAAGGACGCAGAGTTCTCTGGTGGCTCAGTGGGTTAGGGATCTGGTGTTGTCGCAGCTGTAGCTCACGTCACTGCTGTGGCACAGTTTCGATCCCCAGTCCAGGAACTTCCACATATTGTGGGCATGGCAAAAAAAAAAAAAAGACACAATCATAGTGGAATAGGGCCCACTCAACCTCATGTTCATTTGAAAACCTCTGAAAAGACCCTGTTTCTAAATAAGGTCACGCTCTCAGGTAGTGGGTGTTAGATCTTCAACATATCTTTTTGGGGGACCCAATTCAACTTAAAACACCAAAGCAGAGAGGTTTTCATAAGGGAAAGCTTCTAGATTCCCCTGTGACTCTTCCACAGCTAGTTCATCCACTCTTGCCTCGAGGGCCCTGCCCAGCATGGCTAGCCAGGAACGTGCCAGGCTGCAAGTTCCTCTGGCCAGGGGGCTTCTAAATCCATCACAATGAGAGCTCTGGCTCCGAATCCCATCGGTGCTCCCCAGGCTTGGCAGATGGCAAATTAGACCCTTGTTGTTAAAGCCCATCTATATGGAGCTGGTGCCAGGGCTTCTCCTTGGGGCCAGATGGACCTTGCAGGCCACCCTTCTGTGCGGGTGCATCTTCTTTAAAAGGCTTCCTCTCTTTTGGGTCAATCACACCTTCAGGGCTCGTCCATCTTGCACTTGGACAAAGCAGAACAAAGGTGACACTAAGGGCTTCTTGATTAGTGCAGCCCATGTGAAACCGTGTCCCTGCATTTGTCACCATCAGTCTCATACCTGGGAGCAGCAAGGAGAACCCCGCAGGAGATTTGGGCCTGGCTGGAGCACAGCTTGCATCTCAGAGGCAATATTATTAGCTGACATTCACTGAGATATAAAGTCTCCGTGATTAATTACACTTTCAATTTGAACCACAAAGGACTATAGCAAACAAAGGCTTGCCCTGTTAATCGAAATTAGAAGTCCTTGATAAACATTAAATGAAAAAGGCTTAAGCAGTAAGGGGCTAGGAATTGCTATATATTATGCAACTATAATGCTCACCCCTCAGCTAGGAACGAACTAACACATGTGAAAAATATCAGATTGTTTTCCCTGCATTTTGGAACTTTTCTTGACGACTCCAAGGTGTTACAGATACTATTCTTATTCCCTTTCTTTTTTTTTTTGAGAAATGACAAATTATTTATTAAAAAAATCCCCAAATCCCAAAATCTTAAAAGAATATTTAAAATCTTTTCTGCTAAAGGTATACGGTGTCAAACTCACTCTGGTTAGAATTCTTGAATATTTTCTTTTCTGAATACCAGAGTAGAGAAGGATCTTTAAAAATGATCAACTTTATTTATTTCTTCCCCATTTTTTTTTCAATGAATGGTTACTTCAGCTGGGTAAAATTTAGCCCCAAACGTGGACCCACATTTCTCGAACTTGAATCTTAAAAGGGATATATATAAAAACTAAAGAGCTGTCAAAAAAGCTAGTCCCAACAAACCTCATATTAAAGGATCTCATTCATATGAAATGCCCAGAGCAGGGAAATCTACAGAGACAGGAAGATTAGTGATTGCCTGGGCTGGGGTGGGTTTGGGGGGTGAGAGACTAGAGGGTGTGAGAGTCAAAGGCTACAGGGTTTCTTTTTGGGGATGATGGACATGTTTTAAACAACTGAGATGATGGTCACCCATATCTGTGAATACACTAAAATTCATTGAATTCTAGGAGTTCCCGTCGTGGCTCAGTGGTTAACGAATCTGACTAGGAACCATGAGGTTGCGGGTTCGATCCCTGGACTCTCTCAGTGGGTTAAGGATCCGGCGTTGCCATGAACTGTGGTGTAGGTTGCAGATGTGGCTGGGATCTGGCGTTGCTGTGGCTGTGGCGTAGGCCGGCAGCTACAGCTCCTGTTAGCCCCCTAGCCTGGGAACCTCCATATACCGTGGGTGCTGCCCTATATAAAGCAAAAAGACAAAAAAAAAAAGTAAAATAAAATAAAATTCGTTGAATTCTATACCTTTGGGTGAATTTTTTTTCAAATTAATTAATTATTTACTTATTTTGGCTTTCGTCTTTTTAGGGCCGCAACTGCAGCATATGGAGGCTCCCAGGCTAGGGTGCTAATCAGAGCTGTAGCCCCCAGCCTATGCCAGAGCCACAGCAATGCCAGATCCGAGCCACATCTGCAATGCACCACAGCTCAATGCAACGCCGGATCCTTAACCCACTGAGCGAGGCCAGGGATCGAACCTGCAATCTCATGGTTCCTAGTCGGATTCGTTTCCACTGCGCCACGACAGGAACTCCTAAGTGCGTGAATTGTATGGTATGTGAATTAGATTTCATTAAAAAAAAAAAAAAAAAAACAAATCAACCAACGGAACTAAGGTGCTTTCATCAGAGTGTGCTTTAGAATTGACCAAAAGCTTTTCTTCAAAGGTCACCTGATATGCTTTAGCTTAAAAAAAAAAAAAAAAAAAAACCCAAATGCAAATTGTAGCCAGAAGCAGCCAATTCTTGCTTTGTTAGCAGTTAATACCTACAGTGCTATTTTTAAAGTATTTGGTCTTGGCACTAGCGTACCACAAACACAAGAGTGATTTGTGCGTGTCCTCTGCAAAGCGACTCTCTTAAAAGATTTGACTCAGAAGGTGTCTGACATGTAGAAAGGCAGAGAAAAAGGTGGCTGTGGTTGAGGGGGTGTTTTTTCGGTGGGTGTTCTGAGCCTTTCTCATTTCTAATTTAGTGCCAGAAAAACTCAAAACTCTATTTGCAGAAGAGGGAGGATGAGAATAGAAAATTTGGGCATAAACCACAAAACAACTTAATAGTCAGCAGCCTCTAGTCCTGAGCGATGCCATTTAGGGGCTAGGAAGAAGACAGGGCAAGAGAAAACCTCAAGAGAGGTGGTCAGGACAAAGTAGAGGCTAGAAGGTGGGAAAAGTCACCATCTAGCAAATGGGCATCAAACGCTTGCTGGGTACCAGAGCCTGGGTCTGGCGCTTTAGACACACTCTCTCACTTAATCTTTGCAGTTTAAGAAATATATTTAGGTGACTTAGGGTGAAGCCCCTATATGGCCTCAGGTTGAGGCTGGTTATCAGAAAGATCAAGTGCTTGGTCCACTGGCCTCTGGGGAGGGGAGAAGAAGGAGGCTGGTGGTTAAGACCTACAAATTCTTGACAAGGCGACTGGAGAACTCCCGGTTGGTGAACACATCCCTGTGTGGGGCTGGGGTGGGGTGGTGGTGGTGGCGGTGGCAAGCCTGGAGAGCGCACCGAAGTTTCTACCTTCTTCCCTCATCCCTTATGCCCTATGCATCTTTTCCCTTTGGCTCTTCCTAAACTGTTCTCTTCATAATAAACCATCAAATTTAAGTGTTTTCTTTCTCTTTCTTTCTTCATTCCTTCCTCTCTCTCTCTCTCCCTTCCTTCCCGTCTATCTTTCTGTCTTTACAGGGCCGTACCCACGGCATATGAAGTTCCCAGGCTGGGGGTTGAATCAGAGCTGCAGCTGCTGCCCTACGCCACAGCCACAGCAATGCCAGATCTGAGCCATGTCTGCGACCTACGCTGCAGCTCACGGCAATGCCAGATCCTTAACCCACTGAACGAGGCCAGGGATAGAATCCGCAACCTCATGGATACTAGTCAGGTCCGTTACTGCTGAGCCACAACGAGAACTCTCAAGTCAAGTGTTTTCCTGAGCTCTGTGAGCCTTCCTAGCAAAGTTCTCGGATGTGAGGATGACATTGTGGTAAAGAGGGAAAAACAGACATACCAGTTAAGGTGGTGGCTTGGATTTGTGACTGGCATCTGAAGCGGGAGGGGTCTTACTAGGCTAAGTCCTTGAATTTGAGCTATGTGTTGCTTAAGTCAGTGCCAAAACTGAATTGAATTGTTGACACTCGGTTGGTGTCAGAGAATTGGAGAATTGGTGGGTTTCAGAGCAAACCCCCTGGAATTTTCCTCACTACCAACTCTAAAGTAGTACACTATTACCTTTATTTTGTATAATGTCCAGGGGACGGTCCCCATCCTATTCTCAGGCTCACTCTCCACAGCTCCATCTAAGCCCTTGTCATGGGCTTCTCCCACAAGCCTCCCCCTTCAGAAATCTCCAGAGGGGCAGCAGGCAGCAATCAATCTCTGTGTTCTCCTGTGAACTCTGTGCAGTCTCCGTCTTGTCTTGTGGGATGGCAGATTCCCAGTCAGGCAAATAGCAATTTTTTTTTTTTTTGTATATGCTCCAATTTCTGTAATTAATTCTCTTGGAAAACTTCCTTCACATGGCTTTGGGGTTAGGCAAGAAGCATACTCCCAAAGACCCTGAGAACTCCTCTCCCCCATCTACAAATACAGACTAGGAATGGGGAGAGATGGATGGCGGGTGCCACGGCGAGAGGGCCATCTGGGTCAGCCCTGGGGAGTACCTGGCCGTGGTGATGAGCAGCTGCCTGTGGAGTGTGAATTTATAACTCCTCTTTGTCCCCAGCTTTGGGCCTGGTCCCCAATTTCAGAGCAACAGACATAAAGCTAATTTGTTCCTTTTGGCGCAGATATGACTTTATATTTTTAAGATCACCTCTAATCAAAACCAGTAGTCATTCAAGGGCCCGTTGGAGAGGACCCAGCCTTCCTGCGTGTGACAGTGAGAGGCTAGGCACCAGCTCTCCTAGTAGCCAATGAGCCAAGCTTTTCCTTTAAAGGAGGGCTCCGTTTGCAGTCCCTTTGAGCTGGTACTATTCATGCCCACTTTGACCTTGGCTGTGCTGTTTGGCCACAGGCTATGAAGCATGAATAACTGCATCATATATCCATACTGAGCATTTACAATGTGGTCCATAGATAGCTTAAATTTATGAAATCAAAGGCTGATAATAGACCAACAAATACTCTTAATGAGCTGCAACATGGCAACAATGATCAGCACTGGATTAACTATCTCTGAATCTAGCTTGCTCTTCATGCACCGTATTATTTTGGGTAACTTGGACCTCCAACTTGTTGAACAGAAAGCGGGGTAGAGATATTCAATAAACCAATCGCTCTGTATTTGAAGGCAAAAAATAATTCCATTTTTAAAGCTAGAATCAATTTCAAACTTAGTTATAGAACTCGTTTTTCATTGATTTAAAAAAAGAAAAGATAAAGAAAAATAAAAAGAACCAAAAGGGCAGAGTAAATTAAAAAAAAAGAACTCATTTTGTTTTTTCAAATACAATATTATTTGGAATCCCAAGATACAAAGAATTTAAAAACTGATGAAAGCATTCCTTGGACTATTTCAACATTCATTGTTTGACAATATATTTTTATTGGGCTCAGAAGCATCTCTGTGGGGTCCTAGGCTCTGTGGAGCAGAACTGAGGGGGGACCAAAAAGGCTTTGGAATGAGACACCCCTGGGTTTGAATTTCTGCTACAGCAACTACTACCTGTGTGAACCTGGGCAAGTTATTTAACTCTAAGACTATTTGTGAGGATGATAAAATGAGAAGAGGAATGTTTCCCAAACTGGGGTTTGTAGCTGTATTCTTTAGGGGCTATGACTTTTATTTTTTGTTTAATGGGTTCCTTTATTACTCAAATGTGGGATGGCCAAGTTTTACTTTTCTCAGCCCAGGTGTGTTTCGGCCAACTATTTCCTAGAAGGTTCACAAGGAGGAAAATTTTCCTAAAAAATGGGAAGTCGAGTTCCATCAGATCATTAAATCTAAGGAGGGAAATCAAGGGACTGGAAAGGCCCTTCCTTTTATTTGCTGTCTTTTCCTAAGGTCCTCCATTCATATGGTCAGTGAGGCTTGGGGGTTAGCAAAGTACATTTCAGAAGGAAACAAATTTCCTAGAGTGTTTTTTCAAAGACAGACAACAGTGTTTGTACCTTTAGCTTTACCTGAAGGAGCCAGGTGGGGGAAGAGAAGCACAATCTTTGGCGTTTGAATCAAGGCTTCCTGAAACTTTCAGCAAGCTACTTAGACTTCTCTGAGCCTCAGTTTCTCTATCAATAAAATGGAAACAATATCTGTTCTATTGGGTGGTTAGCATTAAATGATATAACCAAATAAAACAATTTAGCAATGACTTTTCTTGTTCTCGAAAGTTAGTTCCTGCCCCTCTAAAGCCAGGTTTAGCAATTCTGTGAGAAATCTGTTGAAACCTTCTAAGGACCAATTTAACGAGCTGGTAATTGTGTGTCTTTCTTTGGGTCCCTCGACAACAAAAGATGAAGACAAGTAACTTAATAGCACCTATTCTTTTCTGGATATTTTTGGAGAAGTTGAACAGTTGTACTTGGAGTCTGAAAAAAACAGAAGAAGCGGAGGAGAGAATCACTGGGTCCAGTCTTACTTCTCATGCGGAAAAAAAAAAAATACTACCTCCATCATTCCAGAGTCTCAGCTGTAAATTCAAGTTAGTTGGGAAAGGGCTTGAGCAAGATCTAGCCAGAGGATTTGATGGACACCAATTTCAGTCTTTGATTAAAGACAATAAATTCAATGAGGGTTTTTCCAAAGCCAGACCCCAACTCCGAAGCAACTTAAAACTGTCCAAAAGTGTATTATAAAAACACTATCGGCTGGCAAGGAAGGGGCTGAGTATGACTCTACAGATAACAGATGGTATCTGATTCTCAACGGATGGAATGAAATTCAAAGGTATTGACCCCTTGCTCCGTAGGGGAATGGGCAGTCTTCCAGGCTTACGCTATTATTTCCTTTTGCCTTCAAAAATTAAATAACAAGAAAATGGTTTAAAAATGTGAACACGGCAAATGGCGCTCTCCTAGGCAGACCTTTCCTACCTTGAATGGATGATAGACATGAGGAGGGAGTGGTCCCCTTGGCTGCTGGGGAAGCAGGCTAGGCTTCCCCTAGTGACCAGGAGTTCCCAACATGCCAGTCAAACTGATCATTTCTACGTGTGTCATGGCATGAAAAAGGGTGGGAAGCTCTGCTCTGAGACTATTTCTCCAAACCTGGTGCATTTGCATACAGATCCTTGGGTCCCATCTTATCACGTCTGGTTTGTTAGGTCCAGAGAGGGTCCCAGACATCCGCATTTTTTTTTTTTTAAGCTCTTAAGGTGATTCAAATCTGATTTGGGAACTCTGCCCCAAGGGCAAGAAGTTTTGGTGTTTTGTTTTGTTTTTGTTTTTTGGCTGTGTCTGAGGCACATAGAAGGTCCTGGGCCAGTGATCGAACCCGTGCCATAGCAGCAACCCAAGCTGCTGCAATGACAATGCCAGATCCTTAACCCACTGTGCCACAAGAGAACTCCTTCATAAGACTAAAAATAGCAGGGGTTTATACAGGTGACCCAAGTTGTGAGCAAGTTGTGGATTTAATGTCTGTTTTATTGAAAGTACAGAGGGAGGTTCTCCATGAAATGAATTCAAGAGTTTGGTTGTATCTGTTCACTTCTGGCTGAAAGCTTTGGGTCCTTTGGATACTGTTTCTTTCTTCTTCTCCTTCTCCTTCTTCCCTTTTTTTTAGGGCCGCCCCCGTGGCATCTGCAAGTTCCCAGACTAGGGGACTGCAGAATTGGAGCTGCAGCTGCCAGCCTACGCCACAGCCACAGAAACGCCAGATCCGAGCCACATCTGCGACCTACACCACAGCTCATGGCAACACTGGCTCCTTAACCCACTGGCTGAGGCCAGGGATCGAACCTGCGTCCTCACGGATGCTAGTCAGATTCGTTTCTGCTGAGCCACAACAGGAACTCCCCGTTTTCTTCTTTTAAAGTCTAAACTATTATTCTTCTAAAATACAGTTGGTAAAAGGCTCATGGTGGACAACTGATAAAGTGCCAAAACCACCTGGGTGTTACCCTGGGTCTCCAGTGCCACAGACTGCCCCAAGCTGGCACAACAAAGAGTAAACGTAACTTTCAAGGTTTCTTAGAGGTGAAGTATCAGAGACACATGGAGTCTGAACTCAGGTAAAACAATAACAGATGTAATAACAACACTTTAAAAAAAAGTCTCAGCAGTACAAACTGCACTATTTTCTAAGGAATCTTGATGTACCTGCAGAAAAGTCTGTGATCTTGAGAACTGGAATAATTAAAACTAACACTCTACTTCTCTTCTCCATTCATGCTAATAAGTAAAAAGCAATACACCAACACACCCCCACAGCCTCACTCATGGCAGCCACTTTCCAAAGACACTTAGTTTCTACTGAGCAACCATCCCACCACAACACATCTGCGGATCTCAATGCCAGAATCAAAGCAAGGAGAAGGGAACACTTACAAAATGCTGCTATGTGCCAGGACTGTGCTAGTCCTTATTTAATGCCTTGTCTTTCACATCATCTCATTGCCTCTCAGTTCATCTCTCCATCCATTCACTCATTTGAACAGCGGAAGAGATCCAAGATGATCTCTTATTATATCAGCCAGAGCCCCTTATTATATCAGGGCTGAGTTCCGCCTACACACGGACAGCATGGGCTGGGAATCCCCATCCAGGCCTTCTAGACCTTATCTTTTGTACACAGCCCTCTTCAACAAGCCCAATTGCTTCTCCCTTCAGTGGATGCTTTGCTTGGTTGAATCCTTCCTTTTAGGACATGGGGCTCTTTCCAGTGAGTCAATGATGTGACGCCACAATCAGCAACTCCACTCCTGGCAGAGACCTAGAATTTCTGGTTTTGATCTCATATTTAGGAACTCATCTGCCTCAGTTTTTTCTGACTCACTTGGTTCGGCATTTCACTACCCAATTCAATGGGTAAGATTCGGAACTGCTACTCTTGGCACCAAGCTCTGGGGAGCCTCACTCATAAATTATTGCAGCAGTTTAAATTGCTTATTTTTCCCTTGAAAAATTAAAAAACAAAAATTCTTTCTCTAGGATGGGGTTGGGGACTAATGTCTTCCTAGAACTCCCAATAAGAACTGGCTTTGGAGTTCTCCTGTGGAGCTGTGGGTTAAGGACCCAGCATTGTCACTGCTGTGGCTCAGATTACTGCTATGGCATGGGTTTGACCCCTCACCTGGGAATTTCCACATGCTGTGAGTGGAGCCAAAGGGGGTAAAAAATTATACCAGAGTTCCTGTCATGGCTCAGCAGAAACAAATCTGACTAGTGTCCGTGAGGATGCAGGTTTGATCTCTGGCCTTGCTCGGTGGGTTAAGGATCCAGCATTGCTGTGAGCTGGGGTTAGATCACAGACGCAGCTTGGATCCTATATAGCTGTGGCTGTGGCATAGGCTTGCAGCTACAGTTCCGATTTGACCCCTAGCCTGGGAACTTCCTTTCTTCCTTTATTTTTTTACTTTTTTTCTGCTTTTCTTTTTTTCGGTCTTTTGTACTTTTAGGGCCGCACCTACGGCATATGGAGCTTCCCAGTCTAGGGGTCTAATCGGAGCTGTAGCTGCCGGCCTATGCCAGAGCCACAGCAATGCCAGATCCGAGCCGCATCTGCAACCTACACCATAGCTCACAGCAATGCCAGATCCTTAACCCACTGAGCGAGGCCAGGGGTCAAACCCACAACTTCATGGTTCTTCGTCAGATTTGTTTCCGCTGGGCCACGACGGGAACTCCTAGCCTAGGAACCTCCATATGCCGTGAATGTAGCCCTAAAAAGACAAAACAAACAAACAAATGAAGAACTATACCAAAAAATTACAGCATGAGGATGTTGCCTGCAGTATTGTTAAAGCAAAATAATGGAAACACCACCAATGTCCACCAAATGGAGAATGGCATAATTGTACACCACACTGGCATATTACACAGTCCTTACAAAGCTGCTAGAGCGATGTGTGCTACCCCAGAAAGACGGCAAGTTTATATGCTTAGTGAGAAAATGCATGTTGCAAGAGTTCCGCTGTGGCTCAGTGGTAAGGAACCAGATTGGCATCCATGAGAACGCAGGTTTGATCCCTGGCTTCACTCAGTGGGTTAAAGATCTGGTGTTGCTGTGAGCTGTGATGTAGGTTGAAGACGCAGCTCGGATCCCACGTTGCTGTGGCTGTGGCGTAGGCTGGCAGCTACAGCTTCAATTCTACCCCTAGCCTGGGAACTTCCATATGCCACAGGTGTGGCCCTAAAAAGACAAAAAAAAAAAAAAAAAGGAAAATACATGTTGCAGACTTGCATTGCATTTGAGCTTATTTTTATAAACCGACGTTGTGTATGCATTATGTTTAAGTATAAACCCCAACTTTAACAGCACTATCTTTGTGATGAGGCATCATAGGATATTTGCTTTTTTGTCATTACTTTGGAATATTTTTTACAAGGATCATGAATTACTTTTTTAACAGACAAACAATAAAGATAAACACTTCAGATTCTATCACTCCTGTAAAGCCTGTCCTGACCACTTCTGTTTATGGAGCTGCCTTCTTCTTGATTAGTGTGGTGAGGTCGGAGCACAGGAGTTTTCAGGGAGAGAATCCCACGTGGTGAGAAGGCAGCTCTGCTGCCTCAGGTTGTGCTGTCATTTAGTCTATGCTGTCAGATCTTACCCTCCCAACCAGATCACAGGCTTCTTAAAGATGACGGGGTCTTACTTTTCATTTTACCCCACAGACTATGTCCCCACCCAATGTCTTGCAAGGTGTCTTCACAAAGGATAGGTTCTCAAAGATCGGAGGAATGCAGAACCTCTCTCCAGCCTCTTTGGGATAAAGGCTTCCTGGCCAGACTGACTGGATCCCCACTCCTACACACAAAGGGAGACATGCCAGCCTCCCATTGGGCCAGAGACCCATTGCCTTTCTAGTGCCATCAACCTGAAGTTGATGAGGGTGTTATCCAGCTTGTAAAGGGGGCTGGGGGACACAGAGAAAGCAAGGCAGTGTCCCAGGAGATAGATTACTCAGGCTCTCCTGCACAGTCAGCAGGCCTTGGTAATGACACTGCAGTCACCATGCTGCTCTCCTCTTGGGATCACTGGAGGCATTTGGGTTGTCACCCAGGCTTCATCAGAAGCAGGTAAGAGAACCCACACCGAAAAATGTTCTTCTCCCAGTGGCTTTCCTTTTCATCTATTGTTCTGGCCACTTCCAGAGGCTACCACCATGTGCCCCCCTTTCCAACAGAGCCATGGAGCGGGGGTGCTCAGGGCCCCGCGATGCTGCTGGGGACCCTCCCACTGGTCATCTCCTCGCAGGCTCTCTGCCCCAGGTTTGGGGTTATCACCAGGGAGCACTCTGGCCGTGAGGCTCCGTCCTCCACCAGTGGGGCAGCCAGTTCTTACGATCCCAGAGGCATTCAGCCCCGGTAAATTGGAACCCATCACAAAACAGCTGCGTTATTCTCAGAAAGAAACAGATGGACAGAGGGAAAAGGGGGAAAAAAATGACAATAACGACACAACAAACAAACTCCATGACGTACCCCAGCAGGAGGCAGCTGTGTTAAATCTGGCCATTTGGAGATAATTGAAAATTTTTACCACCCTCCATGGCAAGATATAGACCAACATGAAAATACTTTTAATTTCAGGGAGCAGAGGGGTTTGGAGGAAGCACTTCGTACTGAAGGGTACAGCTAAGTACGGCAGTATTTACCCGTTTCATCGCTTTGTTCCCTTTCCGGGGGCCCGCTGTACTTAGCAAACAGCATTTAATCTCTCGCCCTTGACAGTTCTTGGAAAAGTCAGATGTATCTCTCTGTTCCCTTTCTCTCCCTTAAGAGAGAATTATTTAGATATTAGATCGGTGTGACCAGTAAACTGGCTGCCAAGTATTTCTTCGTCCAGAAAAACTCTGTAATCCAGGGGCCGGGAGACCCAAAGAGTCCCCGTAGTTACCCAGCTCAAAGGGAAGGCTCTACATCAAATCCTGTCTGAGAACTCTCCTACATTTGCTTCTACCAGCTTCTGGGGTACCTGCTTCTGGGACAGTCTCACGTTTGCCTCCATTGCTACCCGTGTTCAAAACATTGTAAATCTCCCTAATTTCTCCATTAGAATTATTACGTTCTATTTATCACTGGTAAAATGGAGGTTTTTTTTTTTTTTTTTTTTAGGGCCACACCTGTGGCATGTGGAGGTTCCCAGGCTAGGGGTTGAATCGGAGATGTACCTGCCAGCAGGATCCAAGCAACACAGGATCCGAGCCGTGTCTGCGACCTTCACCACAGCTCATGGCAATGCCAGCTCCTTAACCCACTGATCAAGGCCAGGGATCGAACCTGCATCCTCATGGATACCAGTCAGATTCGTTTCGGCTGAGCCACAACAGGAACTCCAAATGGAGACTTCTTTTACATCTTCCAAAATAAAGACAAAGAGAATTTCCCTTTTTCTAGTAAAAAAAAAAAAATCAAGTTCAAAGGGTAATCGGAGCTCCCACTGTGGCACAACGGGTAGAAGATCTGGCATTTCTGCTGTGGCTTGGGTCACTACTGAGGTACGGGGTCAATCCCTGGCCTGGTACAGTGGATTAAAGGATCTGTCTATCTTTACACTGTGGCATATGGTCACAGCTGTGGCTCAAATTCGATCCCTGACCTGGGAATTTCCATATGCCAAGGGTGCAGCCCAAATAATAAGTAAATAAATAAATAAATCTTTAAAAGTTCAAAGGGCAGTGGAGAGTAGGTACAACTACGGTCTCTGTAGCCTCAGTGCCTCACACAGAGCCTGGCACACAGTAGGCACTTTTTTCGGAGGAGTCTTTTTAGGGCCACACCGAGGCATATGGAAGTTCCCAGGCTAGGGGTCCAGTCAGAGCTGCCGCTGCCAGCCTATGCCACAGCCACAGCAACACCAGATTTGAGCCGTGTCTGCGACCTACACTGCAGCTCACAGCAACGCTAAATACTTAACCCATTGATCAGAGGCCAGGGTTTGAACCTGCATCCTCATGAATACTAGTCGGGTTCATTACCATTGAGCCGTCACGACGGGAATTCCAGTAGGCCTTTCTAATTTTTATCATTTATTTATAATTTTGGTTATGGTGTTTAGCAGCTTGGTGTGGTATCTCAGTTCCCAAACCAAGGACTAAACCTGGGCCGCAGCATGGTTTCAGCACGCAAGTGCTGGGTCCTAACCACTAGACCACCAGGGAGCTCCCAGTAGGCACTTAATAAGTGCAAAGGAAAGAAATTAATGAATGAGTCTTGCTCCTAACACGTTTTACTGAATTTCCTCTCTGGATTGGTCTACAGCAGACTCTCTCGACTTTGCCATGACGAGCATTTCAGTCTGGATAACATTATGTCCTGCAGGATGTTTAGCAGCATCCCGGGCCTCTATGCACTAGCTGCCATAGCACACAACCCCCTGCCAGTGGTGACAATCAAAAATACCTCCAGACATTGCCAGCTGACCCCTGGCGGAGGGGGCAAAATTGGTCCTAGCTGAAAACCACCTGTTTATGGACTCCCCTTTGCTTTACATAAATCAATGACGATTAAAAAAAAAAAAAAAAAAGCACAAATCATCTTCTACTTCTGAACTTCCTCTGTCAGAAAATGACATTTCTACTCAAGGCGTGTCTGGACATTTAAAAGCGGCATATGCCTCCACACCTGCATCTCTGGGGGAGAGCTGCAGGGGGCAGCGCCTAGGAAGCCACTAAAGATGCTATTTTCTCTGGTCACTCTGGTCTTAAGAGAAGCCAAACCTTATAAACAGCTGCAGTGAATCCAACAGGAAGAGTGTGGGACTTGAGCCAACATCCAAAGCCTCTGAGTTATAGGTCCCTGAGTCTGACTTTGGGCAGTTGTCTAGGCTGGACTAGTCCTGGAGGCTGGGTGTTAAGATTTGTTCCTGAATCCTAAAGGGCCAGCTCAGCTCTGCAGGTCTGGGCTCAATGCCTGTGTCTCCAAGGGCAGGCTGAGACTTATGGTCCCAAATTCCTCATTTCTGGGCTGGGATCTTCACCTTGAAATCTTGGCAGAGCATCAAAGGGATGGAAATCTTGGCAGAGGGAAGAACCCACGTATCAACCACATTACAAGTACAACCTGCTCAGACTTTGGCTTCACTTGTCTTTGCTGCAAATGTGACTTGGTGCAAAGAGCTTTATGACTCTGATGGGGGCCAGGGCTGGTTGAGACTCATAGAGATGCTTTCTATGCCTGAGGACACTGATTTTTTTAAACAAAAAAACATTTTTTTTTTTTAATAGGGCCACTCCTGAGGCATATGGAAGTTCCTAGTCTAGTGGTCTCATCGGAGCTACAGCTGCGGGCCTATACAACAGGCACAGCAACGCAGGATCCTTAACCTACTGAGCGAGGCCAGGGATCAAACACGTAACCTCATGGATACTAGTCGGGTTCATTTCTGCTGTGCCACAACGGGAACCTGACACTGAATTTTTTGTTTTTTGGAGTTTTTTTTTTTGGGTAGGTTTTAAGGCCACACTTGCGGCTTATGGAAGTCCCTGGGCTAGGAGTCAAACCAGAGCTGCAGCTACCTACCTACACTACAGCTTCAGCAACACAGGATCCAAGCTGCAGTTGTGACTTACATTTAGCTTGCAGCAACTCTAGATCCTTAACCCTCTGAGGGAGGCCAGGGATCGAACCCGCATCCTCACAGGGACAATGTCGTGTTCTTAACCCACTGAGCCATCACAGAAACCCTAACGATTAAAAAAAAAGAAGAAGAAGAAAAAAGTGCTGCCCCGCAGAGTCCTGCCATAGGTAGGAGAGCAAAACTTGAGACTGAGAGGCTCTTGGGAGCTGCAGCTCATGCCCCTGATGAGGATGGGAAATGGCAGCACTGCAAAATGAGAATAACGAGAGCCCTGGGCTGGGCTATCAGCTGATTCTGAGTTTCCAGCGTCCCTTGGAAACTCTGGTTAGTGGGAGCACGAGGGCCACCAGGGAGAGGGCACACAGTGGAAAATTTCCAGCTCTGGTTACCTTAATGAGAGAGGCATTCTTGCCTCTCTTGTGGTTTGGAGGTTTCTAGGGACAAATGGAAAAAGAAAAGAAAGTACTTCAATCCCCCGCTTGGCCTGGATGGTGGTAGTGTGTGTGTGTGAGACGGGTGCTGAGGGGTGACCCAGATAACCCTGGTCTGAATGCATAAGCTTCAAGAATCTCAGAACAGATGGAGCCCACCAGCATTTCAGCTTTCTCCACAGCAAATGTGTTCCTATTTACCATGCTGACATTGTCAATTAACAAAGATGGATTGGAAGAAAAGGCCCGTAAAGCTATAGGCCTCAGATGAAAAAAATAAGGAACTCGGATTCACAACTGTTAGCTTAATGGCAACAAATGCATTTTCTTTGAGAGTGCTCACTCTGAAATTGTCACTGTTAGAAGGAAAAAATAAAAGCCTGTGGTTTTCACTCATTCATTCAATAACCATTTTGTGAGCGGCTGCTACGTGCTGGTGCTGTCCCAGCTGCTAGGGTATGGTGATAAAGGGGATAACTTCTGGAGTTCCCTGGTGGCTCAGTGGGCTAAGGACCTGACATTGTCACTGCTGTAGCTCAGGTCACTGCTATGGTGCGAGTTTGATCCTTGGACTGGGAATTTCCACATGCTGCAGGTATACTCCCCACCTCCCAAAAGGAAGAAGAAGACAGCTCTTGTCTTCATGGAGCTCATGATATAGCTGTGAGCTGGCATGAGCTATCATGAGATCTAGAAGCCACAGACCAGAACACAGCTGCAAATGGGTAGGGAGTGGGGTGCCCAGGAAAGCCCATAGAGGATAAGTCATGTTTGAGATGAACTCTAAAGAGGAATGACTAGAAGCTTCCCAAATGAGAGGCACAGAGGTGGGGAGGGCCAGAGAGGGGAGAAGGCAAAGGGCCATGCCAAGGGAAGGGGCTTCCTCCTGGCCAGGGTTTTTTGTTTTAATTTAATTTTATTGGAGTATAGTTGACTTGCAATGCTGGAAATGAGGGGTTTTAAGCAGAAAATGACAAGGTCAGATTTCATTTCAATAGGAAACTCTTGTGGTGGGGAGAGGGGATGTTAATTATTTACAATGTGCGGAGGAGAAATTTATTTGGAAATGGCTTACATTGATTGTTTCTCTCATTCTCAGCCCCTGGCTAATGACGCCCAACCAGAAGGGCCTAGGAAACTCACTTCTCTCCCTTCTGCGGCTTCCTATTGCAGTCTGGATTCTGAAAGTTGAATGATGGTGGGGCTGGGTCACAAGGGGGTTCCACGGAACTTATATTTCCTACGATTTCATTGCAAGTTCCCAATTATGCCTTTTCCTTTGTGGTCTAACTGCCAGGGCGAGTGAGAAAAAGCTCTACCTGTAACGTAGGCTGGCGATCCTCTGGGAAGCAGTGCTTGCCAGAGCGTGCAGGGCTGAGCCCTCGGGCCCCTCTCTTCCACATCTACTAAGTGACCCTAAGACTGCAGGGGTGGCTCTGAAGGTGAGAAGTGAATTCAGACCTCCATTCCTCTCCGAGGACCTTTTCTCCCAGGGCAGGATTTTCCAGCCTTGGTGCCTTGACATTTGAGGCTAGATAATTCTTTGTTGTGAGGGGCTGTCCTGTTCATGATAGCATGTGGTTAGTGGCTGGTAGCACCCCCAAGCTGTGACAACCAAAAATGTCTCCAGACTTTGTAAGTATCCTTGTGGGGCAAGATGGCCCCCAGCTGAGAACCACTGCCCTTGGAGGCAGTTTTCCAGGCTCATTTTACTCCATCTCTAAGCAGCATTAAGCACAAGCAGTCATTCTCTTCTCTTGACACGTGCACTCCTCAGTGCACCCTCCTTGTTTTCCTTCTAACTCTCCGGCCAGTTCTTTGTAGATTCCCTGACCTTCCTTCCCATCTCCCAACACTGCCGTCCTTGAACATTTGCACCCAAACCCTTTTCCCATTACACTTTACGCTTCCTCCGTCTCGTTCCTCCTCAGGATTTTAAATTCTTCTGTTTCTGAAATTCGTCTCCATCCCAGATCGCTCATCAAAGCACCAGACTCACTTCTATTCGTTCTAGATGTCTTGCTGGCACCACAAAACCCATCCTTCTTTCTCTAAAATTCATTCCTCTTCTCATCCCCATCCCCCATCTATCTGTGGTCCAAGCCATAAACCCTAAGGGCAGCCTCACTTTCCTTTTCTCTCATCTTCATAGCCAGTCCATGAGCAATCCCTGCCAATTCCACCTATAACATCTAAGCTCAAAACCATCTGCTCCCAGCCCTCTAGTTCAAGCTACCATGTGACCTAAATAACCAACACAGATAGTGCTGAAGAACTCAGTGGTTTCCTGCTTCCACTCTGCTCCTGTCCAGTCCATTCTCCATCCAGAGCAATCTTTCTTTCTTTCTTTCTTTTTTCTTTTCTTTTTAAGGCTGCACCTACGGCATATGGAAGTTCCCAGGCTAGGGGCTGAATCGGAGCTTCAGCTGCAGGCCTGCGCCACAGCAATGCCAGATCCGAGCTGCATCTGCAGCCTACAACGCAGCTTACAGCAATGCTGGATTCCCAACCCGCTGGAACCCGCACCCTCATGGACACTAGTTGGGTTCTTAACCACTGAGCCACAATGGGAACTCCCAGAGCAATCTTTTAATAGCACAAATCATATCATATGATGTCCAGCTTTAATTTCTTCAAAGGCATTCTACCGCACTTGAATAAAATCTAAGCATCTTAACACCTCCCCATCCTCCTTTCTTCTCCCCCAGCTCTTTCATGTTATGGTCCCCAGCATGTCATTTCTTCCTGAGCATCTTTCCTGATCCCATCCTCTTAAGTTTCTCTATCATGGTCTCTCCTTGTGTGCTTCCTTAGGGTGCGTGTGACTTTTAACTCCATATGTATTCATGTGATTTTTTTCTTTACTGTTTGTCTCCTTTGCTAGATTGGAAGTGTTCCTGAGGGAAGAGACCCTCAGTGTCTCTTTTCCTCACTGCCACGTCCCTATCTAAACACTGTCTGTGATTCCCAGTGAGTACTCAGCACATATTTACCGGATGAATGACTCTTCACCTCTCATTTTCTTGGTCAGACTGCATCCAGAAAAAACTACTTTATGACCCAAAAAATGAATGACAGTGAAGCATGAGAAAATACTCGAATATCTGTGTGAATGAGGAAAAGCTTTCCAGCGGTGGTTCTTGGAAGCACAAAGGACAGGGAGATGAGTCAGGCACTCCTTGACTAGAAATGAGACTTGATTGATTTGGTCATTAGTATTCCATGCCCATCCTAAGACTTTCCACCGGATCAGAAGGGAACTCCCTGAGTGCCAGGCAGGACCACATCAAAGCCATCTAAGAGGAAGAGCTCAAACAAATAGGGCCTTCTAGAAGGCTTGAGCTCCAAAAGAGACCAGGACATTTAGGTAAGCTAGCGGCACCCCCCACCCCCAGGTCCAAGGAGCCATGGAAGTGACGGGGCAGCAGCTTCACCCAATGCATTGCCCGAGGCTCTGCACATCACTGAAGCCCCATAAGTACTGGTGTCCTTGATATGAAACCACAGAAGCACATCTTCTGTGAGTGAGACAAGGGGAAGACAAATTTCTCCTTAAGCATCTTCACAGTTATGCTGAGAGCATTTCACTTTGTTTGGATCTGCTTTTTTTTTTTTTTTTTTTTTTTTTGCTTTTTAGGGCAGAACCTATTGCATATGGAAGTTCCCAGGCTAGGGGTTGAATCGGAGCTATGGCTGCCGGCCTACACCACAGCCACCAGCCTACACAACAGCCACCGGGCTATACCACAGCCACTGGGCTACACAACAGCCACCAGCCTACACCACAGCCACAGCAACGCTGGATCTGAGCCGCATCTTCGACTTACACCAGTGCTCATGGCAACACCTGAGTTTTAACCCACTGAGCAAGGCCAGGGATTGAACATGTGTCCTCATGAATACTAGAAGGGTTCATAACTCGCTGAGCTACAATGGGAACTCCCTGGGTTTGTTTTATTTTTGGCCACACCTGAAGCATGCAGAGTTTTGGGGCCAGGGATCAAACCACAGCAGCAACCTGAGCCACAGCAGTGATGCCAGATCCTTAACCTGCTGAGCCACCAGGGAACTCCTCGCTTTGTTTTTTTTTCTGAAAATTCATGGGTGCAGTTGGCTGCAGAGTATAATGTAAACTGATATTCAAAAGCTCAGCCTTTGGGTCACACTGAGTGTAATTCATATCACCCTCTCCAGGTGTTTGAAGGGACAGCAGCTGCAGAGCACACGCCTGCAAATCTGAAGCTATGCGTGGGTTAGAGTTTGATATCCAAATGAATCCTAAAATATGGAGGCAAAAAATCTGAACCACATTGACAGCCCAGTTCGTGTCATGGTAGAATTCATGTTTTATCAGGTTTGTTTATTATGTCTTAAAGCAGCCTAGATGATTCCAAGGGAAGAGTTTCAAGGTCCATGCGTTACAGCTCAAGGACGAGACGAGACTGGGGCCCTGAGTCCAAACATATTGTGATTGGCTGCATGTTGCTAAATAACCAAAATAGCCCAGCATCTGTTGTCATTTGCAGGGCTGGGACGTTATTCACGAGGGGGTCACCCATGTTCTGCCAACACCCATTAAAAAAATACTAACGCGATATAAATGGGGACTGGCGCTAAGGGTAAAATAAAAAGGTCGCGCTGAGGCAAACAGCGGATTCTGATAGGTGGAACCCAAGAGAAAGAGACATTCCCTTAGGTTTATTCTCAGTCAAGACGAAAAACAAAGGGGACTTTACCAAGGTACTTCTGGTTTTGAGAGAAAAGTTCTGTAAAGAGATGAGCTACCCAGGTTTCAATATTCACTCAGAGGGGATCGACCGACCGTTTTCTCTCTGTCAGACCCCAAAGACACAAGTAAAACACAGCTCCTGCCGAGCGGGAGACAGGTTGGGCCCAGGCCTGGCCAGACAGGAAGCCAGAGGCGGCCACTGTGTTTTAAAGGCCAGTATTGCTGTGTGGTTCAGCCCTGTGAATATTCTGCTGCCCAGAATGATGGCAGAGCTGGGGGGACAGGAAGACTAAACTGAAACTGAGTGGCAGCCAGGGTTAACAACGGGCCCTGAAAAGCAGGCACCTCATTTTGAGACTCTCAGTAAAGAAACCAGCAAGACATGAAAGCAAATTGAATCAACACAAAGACAGATAGGAGTGTTCCAGGTCAGGGTGAACTTAATCAGTGTTTGATGAATGAATGACTGGCTGACTTCCACATGTCACCCCATCCATTTGCTCACCTCAGATTCCTTGTAGTAACGTTCTGGAATTTCATCACAGGCAATGTCGATAAAGCAAACTTCTCTCTCCAGGTCTTTGGCTTCATTGTCAAAAATCTGAAAGAGCAGAGCAACATATTAAAGGTTAGTGATAGCAGGTGAGATCTTCAAGGTACCTGCGGGTTGGCCCGATCATGTCTGGGGTGGAAGAATGTCCCACAGAGCATCTTCACGTGGCTCAGTGCCCATGGCGAGTGCTTTCTGCTGCCTCAGAATGTGCAAGAATCATGAAAAGCTTTTATTCATCACTTGCATTTTGCCACATCAGAGGCAGGTGTAGCATCAATCACCGCTCGCTGAGGGGAAGAAGAAAAAGTGCGCTGTTTTTAGAAGTTAAGAGTGAAGACATAAATCTCTTCCAAAAGTCTCTTCCAAAAATGAAGTCTGCTGATTTTTTGGCAGTTAATCTGAGCAGGGGGAGGAAGAGGCTAGACAGGGTCTGGATAGATATGAAACAAAAAGCAGTAATACGGCCTGAGATTTAGAGAAGAAAAATGTGGGGTTTTTTTTTTCATTAAAATGTTTACCTACATTTAACTTTGGAAATAATACATGCTCACCACAGAAAATACAAACAAAAAGAAGAAAATAAAGACTGTCCACAGTCTCATTACCCAGTATATTATTCTCGATCATTTAAGAGAAATACTTCCTTGGTACATGCAAGTGTTAGAAAGATACTAAGAGGCCTTTCTGCCAATCTACGCCAGGTTCCAGAATGTCCATCAATTTGCAAAGAAATGTTAAGACAGTCATATATATAGATATATATTTTGGTGGAAAGATTACGTGCCTCTACTTTTTCCCAATGCTATTTTTCTTGGTTTTTTTTTTTTTGCTTTTTAAGGCCACACTTGCAGCATACGGAGGTTCCCAGACTAGGGGTATATTTGGAGCTACAGCTGCTGGCCTACACCATAGTCACAGCAATGCCAGATCCGAGCTGCGTCCATGACCTACCCCACAGCTCACGGCAACACCAGATCCTTAACCCACTGAGTGAGGCCAGGGATTGAACCTGTAACCTCATGGTTCCTAGTCAGATTCGTTTCAACTGCTCCACGATGGGAGCTCCCACCACTTTTTTTTTTTTCTTTATACGGCCACACCTGTGGCATATGGAAGTTCCCAGGCTAGGGATCAAATTGGAGCTGCAGATGCAAGCCTGCGTCACAGCCACAGCAACATCAGATCCAAGCCGCATCTGCAACCTATGCCGCAGCTTGTGGCAATGCCAGATCCTTAACCCACCGAGTGAGGCGAGGGATTGAACCCATATCCTCATGGACACTACGTCAAGTCCTTAACCCAGTGAGCCACAATAGGAACTCCCCCGTTGCCATTTTTTTCTGATCTAAAGGGATGATCTTCCCAGCCCTTCTGAAGGATGGTAAACAGATTAAGTTTGCAAAATTGCTTCATCCTTGGAGAGAGTCTTAACTGTATTCCTATCTCACTGTTTAGCTAATTCCTACAGGGGCATCGTTCAGTAACACTAATTAAATCTGACTCTCCAGAAGAGAATGAAGTATTTTGGAAGAACAGGGTGGTGGATGCCTAAGAACATTGTCTTGACACAAATTTGGTGCCTGTTAATAACACAATCTCCCACTGGAGAGCATCTGCAGCTCTTTACACACTACACTCCTTTTGATTGGATTCTCAAGTTGAAACTGTTAGTTCCTTTCAAACACTTTCTGGGTGATACTTGTGCTGGTAACAGTGTGCTGTTTGCTTTGTCACCTATTTTCTTCTAAAATCTGGACTCTTCAGATTTGTTCAAGGAGATGAACTCCGTAGTCTGACCTGAGGTGACCACTGCATTTTCTTTATTTTCTATCTTCTTAGGGCGGCACCTGCGGCATAGGGAGGTTCTCAGGCTAGGGGTCGAATCGGAACTGTAGCCACTAGCCTATGCCACAGCCTCAACAACGCAGGATCCGAGCCGCGTCTGTAACCTACACCACAGCTCATGGCAATGCCGGATCCTTAACCCACTAAGGGAGGCTAGGGATTGAATTCTGTCCTCATGGATGCTAGTCAGATTTGTTTCTGCTGAACTCCTGCATTGTCTTTAAAGGCAGAGAAAGACTGATTCTTGGATCAGCTCTGATTCCTTCTACGGCCACCTGAGGTCAAGTGCTTGGGGACACTCCCAAGGTGTTGGAGAGGGACGGGTAGATTGCTTTGAAATGAAATGGAGAGATGGTGGGAAAACAAGTTCAAGTTTGAGTGGAGAAATACATTGCAAAATGCAACACTAGGTCTCAGGTTGTTTAAGGGTTTCTCTCCCTCTCTCTCTCCCTCCCTCTCTCTCTCTCTCTCTCTCTCTCCCTTTTCACGTGAGTCTCTTTTAAGCATGTGCAAGAGAAGACATGTGCCTCATTAAGAAAACAAAACAGAACACCCCAGAGGGAAATGAGCTGCAAACAGAGTAAATTACAAGAGAAGTTAGAGAAATCTGACATTTATTGGTGGTAAAATTTATGGGACTAAAAGAAGGGGAAAATAAACAGGGGTTAAGGGAGTGACTGACAGATTAGGTGGCTTCTCCTAATTTAATTCGAATACTTTTGGATCACCCATTATCACATTATTACATTATTGCCCTTCTGCTCCAAATTCACCCTTTAGTCTCTGCTCTGAGATAACAGACTGGATCCTGTAAGTCCTTCTCGTTGACAGAGAGGATGACACTAGGCCATGTACTAAGGGATCCCACAGAAAGGAGAGGGCTTCTCTTCCTGGTTTGGATCTTATTCCTGATGCAGAATCTGTCAGTGGTGGGGGACATCCAGTGGTGCTCTGGCCCAGCTGTGTGCCCAATGTGCACAGCTGCTTGGTGACCTTGGAGTCCTGGCCTTGACCATGTCCCTCCTGATGTAGGCACCAGGTGCTCCAGACCTCACATTGCCAATGGCGCCCTGACTCTATATACCTGCCCACCAGTCTCATCTCACCTGCGCCTGCAGGGCTGTTTTCTGCTGCCCAGCAACTGTGGACCAGCTCTGGTTCAGGAAACCCAATAAGCTTCTTTGCCATCCAGTGGGCTACAACCACAACTTGTGCAAGGAAGTCATAGCTCCAGCTATGGGGTGGACCCCTTCTAGGTTTGTTCTTCCCTGTGTCCACCCCCTCAGCCTGAGGTACTCTTTAGACTTATCTTTACATCTTTATAGTTAATCCTCCTATGAAAAATCAATAATTCCTGGTGTTCCCATGGTGGCTCAGTTGTAACGAACTTGACTAGTATCCATGAGGATGTGGGTTAAGGATCCAGCGTTGCCATGAACTGTGGTGTAGGTAACAGACGCGGCTCAGACCCCGCATTGCTGTGGCTGTGGTGTAGGCAGGCAGCTGCAGTTCCAGTTCGACCCCTAGCCTGGGAACTTCCGTATGCCACAGATGCAAGCCCTTAAAAAAGAAGGCAAAAAAATTATAATAATTCCTTATATTACACTCTCTCTTCAAATTACTACTCATTGCATACAAAATGGTGCCCCTGGCTTTGGGGGCTGCAAAGATAAGAAGGGATAAGTTCCTGCCCTTAGGGAGTTATCATCTGGTGGGAGAGACAGACTGGGAAGCTATCCCCCCAAATACAAAGTGGAATAAAGTATTGTCTACAAAAGAAAGAATAGACTGTAAAGCTATGCAGAGGAGCCCATTCATTACTCAACTATGTGATCAGGACAGTATCATTACTTCTGATTTTCAGATGAGAAAACCAAGGCTCAGAGAAGTAAAGAGCTTTGCCCGTGGTCACACAGCCAATTGGTAGAGAAGCTCAGATTCAGGGCAAGTCTCCAGGCTTCACAACCAGGCTCCTCCAGTGATAGAAAGCTGCCTCCTGGCTCCCAACCGAGAAGATAAATACCAGTCAAAAGTGTTTCCTTTTTCCTTCCAGAAAGCTGAAATTGGAATCTGGTTCTCCTCCTGCTACCTAAAAAAAATGTATGTCCTGAATAGCTGTTTTTAGCAACTCCCCAGTGACTTGGAGATTTTCTGCTGAGGCCGCAGTAGAATCTACTGAGGTAGCTTTCAGCTCAAACTTTGGACTCTTAATCTCGCATTGAAGTCTGTGAAATACTGAGCACTTCTGGGGTCAAGGTTTCAGGGTGGGGTTCACACCATCTGAACAAAGCCACCAAAAAGTCATTTTGAGGACCCGAACATCCTCTTAAGGCTTGAGATTACAAAGAGTCTTAATTTCCAATAAATAATGAATCTCCCAATGAGTCGAGTCTTTAGGAAATATTCATAGTGCTCAATACATACGTGCCTGATGAATTACTGGACGACATTAGCTTCTACTTTCTAAAGAAGAATCTATGGCAGGAGTATTGGGTACTAATTGATCTTGATTCCTTCTACAAGTCCAAGTTCTATTACTTGGTGGTAAGCACCCCAGCTTTCCATAATTCTCAATATAGGGTTCACCTTAGGGTGGGAACCTCACAGAGCATTTGGCTGACAGGCCCTACAGGAGGAATCAGGAGAGCTGAGTTTGAGTTCAGTCACCTCCTTGGTGTAACCTTGGGCAGGACTCTGCACCACCTTTGGGTGTCCATATCTTCCTCTGCAGAATAAAAGGCGTCATCTAGACGGATAGGTAGCAGGGAGTTGTGAAATGTCCTGGGATTGTACCTGATATCTGAGGAGTTGCTCTTTTTGGAGAGAGGGTTTGACCACTTTCATCTGACTATCAAAGAGATCTGTGGCCCTAGGGAGGTTAAGTTCAAGTGACTCCGATGACCACTAAAATTCTGTCCAATTAAAATGTCAGTGATGGTGAGTGACTTCAGGGTCGTGTTGGTCTCCTACATCTCGTTCTTTGGCTCGTTCTTTCTCTGCCCCTTCACCCCATATCCAGCCAACTTGAGTGGTTTACAGAGAGGTTGCAGTAGGGAAACAGGAAGTGGTGGTGGTCGTGACATAGTATAATCAGAGGCCACAGTGGGGATGAAAGAGCCTCATCTTCATACTTAGTTTAGGGCATGATCCAGAATCAAGCCAACTGTTACAAAAAGACAGAGGTTTAGCCAAGTCCAAAAGGCAAACAGTAAGAGTAACTAGTCATTGAGGTTTCCCTAGAGGTGGAAGTGGTGGCAGCAGCTGCCAGAACTCTGGCCCAACCACCAGCCCTTTGAGGTGGAGTAAGGGATCTGCTAAGATAGTTTAGGACGAGATGCATCTTAATGTTGATACATTAAGTTAAAAGTCCACCAGGATCTCACCTGACACAGATACTGTGCTCCTTCATGCTCCTGGGAGCTGCTTGGGCAGAATTTGTCTCTTTCTGAGATGGGAGTTGGGTTTGGGAGTCAATTATGGTACTTTCCCTATATCTCCTATAATAATATTTCCATCTGTGGTTATTTATCAGAGACATGCCCACCCACGAATCATCTGTAATGGATTTCAGTGCCAACCTGACTCTTCTGACCTCCATCCCCCAACTAGGCAGTGAACACTCAATAAACTAACTCCTTTTAATATGAACTGAGCAATATTACAACGAGGAGGCAAACCTCCTGAGAAAATACTATCTTATAGATTCCAAAGAGAAAAGAGGGTAATTTCCCCTTTTTTGTAAAGCATTATGAATATCAAGAGTCTTTAAAATCTCCATGTACTTTGACTAGTAAACGTAAAAGCTTCGAGAATTTATCTTAAGAATTTCGAATAAAGGAAAAGCTTTATGTACAAAGATTTTCACTGCAACATTAGTGTAATGGCAAGGAAAAACAGAGAGAGAGAGAAAAGAAAAACACCAGCTAAAATATCCCCGAATGGGAGAATGGCCAAGGAAATTATGATAAATTCATTGGATGAACTATTTTGTGTCCACTAGTAACTTCAGTCTTAAAAAGATTTTCCCAGGAGGGTAAACATGGGCGTGGGTGGGGTGGAAAAGGGGGCATGCCCCAAATTTAACACAGACAGATGCTGAGTCATGTGGTCATAACTCAGAAGGGAAAGGTACATTGATGAATATGAAACGTGTTTTAACCACACACTCTATTTCTTCCTAGATCAGAGGTGTCTTTCTAGATTTTATGACCTCTTGTTTTGCTTCCAGATGTCTAGATTTTGTGATCTCTCTTGTGATAACCCAGCCAGGGAGGATACCGTGTACAGCTGCTTTTCAGAAATCCACAATCCTGGGAGTCATGGATTCCGCAGCCCCTTTCTCTGTAACAGTAAGTTTTGTGGTTTAAGATCCAAGTTTAGATGGGAACTCTCTGTACTTTCTGCACAATTTTTCCATAAACTCAAAACTGCTCTAAAAAATAAAGTTTATTATTAAAAAAAAATTAAGGAGGGGGGAAGATTCAAGCTTAGTAGCTGTGAGGATTTTATCTTCCTGCCATCTGTCCATGCTGCCAAAGATGCAAGGTAGGGATGGTTGATTAGTAGGGATTTTCAGAAAAATCTACCAGTCATCTTGTTTTACACTTCAAATATGATTAAAGGGACAAAGAATCCCAGCTAAGCTGCTGTTCTCCACTTACATTATTTCACTGTACTTGGGAGGTCTCAGAAGGAAGTACTTGAGTAAGACATACTAACAAAGAGTAGGTTCAGCAAGAAGGAACACTGGAAGCAGAATTATTGTTTTAACAAAGCTTTCGTTTCGATGCTCTGGATCTGCCAAGTGGCCAACTGGTTTAGTACAGGGCAGGGGATGCTGGCCCTGGTTAATACATTAGGCATAGGGGGCTAGAGTTGGTTCATGGTTTATTGATTATTCTCTAACAGCAGCTTGGCTGGTAGGGTGAGCCTAAAAAACACTTGTGGCCAGGGCAGGGGTGGGCAGGGATGTTCAAGTTATCAGCGAAGCCAACCGTCATTTTATTATTCCATCTCTGTTGGTATTCCCACCAAGAACATTTTCACACCTACACAATTGGATGGTGATTTTTTTCCATTAACACGTAAGCTATATGATCCAACCCGAGAACACCTGACTTGTTTTCTCCATCGCCATTAAGACAGAGATAAAAAAGGACGGTCTTCTTAGGTCTCTTTAAAAACTTTCTACTTCTTTCCTACTTCCCTCCCCAGAACAGAGTTGGGTAACTGTTTTTCGTTCTGAAAGTGTAAGAACTTAAAGATGGCGTTCTGGATGGACCTAGAAATTATCATGCGAAGTGAAACCAGTCAGACTTTGAGACACCAACATCAAATGCTACCACTTACATGTGGAATCTAAAAAAAGGACACAATGAACTTCTTTACAGAACAGATACTGACTCACAGACTTTGGAAAACTTATCGTTTCCAAATGAGACAAGTTGGGGGGTGGGGGGATGCACTGAGGGTTTGGGTTGGAAACGCTATAAAATTTGGTTGTGATGATTTTTGTACACCTATAATTGTAATAAAAATCATTTCTGTAATTTGAAAAAAAAGATGGTGTTCTGAAGAGACGAGGCTACATCAATCAATAAATCAGCCAATATTTATTAAGCACCTGCTATGTGTTCTACACAGTGCCTTTAAAAATGTGTGATGGGGAGTTCCTACTGTGGCTCAGCAGGTTGAGAACCCAACATAGTGTACATGAGGATGCCAGTTCGATCTTTAGCCTTACTCAGTGGGTTAAGGATCTGTATAGCTCAGAGCAGGTGCGGCTCAGATCCATTATTGTGTGGCTGTGGTGTAGGCCTCAGCTGCAGCTCTGGTTCGACCCCTAGCCTGGGAACTTCCATATGCTGCAGGTGCAGCTGTAAAAAGAAAAAAAATTGTGTGAGACAAGGTCCATTCTCGAGGGGGCTTATGATTCTGTAGCAAAGACTTGATCCAATGCAAGATTTAATTAACAACCTCATATAAGATATCATCTATCTGCTACTAGCTACTAAAGTAATACGTACTAAAAGGTTTGCCCCAGTCTGAATTCAGCAAGGAGAAAACTCCTTAGTAATCTGGGTCCAGGAGCATTATTTAACCAGCAGGGGTGATTCAAAACACAGCCATTTGGTGTTGGGAGGAATGGAGACTCCAGCCCCACTGTGTGTTTGCACCGTGTGGTCCAGAGATGAGAGCCTGGGGTATAACTTATGGCTGCTGGGGGGTTCTGTATGGAGCCCCTAGAGATCGACTACTGGGGCTGGAGGCGCTGGGGTAAATAATGGTCCCAGCTCCACTCCCGAACTAAGCTTTTTTTCTTTTTCTTTTTCTTTTGGTCTTTTTAGGGCAGCACATGAGGCATGTGGAAGTTCCCAGGCTAGGGTTTGAATTGGAGCTATAGCCGCCAGCCTACACCACGGCCACAGCAATGCCAGATCCATGTGCGACCTCTGCTAAAGCAACGCCATATCTTTAGCCCACTAAGCCAGGCCAGGGATTGAACTTGCGTCCTCATGGATACAAGTAGGGTTCTTAATCCACTGAGCCACAAAGGGAACTCTCTAACCTTGGTCTTGAAGCTGAATTGGAGTCTCATCTGGACTTACAGTGGGAGGTGAAATGCTTTGATTTAATCTTCATTAAATGCTCCATTTGCCATCAGATTTAGGGATCATCAGGCCAAATGAGGGGAACTCATTTATCAGGGTTAGGCCAGGCTATCTTAGATGCCAGTTAAACCTTGGCACTTCCCCAGAGAATGTTCCCAGTGGACAGTGGCACTAGGCCTTCAGCACACAAGGGAAGACTGTTTTCCTAAGCCTGTGGGAGTTGCAAAGTAAATTGAAGGTAAAGATTTCCACCTACAAGTGTCTTGAGAAAATTTCATCCCACATGAGGTGGCAATAGCACCGGGGCCGAGTGCTGTGGATCTCTGTGGATCTTTCACCTTGTGCTGGCTTTTTTATTTTAGGGCCGCAGGTTCTGCATGTGGGAGTTTCCAGGCTAGGGGTCGAATTGGAGCTATAGCCGCTGGCCTACACCACAGCCACAGCAATACCAGACTCAAGCCATGTTTGCTACCTATACTGCAGCTCGCAGCAAAGACGGATCCTTAAACCACTGAGTGAGGCCGGGCATCAACCCTGCACCCTCATGGATACGAGTCAGATTCTTTTCTGCTGAGCCACAGTGGGAAGTCCCACGTTGTGCTGTTTTACTTCCCTTCACTGCCCTGACTGCCAGCTCACCTACCTTCCAGTGCGTTGGGTTTGAGCTAACAGGGCTCTAGGTAGAGAATGGGAAGAAGGGATCTGGAGGCATCCTCTCTTCAGGGAGCTGACTCTGGCCCCAGTGTTCTAGTTACAGGATCCTGGAAGAAGGCACGTGTATAAGGACGCGGTAAAATTCTTGGGATATGAGTTGGTGAAGTGGTAACACCTCTGGGAGAAGAGAGGGGTGAGAAAGGATCACCACTGCCATCAACTGTCATGACCCAACATGCCTACAGTGTCTCAGATGGCACTGGGAAGGGGCCACGGAGTTGGCAGAGGATGTTGTGGGGACAAGCAGAGCTCTTAGAGGACGGCTGGGACCCGGCTGGTGGGAGGTGAAGATGCATGCCTTCCCTCGGTACCACCGTGGGTTTTCTGCACGTCACCCCCAGGTCTCTGGACAGTAACTGAGGGAAGCTGGCACACACCTGGGGATGGCCAGGGCTCCCAAGAGGGATGCAGAGCTCCCAGCTGAGTGAGGACCACTCCCACCTGGGCAGCAGAGTAAGGATGCCATTGGGGGTCCTTGGGAGGCTAGAAAGCATGGACAGAAAAGAACTCCACACACAGAGCAACTTTGAGGGAGCTGACTCAAAAAATGGAGGCATTCACGGTGTCAGGAATGAAGGGTTACCTGTTTCTTACACTAGTCACTGGAGACTGGTCTGGTGACTGGTTTCTTACACTAGTCATTTTCTCTAGGTTAGTTCAAATTAATTAGACTCTGAAGTAGAACTCTCTGCCAAAAAGACTGGCAAGATGCTTGGGTGCTTGGGGAAGTTCAATGCAATGGTCATGCCTGGTTTGGGCACACAAAAACCAAGGTAGACTCCAAAATTGTTCCATCTGCCCCTTCATGTTTGAATGAGCACAACAGGCACAGCACACTGTCTGAGGCTTTTCTTCCCCTTTTTTAAAAAAAAAAGTTTTTCAGGAAATAGACTTTTTAATTTTAAAAAGGGTCAAATACAAGCAAAAGAACTTGCAACCACCCATAAAGGTTATACATTTTTTTTTTTTAAGGGCCGCACCCATGTCACAGGACATTCCCAGGCTAGGGGTTAAATCAGAGCTGTAGCTGCCGGCCTACACCACAGCCACAGCAACGCATGATCTAAGCCCCATCTGCGACCTACACTATAACTCACGGCAACACCGAATCCCCGACCCACTTAGTGAGGCCAGGGATCGAACCCGTATCCTCATGGATACTACTCGGATTTGTTTCTGCTGCACCACAACAGGAACTCCGATTATATACATCTTAATTCGCTAATCCTTTTAGTATAGGACAATTTTTTTTATTTTTGCCATTAAAAAACTGAAATATGGTTAATTTAAAATGTGTTATTTTCAAGTGTATACAATAGTGATTCATATATATGTGTATATATATATATGTAGCTGAATATATACGTATTCTTTTTCAGATTCTTTTTCATTATACATTATTACAAGATACTGAATATAGCTCCCTATGCTATACAGTAGGTCCTTGTTATTTATCTATTTTATGTATAGTAGTGTGTATATGCTAATCCCAAACTCCTATTTAGTCCTCCCCTGCCCCCTGCTATCCTCAATGGTAACCATAAATTTGTTTTCCATGAGGACAGATTTTTTTTTTTTTTGGCTATGCCCACGGCATGCAGAAGTTCTGGGGGCCAGGGATCGAATTTGCACCGCAGCAGTGACAAATCCTTAACTGCTGGACTACCAGGGAACTCCAAGGACAAAATTCTAAATATTAACTTTATATAGAAGCTAGTGCCATCTCATCATTCACAAAAATGAATGACAACTCAGCATCTTTAATCCTTGTTTTTTATTTTAGACTTTCTGCCCCTGAAACAATATTTTTAAATTGACTTTTGGGGAAGTGTATGGTTCTATGAATGTACACTTCATAATTTGTGTACATCTATGGATTCTTGCAACCACCTCTACAATTAAGATTAAGCATAGTTTCACCACCACCCCTGGAAACTAATTTATTGTCACACTCTCCCCACACCCCAACATCTGGCAACCATGGATCGTTCTCCATCCCTACAGTTTTTGTCTTTTTGAGAACATCATACAAATGGAATCATACAGATTGTAATCGAGGCTGGCTCTTTTCACTCAAGATAATGTCTTTGAGATTTAATTCTGTGGTTGTGCAAATCAAAGCTCATTCCTTTTTACCACTAAGCAGTATTCCACTGTGTGGATATACAGCAATTTGTTTATCTATTCCCCTGTTTAAAGTTTGGGGAAATTATCTAGAGAGCCGCTAAAAGCATTTGTGGACAGGTTTTTGTGTGAACCTTCTCTAGGGTAGATACCCAGGAGTGGCATGGCTGGGTAATAGGGTGTATATTGATTCATCTTTATGGGCAGACAAATCAATACTCCCGTACTGAAGTGACAAGCATCTCCCCCGAATTCACGCTCACCAGGAACCTCAGAATCTGACCTTATGTGAAAATAGGGTCTTTGCAGATATAATTAGTGAAGGATTGTTATGGACTAAATATTTGTATCTCCCCCCAAACTCATACGTTGAAACTAATGCCCAGTGTGAGGATATCTGGAGATGGGGCTTTGAGGAGGTGATTAAGTCACGAGGGTGGAGCCCTATGAATGTGATTAGTGCTCTATAAAAACACCCCCTAGAGCTCTGTGGACCCTCCTACCAGGTGAAGACACAGGGAGAGGCTGGCAGTTTGTAACTCTGAACCCAACCAAGCCAGTACCCTGAAGTTAGCCTGTCTTCACCAAGTGTCACGAACAACTTTTCTTTAACATTAGCCAGTGAGGAGATTTGTCCTTTTCCTTTCTCCACCCACCTCAAAGGCTGCAGAAAATTAAAAAAACAACCGGCAGAAACCTGGGGACAACAGTAGAGACAAAAGGACAGGAATAATGTAAGGCATTGCTCGTTAGTGAAGTTCAGGATAAAAAGCTATTGATAAGCACACCTGGGGATTGGAAGAGAGAGACAAAGAAGAAAAGATGCCTGGGGAAGGAGCAGGGAGGAGACCTAAGGGTCAAAGGGAAGAACATAGTGGATATGAATTCACAGTGGGCTTCCTTTGAGGGAAAGAACCCTTCCTTCTTGTTCCAGAAGTTCTGTCTAGAAAGAGTTCCCGGCAAAACCAGTGGTGGGTTGAGAACCATTTCGTGCTGTGACCTGAAGGCCCATGCAGGAAGCAATGTGCAACTCTGGCTCACGTGGGTGAGAAAAAAGGTGAAGAAGGTTCAAGAGACAATAATCAAAGTGACATGGTGACTGATGAGAAAAAAAATTCTGATTGGCACAAGAGTGTTCTCATAGGTGCTCCGATCATGGCAACTAATTAAGAAAGGAACAGAAAAGTACATTAAGACAACCCAGAAGGGTCACAAATGCTATGGACTCGATTCATTTACTGAAAAGGCTATAAATGGCACAAAAATGCTTCTAAGTTACGGTTCCCAGGGCAGCTGTAACAAGGCTCTTTTCATAAGCTTGGTCTGATTTCATCACAAAACAGCCTCGATCTGAATTCTTCCTGAGGTCACAGCCCCCTCTGGATACACAGGCCGTGTCATGAGATCAGGCCAGCACTTCATAGGGCACATGTGGATACTGGCTCCTGGCACCTGAGAACCTGTATGGTTTCCCTGCAGTCTGATCAATAATGCTTCCTAAAATAAGTCTCAGAAGCTGAGCTTAAAATAGTTTCATTTTCTCCTGGTTCCCTCTTACTGCAATACACAGGGTGGTCTCCGGGAACTAGAACTGCTGATTTTCCCGCAAGTTGACGAAGGGCTATTTCACCTTGAAACGCTCATGGGCTTGTGACGGGCCAGCCTCCAATAGCCTGAGTGTGTGGTTGGCTACGTCAAGGTGACGTTCATCTTGTCCTTCTATAAACCTTTTTTGAGCCCGAACAATGAATTCTTTGCACAAAGAGGCAAAGTTCCTGACACAGAAAAATCACTGTTACTTCTCTGTTTTTCCTTGAGAAACTATTAACTCAGCCTCAAGGAAAGGGAATGAAATGCTGAGGTAGATGGCTCGCTGAGGCCTGTGCGCGGTGGGGCGGCCACACCAGGAAGTCAAAAAACAATGCAGAGAGTCACAAGAAGGCTGCCAGCAGCCTCATTCTCCTGAGACCAGAGTTTCCTTCTCTTGTTCACCAAACAAGCGTCCTGAGGTGCTTCAGGGCTTTGTGTCTCCTAGCTCATTCCTGGCATGCCTCTCTGGACAACACAATGCGGTGGGCACTAGCCCCAAAGCACTTAAGAATCACGGTAGATTGCATCTACTGTCAGAAAAAAATAAAATGAAGGGCCACATGGTTACATTTTCCTGGTAGGTTGTTTAGTTTTCCCTTTTGTGTGGACTGGTTCTAAAGACCTCCCAAGGCAGAATCGGGGGAGCTAGGCAAGGTCTTCTGGTTGAGCTCCACAGACCTTCCCCAGGCAGCTGACCCGAAGGCTCCAGAATGAGCTCCCCAGGCATGGGTAAAACAGATGGGAGGGGGCTGGCTTCCTGAGCTCTACCCAAGTTCCTGGCGTTATTAGGCCTGAGGTCCCTGGAAGGGCCTGTCGTTTCTTTCCCTCATTATGTAAAAGAGAGTCAGAAAATTGTAGAGGGAGAAAATACAGTGCGGTGGTGATGAGCCTGGACCCCAGAGTCAGCAGACCCGGGTCTGAGATCAAGCTGTGCAGCTTGGCTTGGTGACCTGGGTTTGCTACTGAGGACAACTGGTCCTCACTTCTCTCATCTGTAAAGTAAGAGCAGTATTGATTCCTCTCTTATCTGAGAGCTGTGGGGATGCAATGACATAAAGCAGCGATGACAAAACGAAAATGGAGTAACCACAGTTTGGGCAGACAAAAATGGAGCAGGTGGCCACTGAGGATCTGGTTTCAGACATGTCTTTGCACCACTGAGAACCTGAAATTTCTCTGAACTATACCTGACCTGAAGACACTACCAGCTGTACTCAGAACAAACCTGTCAGCTGCAGCCTTATGGTGTCAAGGTCTCCCTTTGTAACCATGCAACCGTTTTGGATCGCATCCAGTACTTACTTAACAAACACCCTTACTCCTTGCCAGCTCCAATTATAATTCTTTTTCCTTTTTCTTTCTTTCCCTGCTTTTCAGGGCCACACCTGTGGCATATGGAAGTTCTCAGGCTAGGGGTCTAATAGGAGCTACAGCTGCAGGCCTACACCACAGTCACAGCAATGTGGGATCCGAGCCTTGTCTGCTACCTACACCACGTCAATGATGGATCTCCGACCCAATGAGCAAGGTCAGGGATTGAACCTGCATCTTCATGGGCTGATGCACCACAATGGGAACTCTCCCAATTATAATTCTTGATAAACAACTCATATAACTAACCATAACCTTGTGGGTTTTCTCCTTTATAAGCCTGTCCCGTTTTACAGTCTGGCAGAACACAATTCAAGTGCTTCTTAAATCTGTCCTTTTTTTTTCTTTTTTTTTTTTTGCTTTTTAGGGCCACACCCACGGCATATGGAGGTTCCCAGGCCAGGGGTCGAATCAGAGCTACAGCTGCCGGCCACAGCCACAGCCACAGCAACATCAGATCCGAATGGCATCTGCAACCTATACCACAGCTCATGGCAACGCCAGATCCCTAACCCACTGAGCAAGGCCAGGGACTGAACCCGTAACCTCATGGTTTCCAGTCTGATTCATTTCCTCTGCTCCTTGATGGGAACTCCCAGGCTGAAGTCTTAACAAATCTTAACAAACCCCTAATAAACACCTTTCTATTTCAATCAGGTCTCACTTTCTGGAATTTTGGTTAACGGCAGGTACATACCCACTGGTCGTGGTATGTATGCTGTCAATGTTAGATATTAGTAACAGAAAAAGGGGGGAAAAATCACAAGGCTAGCACTTTTTTTTTCTTTTTAGGGCTGTATCCACAACATATGGAAGTTCCCAGGCTAGGGGTCGAATCAGAGCTGCAGCTGCCAGCCTATGCCACAGCGACACTAAATCTGAGCTGCATATGCAACCTATGCCACAGCTTGCGGCAATGCTGGATCATTAACCCACTGAGCAAGGCCAAGGATCGATCCCGAGTCCTCAAGGATACTAGCCAAGTTACTGCTGAGCCACAACAGAACTCCAAGGCTTTACTAAGATTTACTGCTCTTCCTCTTGTGGTCCTTTAATTATCCAAGGCAGAAACTTGGCCCTTATTTTGTTCACATTTTTACATCTGGTCAGGCAGTAAGTTCTATTAATTCTTCTATATCTGTCTTTGTCTCTCACCAGTCTATCTCCCTGACTGACCTTCTATTTGGAATACGTCATTTCCTTTCTTGTGAGATTCTGATTTTCATCATCTATCTATCCACCTATCCATCTATCATCCATCCATACACCTACCCATGTTTTCTTCCCTATATGCTAGCATGGTTTCTTCATTGCCCTTGGAATGCATCAGTTTATGGTGGAAAGGGCAGAGCCTAGGAGCCAATATATCTGGGTCTAATCCCAGCTTCATGAGTTGTGTGACCCTAGACACTCCTCCAGGCCTCCATTTCATTTTCTGGAAGCGAACATTCTATGTGTCTTGCCCATCACTGCGCAGTCAGGACCAGGTGAGATAAGCAGGTGTGAAGGTGCTTTGCAAACTCCAAACTGTGTGGTATTAGTATACCTGCCTCTACCTGTCAACTCACACTGCCTGGAATTTCTCTCTTCTTTGCTCCAGGCACGTCCACTCAGCCCTCTGAGCATCAGGATTCCCAACAACTCACCATTTCAACTTTTCATGCCCTGGCTCTTGCTCATCCTTTCGCCCTGAAGGCTTTTCTTCACCTCATCTGCCTGGCTCACACCAATTCATCTTTCAACAAGCTCTGCCAAGTCTTTCTTCACTTTTTTTTTCTTTTTAGGGCCACTATGTGGCATATGAAGTTCCCCTAGGGTCAAACTGCAGTTGCCAGCCCATATCACAACCATAGCAATGCTGGATCTGAGCCACGTCTGCAACCTACACTGCAGCTTGTGGCAACATAGGATCTTTAACCCGATGATTGAGGCTGCGGGTCAAACTTGAATCCTTGTGGATATTAGTTGGATTCTTTCCTTTTTTCTTTTCTTTTTTTCTGTCTTTTTAGGGTTGCACCCGCGTCATATATAAGTTTCCAGGCTAGAGGTCAAATCAGAGCTACAGCTGCTGGCCTGCACTATAGCTCATGGCAACACCGGATGCATAACCCACTGAACAGGGCCAGGGATCGAACCTGAGTCCTCATGGATGCTAGCTGGGTTCCTTACTGCTGAGTCACAAGGGAAACTCCCTGCCAAGCCTTTCTTTATCACCTTTTAGTAAAGCAACAATGTATACATTATTTTAGGTAACATTTGGTTATGGTTAAATTCTTGGGCTCCCATAAAAGCCCAACACTTCACTTCGCAATGACACTGACAGGGGAACTCTACCTCCAGTGAGAGGTTCGTCTCAGCTGTTGCTACTTCTGTTAAATTAGAGGCTCATAAGTCATTAACACTCAAGGAGAGAAACAACAAGGACCTACTGTATAGTACAGGGAACTATATTCAATATCTTGTGATAAACTATAATGGAAAAGAATCTGAAAAAAATCTGATTTTCAGTTATATACATATAATTTCTATACACCAGAAACTAACAAAACATTGTAGATCAACTATATTTCAATTAAAAACAAAAACACGCAAAGAAAAGTTGAATAATTATTTTTTAGCTCCAGGCTTTTGAAGTCTCCCAAGTAGAGCCAAACACAGTAAGTGGCAACAGATCCATTGTGATTTTTGTTTTAAAAACCATTTAGCTATCAAACTGGAGAATCCAGAGGAAATGTCCTGACTGTACTGGTTTGCACAGCTGTCTGGACATGGAAGATGAAACAAACTTGACAGGTAACAGCAGAAGTCGTTCATTGCACAGAATTCTGCAAATCGGGACTAGTGGCACCCCAAGGGCTCCAGTAAGAAGATGATCACTGTTGGGACACTATGACCCAGCACTATGAGTCCGCATGGACCCCAAGGTAGTGGGCAAAAGGCTATACAACAAATTTATCTCATTCATTTTTACATCCTTCAATCTTATAATGTCTCATATATAATCAAAACTCACCACTTATTTTTTTTTTCTTATTTTTTTGCTGTTGTAGAACTGATCTGTTGGGCTAAACACCACCAACTTTGAGTTTTAAATTAGCATTTGTTTGCTAGTAGTTCGTTCATTTTGTTGTCAGCCAGCAGATGACATCCTGTCAGCCAACAAGTAGTAGCAGATGTCAAAGTTTAGAAAAAATTTGTGCAAGGAAAAAGAAAAATCAAGAAGAAGCCCATCCATGAAATTTCTTTCCTCTTGCAAATTAGGAAAAATAATTGCAAATTTTAATTTTAGACACTGAATCCCTTGATAAAGGAATAGATTGTGACACATGCTTCAAAACCAAGCAAGAGCCTGAAGGGCAACTTAAGATCTTTCTAGCATGTTCTAAATAGCACCTAAATCACCTGGGGGAAACTTGCTAAAAGCAGATTCTGGCTCAGTGGGCCTGGCATAGGGCCTGAGATCCTAATAAGTTCCCAGGTGATGCTGAAGAGCCTATTATCCGATATTTGGGGAATATAAGTTTGAGGCAGGGAGAGTGAACTCAAGAGACTGTAGAGGGAAGAAGTGGTCAGATGGAATTCCACCCTGGCAATGGAGGCCACTGTGAAATGATTAAATTTGGGGTCTCGATGGATCCCCTCGTTGGGTTTAGCAAGAGATTACTCTAAAATAGGGACAAGAATCCTAACTAGGGCAACAGCTTTTGAAAGGATGGAAAACCACCCAAATGGAATTCGCTAGCTCAGCAACTTGGTTATAAAGGTACATGGAAAGAGGGAACTTGGCCTCTTTTTCCTCAAATTCCATCAAACTCACTTCTGCTCTCAGGGAGCCTGTGATGGCTTTATCAGCAGTTTGCAGAAGGTAGAGACCAACTCACAGTCAACTGTTTCCCTTGCTTTGAGATCCTTCCTGCCTTCTCTCAGAGCAGGCAGCCACCGCTCTTTCTCCAGTGCTTGAAGAACTCATCACCCTGAGGCTCGGCCCACATGGGCCCCTCACAGCTTGGAAAACCGAAAGGAGGCCACAGTCTTCTCAAAAGCCAGAAAATAAAACACAGAGAAGCCACGCATGTTGGGGAAGGACATTTTAAAAGTCCACCAAGACCCAATGTTGCTTCTACAGAATTCCTGTCCAAGAAGCAAGCCTGAGTGTAATCACGAGACACAATTAGGAAAATCCAAGAGGGACATCTCCCAAAATGGCCTGTGCTTTTCAAATTGCCAGTGACACGAAGGACAAAGAAAAGCTGAGAAACTGCTCCAGAATAAAGAAGTCCAAAGAAAGCAACAACTAAATGTAACATGAGTGCCTGGAATGAAACACAAATTGTGAAGGTCTTTTATTGTCCTTCACTATAAAAGACATAAAAGTTAATCTGACTCTATACCAGATAATAGTATCGTATCAATGTTAAATTTCCAGAATTTAATACATTGTACGTGCTTACATAAGAGAAAATCCTTGTTCTTAGGACATGCACACTGAAGTATTTAAGGGTGAAGGGTCATGACATCCACAACTTACTCTCAAAGGGTTTTGTAAAAAATAATAATGTGTTAATATTTATGGAGAGAGACAAAGCAGATGTAGAAAAATGTTAACCATCAGTGAATCTAGAATTGCTGTGTTATTCTTGCAGTTTCTCCGTAGGAGTGAAATTTTTTTAAGAAAAAGCTCCCTAGGCCAAGAAGGTAGCAACCCTTCTTGAGCAGTTTTTGCTCAAATGGGATTTTCTGCAATTCCAAGTAGAAAATAGGCCTCCATTGATCAATATTTCCCTCTGCTGCGGGTAACATACCCCATTCTGCACAAGGGCCAACCAAGCATAGCCAAGGGGACTGGTTGGAAGGGTTTCTGCCAAGACCATTTTAAGGTCAAGCAACTGCCAAATTTTCAGATGGACAGTGGTTTGTTACTATGCTTATCTGGATATCCCAGGAGAACCATCTGAAAAAGGGCTGCTAAATAAGAATTCTTTTGCCCACCTTTCCTCTTTTTATTTTGGTTTGCTCTCCCTTCCTTCTTATTATTATTTTTTAATGAAAAAAAAAAAAAAGAACCTCTCCTGGCTCAGAGCTTAAAATCTCTTACTTGTGATGCTAATCTCTCCTTCCTGGCTCCAAGCCACTGCTGTTGGCTCTGTGCCTGTTTAATATCGTGGTTGCTGATAGCAGGTTGTGTCAGCGTTTCCATTATGAAGCTCAGCTTTAAAAATGTTTCTGAGGTGGATGTGCAGTCTTTAGGCAAAGGGTCCTTATTCCACACCTTGTCGTCCAAATATGGCCCAGGGGTCTCCAGCCCGCATTTACATACCTTTCTCTTCATAGCCACTTGGCTGAATGTAAAGGTGCTCCATTGAGCTTTTTGATAAAGGCAGTTTTCAACGCAATGCTTCACTGGAGAGGAGACAAGATGACGGAATAGAAGGACCTGAGCTCACCTCCTCTCACAGAAATACCAAAATCACAAATAACTGCTGAACAACCATCAACAAAAAAGGCTAGAAACTACAAAAAAAAAAGATATTTTACATCCAAAGATAAGGAAGAAGCCACAGAGACAGAAGGAGGGGCACTTTTACGATATAATCAAATCTTATACCTGCTGGGTGGGCAACCCACAAACTGGAGAATAATTATATCGCAGAAGTTCTCTCACAGAAGTGAGAGTTCTGAGCCCCATGTCACACTCCCTGCCTGCGGGTCTGGCATCAGGAAGAGAGGCCCCCAGAGCATTTGGCTTTGAGTGCAGGGGCTCCAGAGGCCTGGTGGAAACAGAGTCCACTCTTGCAGGGCACACTCAAGGTTTCACATGCACTGGGACCCAGGGCCAAGCAGTGACTCCATAGGAACCTGGGCCAGAGATACCTGAGGGTCCTGGAGGGTCTCCTGGGGAGGCGGGAGTTGACTGTGGCTCATTCTGGGGGCAAGGACTGCTGGCAGAGGCCTCAAGGAATGTTGATCTGTGTGAGCTCTCCTGGAGGTTGCCATTTTGGCACCAAGACCGGGCCCCACCCAAGAGCCCGCAGGCTCCAGTGCTGCGACACCTCAGGTCAAACAACCAATAGGGTGGAAATACAGCCTCACCTATCAGCAGACAGGTTGCCTAATGTCGCCTGGCCTCTAAACATGTCCCTTGACATGCCCCTGGCCACGAGAGGGTTAAGACCTAGCTGCACTGACAGTGTGCAGGCACCAGTCCCTCCCACTAGGAAGCCTGTACAAGCCCCTGGACCACCCCCATCCACCAGGGGGCAGACACCAGAAGCAAGAGGAACTACGAGCCTGCAGCCTGCAGAATGGAGACCACAAACACAGCAAGTGAGATAAAATGAGAAAGAGAAATATGTTTCAGAAGAACAACTAATTGAAGTGGAGACAGGCAATCTACCTAAAAAAGAATTCAGAGTAATGATAGTGAAGATGAGCCAAGATCTTGGAAAAAGAATGGAGGCACAGACCAAGAAGATACAAGAAATGTTTAACAAAGAGCTAGAAGATTTAAAGAACAAACACAGATGAACAATACAATAACAGAAATGAAAAATACACTAGAAGGAATCAGTGCAATGCTTTACTCTCTAAACAGTTTTTTTTTTTCTTTTTAGGGATACACCTGCAGCATATAGAAGTTCCTAGGTAAGAGGCTGCATCAGAGCTGCGGCTGCCGGTATGCCTATGCTGCATCTTGCGGCAACGATGGATCCACCAAGTGAGGCCTAGGATCGAATCCACATCCTCATGGATACTAGTCAGGTTCATTTCTGCTGAGCCACAATGGGAACTCCCTAAACATCTTTTTGAAGGCATCTGAATTTGGGTTTGGCTGAAAAAGGGTCAGGAATTCCTGTTGTGATGCAAACAGACCATCAGGTCTCTGCAGCACCAGGCTGCAGGTACAGTCTCTAGCCTGGCACAGTGGGTTAAAGGATCTGGCACTGCTGCAGCTGCAACTTCAGGCTTAGATCTGATCCCTAGCCTGGGAACTCCGTATATGGATGGATGGCCAAAAAAAAAAAAAGTCATTTGTCTTAGCAATTAAAAAAAGAGAGAGAAATACCACATGGGTATTTGGGGAAAAGTGTGATAAAATATTTTTTACCTCTTTACTCTCTGCTCTCAACCCCATTTTTCATGACTTATGTAATAAGGCTTGTTTACATATTGAAGGCTTTTTCAATCCAACTACTGGATAATTCTCTCATTTCATCCCCCCATCACCCATTGTTCCATTAATTCAGATAGCCAGTTTAGGGCAGAAAACTTTCATCTGATGCTTTCCATCGAGGTCCACTCTGGCCACAGGATTTGCTTCTTGGCAGCTGAGGTGGAGTGTGGAAAGGGCAAAGAACACACAGTCAAAAGACTGAGGACCCCTGTTTTGTCCGTTATTAATTGCGTGGCCTTGGGCAATTTATTTAGACCTCTCTCAACCGCAGTGCGCTCATCAGCAAACTGATTACAACGGTATCTACCTTGAGATGTCGTGAATGTTCAGTGAGAGTCTACACAGCACAGTGCTCTCAACTGTAAAATGTTAGGGATCATGCTTGGGTGCTGATACCTAACAGGAGCTCTGTAAATGCCCACTGAATTCATTCAATTTCCTGCTAACTGCAGGAGGCACTTTTCTGTCTGGCACTGGAGGAGTTTTCTGACCTGGTTTTAAGAGCTGTCTTCCTGCCCATTACTTATTATCTCATTGTCCGTGATGACTCGCAGGCACAGCCCATCACAAATACAAGAACTTACTGTACTAACTTACTTCCTACTAACACGATTGAGAGGGAGGACAGAAATCCATGAGCCCACTAATGAAATTTCTCCTAACTCAAATCTTCATTAAGAAAAGTCTGGAGTTTTCAGGATGAATGTACAAAACAGGGGAAAGTCACAATAAACCCAGGGAAGACTTTCCAGCATTGGGGGTGAGGTCTGTTCCCAGGCTGGATGGCAGCTGCCAGTTGGCAGGCAGTGTACGTTCAAGGTCTCACACAGACTATGGAAAATCCATAAACAGTTCAGGACAAAGCCTTTTGCAGTGACTCTCTCTCTCCACGTGGTGAGATATGCTGAGTAGTTTTGGCTGTGGGTATTTTGAGATGTCCTTTGGCACTTGATCTCAGCTGAGAAAGGCAGAAAGGGACTAAAAGATAGCGAAAAGAAATCGTTCAAACATCAGGCTCTAGGAATAGAGTTCTCGGTTCAACTCAGCTCCTTCAAGGAGCCCTTGGGTTTATCACTGGCCTCATTTTATTTTTAACTTATTTTCTTGGCTTTTGTCTCTGGAGTCAGTCTCTCTCAGAATCTGATCATTTTGGTCCCCTTCTGCATCTGCCACCAGCAACCTGCTACCAGCTTAATATCCTCACCTTTGATTCGCATATCTGATTGGAGCCAGACTCAAGGTGACCCAACTCTGTCCTACTACCCATGTTTGAAGATATACAAAAACTGAAGACATGATTGGAAAGTAATTTCCCCAACTGTTCCAGTTGATAAGCACACCTTATAAGGCACCAAACTTCTGTGAAAATTCCTACTAATAGAGTTTTTTAAAAACTTGGATGACAAAGGAGATCATTAACATGACAATTCCTTTCAGGAATATTTGGGGCCCTGAAAGACCTGGAAGCAGAAAAAAAAAATTTTTTTTTTTTTGGACATTGCTTCTGTAACATGGGACGGACTATTTTCCTTTCTTCATTATGAAAAAAAAAATTTTTTTAAGGACACACCCACAGCACATGGAGGTTCCCAGGCTAGGGTTCAAATCGGAGCTGCAGTTGCCAGCCTACACTACAGGCACAGCAATGCTGGATCCAAGCCACATCTGCAGTCTACACCACAGCTCATGACAATGCCAGATCCTTAACCCACTGAGTGGGGCCAGGGATCGAACCCACATTCTCACGGATACTAGTCAGGTTCATTACTGCTGAGCCACAACAGGAACTCCCCCCGACATTATGAAAATTTAAACTTTCAATCAGGCTTTAAAAACCCAGGCAGCAGATTCCTCATATAGTCTTATAATTCTATTTTTAGGGCCAAATATAGCATATTCAGTACATGAGAGCTTTGAGGCTAAACTAACTCAGCATCAAGTTCCAAGTGTGAGGCTTGTTCTGATTGCATACAAACCACTTGCTCTTATTAAGCCTAAGTTCTCAGCTGTAAAATGCAGATAATAGTTGTGTGAATGGATTTAATAAGATCATGACTATAAACAGGTAAGGAGGATGCTGGGCTCATGTTAGGTAAACATTCCTGCAAATATCTCTATTACTCCACTCATCATTACTAACCATTATCCACAACACTATTATCACTATTATTATTACTGTTATCCCTATAACTATTATCACTATCATCACTATTATTATTATTATTATTACTATATCCCTATGACTCCACTCTCTTGAAGATGTTACTTCCTAGTCGGGGCCTGCTGGTTTACCCTCTAGCGTCTTTGCCTTCCTTTTGCTGATCAGAGGGGCATTTGAGTGCTTGGTGCTCCACCTGTACTTTGCAAAAGGGCCATTAGATGGGGCCCTCCCATTACTGCCCAAGTCAGCGAGTGGCTCTGATTCTGGACTTTGGAACCTGGGGAAAAGGTGTGAGAGGAGTATTGAATTCTGTGATTACAGCTCAGATCAGCCAAATGAACCCATTGGCTCTGGTTAAGAGGTCACTCAGGGTCTGCCATGAAGCAAACACCACAGCCCCCATGGGTTGGCATATGTCTGTGATAAGCCAGGTCACTGGCCTGAAGTAGAAGGCATCCTCCCTTAGAATACAGAGCTCAGGACTGAAGAGGCAGCATATTTGAATCACTAATCGATCCACTTCCAGAAAATGATTTCATAACAACTCTTCAGGAGAAAATTCAAAAGCATGTTACAATTTCAGGAGGTTAGTAGTCACTTGTAGAATGATTGGCACTTTTCGGGCTCCTCCTCCTTCCAGGCTCACGCTGACCAATGTTAGTTACAGACTACCCATCTGGACTGGACCACCCCCTGCTCCTCACTTCAGAGAACCCCATGGACCACGGTCCAGGTTCTGCTTTATTCCAGCTCATGTCCATGTCTCTGTGATCTTAGTGTCCACATGGGCAACTCACGCAATGCCACAGGCCCAACCTCCTAAGTCCTTTTCTACTTCTCCTCCAATGACCTTCACCTCCATCCGACCCCCTCCCCACTTCCTCCCCGCTCCCCAAGCCCCACTCTGGTTTTGAATCTCCTGGAATCAGCCCACTTCTGAAATCTGAAAACTCTAGGTACTTTTTTTCCAAACTCAAACTCAGTCCTTTCATTCTCACTCCCAGGATCCCTCCTCCTCGACCCCGCTGAGCTCCCCAGTCCCCGAGAGCCTCCAGTGGACTCTAGGCTCAGGAGGACCTTTCCCTTCTCGTTCCACTTTTCCATACTCTGCTGAACCCACCCTGAAAGCAAATCCCGAATCAATTCAACCGTTTCCTCTGCTCTGATATGCAGGCTGCACAGCTGGGAAAATGACACCAATACTGAGGCTGGTGGCACAAACTCTTTTGAAATTTTCCAAATCACAAGACTGCCAAACTTTTCAAGTAATTCTTTTACTCTTCTGGACTTGGTTCCCTTATCCATTTCCCAAACATGTTATCTTTGACCTTCATCCTTCTTCTTAAGCCCTTTCTCCTGTCTCCTTCCCTTGCAGCAGATGACCTTTCTACTCACATTACTGGAAACTGGAGTCCAGTGACTTTTGGCCATCCCTTTCCTTTTTCTATAGACATATCCTTAGCTGCCCTGTCCTCTCCTTCTATTTCAGGGGTTCATGAAGACCATTCGCCCCCTGACTTCTGGGAATAGGCTCTCCCTCTTCTACTTTCAGACTCTCACTCACCTGCTGGCTCCTTCCTCTAGGTATCTGACGGTCAACAGTTAATTTCCGGTATTTAATCAATCAATGGGCACATATTAGTTTCTTGTATCTCATGTCTTTCCCTGGGTTCACTTTGTAAATGTATTCCCTCACTAACTTCTTGCATCTATCGTTGCTAATCAGAAATCCACAGTCAGGGTTCTTTCTGAACCATCTTATGTGATCTGTCTTTCCTTTGAAGTAGCTTTCAAGAGCTTTAAAAAAAAAATCTTTTACACCCTGCAGTTTCATTACAATGCAACTAGATGTGGTTTTATTTTTGTGTATCTCCTTGGTATTTAAAGAAGTCTTGGAGAGTGGCCAGACTGCTTGGGGTCAAATCACGCCACCTAGCTGTATGACCCTGAGTAAGTTATACGTATTCTCTCTTTTCCAGTTAACTCACATGTAAAATGCTCTTATCTCAGGATTATTAGAGGATTGATGGACTGATACATTAAAGTACATAGAGTGGTGCCTGGAACAAAAATGCTCAATAAGTGTTAGTCATTATTATTTAAGAATAGATCTACATATATATATATATATATATATATATATATATATATATTTACTTTTTTTAGGGCTGCACCTGTGGCATATGGAAGTTCCCAGGTTAGGGGCTGAATCAGAGCTGCAGCTGCTGGCCACAGCCACAGCCACAGCAATGTGGGATCTGAACCACGTCTGCAACCTACACCACAGCTCATGGCAATGCTGGATCCTTAACCCACTGAGTGAGACCAGAGATGGAACCCACATACTCACAGATCCTAGTCGGGTTTGTGACCTGCTGAGCCACAATTGGAACTCTCGTTATCATTTAAAAAACTGATCCAAGGGGGTAAGGAAAACCCAGAGGAAAGAATATCTACAATATAAGAATTTATTATACCTCTAGAGAATAAGGAACAGCCAAGGGAACAGTCTTTAAACCAGAAGACGTTACAAAACAAAAGTTTTTAAAACAACACGAACAAACCTAGGTCTGTTGAAAACAGCTCCAACCTCTCAGTCTCTCAAGGCTGGGGCTGACTGTCCTTGAGACACTGTAGGACTCCTTCAAGTACTTTATACCAACTTTGCAGCTGGAGAAACCTCTCAAAATCCCTGAACGTTCTGACCCAAGAACCACTTCTTGACCCCGTCCAATGCAACTAAACACCTGCTATCTGTAGGGGCACTGGCTTGTTACAAAATAAAGCATACAGAGTTGGAAAAGTCTTTTACATTGGATATTCCTATTTGCACAAGTGAGTAATGATATGTTTTACCCACTGTACATTCTGTTCCTCGTCACCCCACAGTGCAAACTTACAAAGTGGGTGCTATAAGAAAACAAACAAAATGAAAACAAAAACGATGTGAGCATTAGAAAGCAATCTTCATGGAGTTCCCGTTGTGGCTCAGTGGTTAATGAATCTGACTAGGAAACATGAGGTTGCGGGTTCGATCCCTGGCCTTGCTCAGCGGGTTAAGGATCCAGCATTGCCGTGAGCTGTGGTGTAGGTTGCAGACGCAGCTCAGATCCCGCGTTGCTGTGGCTCTAGTGAAGGCCGGCAGCTACAGCTCCTGTTAGACCCCTAGCCTGGGAGCCTCCATATGCCATGGGTGTGGCCCTAGATAAAGCAAAAAGACAAAAAAAAAAAAAAAAAAAAAGAAAGCAATCTTCAGGGCAGCAAGAGAACAAATCTGGCAAAAACACATAACTTTCAAAAATCTGTACTCAGAGGGAGTCGTTAATTAATTTTTTTTTTTTGTCCTTTTAGGGCCGCACTGGTGGCATACAGAGGTTGAATCGGAGCTATAGCCGCTGGCCTATGCCACAGCCACAGCAACACCAGATCCGAGCCATGTCTGTGGCCTACACCAATGCTGGATCCTTAACCTACCGAGCGAGGCCAGGGATTGAACCTGCGTCCTCATAGATGCCAATCAGATTTGTTTCCACTAAGCCATGACAGGAACTCCCCAATTAATTTTTTTACCCTTAATTGCATGAGAGAATGTTTTTCCCAATAGTAAGATTTTTCTAATAAAATCTTAGATATCTTAGAAAGAGGAAGCAATTTGATTATATGAACTCTTAGCCAAAGCAGAATATTAAGTCACCCTGGGTATCACATGAAACCACTTTTTTTTTTTTTTTTTGGCCATGCCTTTGGCAAGTGGAAGTTCCCAGGCCAGGGATGGAATATGCGCCATGCCAGCAACCCAGGCTGCTGCAGTGACAATGCCAGATCCTTAACTCTGTATGCCACAGGGGAACTCCTATCTTTTTTTTTTAAATACTGTTTTCTATTTCAAACTGTTACAAAAAGTATCAACAAAGGCATGCCATGTGTGCAACTGGTGTAGCTGGTTTAACACCATCTATTTCAGGAGACCCAGATGGTTCTAAGCAAATTGATCTGAGTGCTGAAAACAAGGCTTCACCCATAGATCAAAATTAAGTTACTAGAAAAATCAATCTTTCCAGTGTTCTTCATTGCTGAGGTCCTTCTTTAATATGTTTCATATTTCATTTCAATATTCCACTCTAGTTTTGACATGCCAACCAGGGTGAAACTGAGTTAATAACAAACTCAAACTCATGACAGATTTCCAGTTTCCTCTGAAACTAGGTATGAGTGGTAATAAGATATTTCAGCACCAAAAAACCAATTATTTGGTTTCACCTCTGAGTATCTACTCCATGAAGCATTTAGTTGATGCTTTTCAACATCTATTTATTAATAATCTGATTGGCACAGCCAAAGAAAATTAAAATTACTGCACATAATGCTCTGCATATTCCAAAGATATTTATGACTGTCTCCCTAAAGGGCTGGAAACAAGATGAAAGATTTTTAGATGCAGCTCCATGAAGTTTTTATTTACTAAGTTTATGTACCAAATGGCTGTAAAATCTGATGGACTATAAACAAGTCTTCAATAGGTATTAGTGGGGAAATGTGATTTAAATATGATTTAACAGCTTAGTATTGTTCAGACAGAATTACTATCAGTCTCCGAAGATCAAGTACTGAATTTGGTGGGCAACAGCTGCCACGCTGCTTGGTTAAAACGCAGAGCCTGTGCACAAGCAGAGGAGCAGATGGAAGCAACGCTTTCAGTGCATCAAAAGGAAGAAATTGCTTTGAAACCATGTTCACTGGAAATCACTAACTTCTTTTCTATCAGGTCAGCTCCTATCATCATCCCTTTGCCCCATTTTTTTCTTTTTTAAAGACTAAAATACTAGCAGAGACTTTGTCCTTGAAGGTGTTTATCGGATGCATAACGCCCAGGAATTTTAGAGAGAAATCCATTTGATAAAGATGATGGCTCTGAACCTAAGAGTGGGAGGATTCAAGTGCTCCTTTTTCAGAGCTCTATCGGAGCATTTCACATCACTAGGAAGTGGACTAGCATCCTGGAAAAAGTTAACAAACAACCTTCCGGGCCTGAATGACTGAAGAGCTTATTTTACTATTATTATTTGTTGGCTGCTCCTGCAGCATGCAGACCACCAGAAAAAGAAAGATGTGGATACTAATCATAAATGATGCCATTAAGTCTAACACGTTTCATTTTTAGGGTTGCTAAAACATGAAAAACAATGGCCACTTCAGACTTGATGAAATATGGAAGCACCAAAAACAATAGCGTGTTGAGCATGACTTGGTGGATACTAAGGACTATTCTGAGAGCTTTTCATGATTTACATGTTTAATCTTCACATGTGCCTGATGAGTAGAAACTGATATTAAGCCCATTTACAGGGACACAAAGAGGTGAATGACATGCCTTAACTAGCTGCTAAGTGGTGACTCAGGAATCAAACCCAATTAGTCTGACTCCAGTGTCTGCAGCCTCCATCCTGTTGATGACTACCTTAAGGCAACAGGACAGGTGGCTGGCACCTCTCGGAGTCCAGATATGCCAATCAGGATCCTCTCCGTAAGTAAAAGCCAAGGAAGAGTGGGTTCTGAAACCAGAACTTCCAGGCAGGAGGCCCCTAGGCAGAGGGTCCAGGGCTCTGTCAGTGGCCACTCCCTCCTCCACCTTGGAAAAGTGATCTCAAATGCTCCCAGAAATAAGTGACTTCCCCACTTATGTTGGAGGACACCCCATCCAGGATGGTAGAACAGGAGAGGGAACTGCAGACTTTGGAAATAGGAGAACTTGGCATCTTCCCTCCAAAAGAACTGCCCCCAGTAATTTCCACTTGCACACCTTCTAGTTGCCAGAGCCTAACTCAAAGTGGTTCCCATGAAGCACAAAGGAAGTGAAAGAGAGGAAAAGTACCACTGTTACGGAATATTTGACACACACCATCTCACGGAATTCTCCCAATCATCCTCTAAAGTGCGCATCATTTTCCCCTTTTTACTGCTGGGGAAGTTCAGAACAATGTAATCCATTACCATTGAGCTCCAGAGCTCTGCTTTGAACCCTGCTTGGTCCAAGGTGGGTGAGTTCTCTGAATCTAGTACATCATCCTGCTAAATGGGCCTGGCCAGCTGCTAGCTTTTGGCAGGTTTCTAAAGGGTCCCTATCCAAATGGCTCCAGGACCCAAAGGGTTGTTGGTCACCATCTGTTGTGAGCAATCCATTTGCTGAGGTACAAACAACTGGGCTCAGCAAACATAAACACAAAGCTCTAGGTAAATAAACAGGGAAGTTTGCCTTTTTTTTTTTTTTAAAGTGAAGTGTACTGTTTTCCCACAGTAATTAGGTTTCTCCTGAGGGGGGCAAAAGCCAAACATTTGGGAAGCAACTGCAAAGGGACAGGAACTGGGGATGGATCACAGAAAAGAGAAGAGGTCTGAGACTCATGGAACAGAAGAGTTGCATGAATTTTCTTTTTTCAGACCTCAAAACCAACATCCAGAGAAACACCAAGGATCATACAACAAACAGCCACTCTCACCACTTAAAATGAACACATGTAAACGTTTCGCCAGTTATTTTAATTTCGCTTCTCTTTTTTTTCTTTTTTAAAGAAAGTTTCACATTTAAAACTGAAATCCGGAGTTCCCGTCATGGCTCAGTGGTTAATGAATCCGACTAAGAACAATGAGGTTGCGGGTTCAATCCCTGGCCTTGCTCAGTGGGTTAAGGACCCGGCGTTGCCGTGAGCTGTCGTGTAGGCTGCAGACGCGGCTCGGATCCCGCGTTGCTGTGGCTGTGGCGAAGGCCGGCAGCTACAGCTCCTGTTAGAACCCTAGCCTGGGAACCTCCATATGCCGTGGGTGCGGCCGTAGATAAAGCAAAAAGACCAAAAAAAAAAAAAAAGACAAAAAAAAATTGAAATCCTTCTCCTTCTACTCCAGGCTGACAGCTATCATAAACTTGTTATGAACCTGGTCCATATTTTTATAAACTTCGTATTTTGCACAATGTGTAAATGTATCCATAAATATACTCTTAAACATATTTATCCCAACACTCAGGTTTGTAAACTCCTTTAGGAGTTTACTTTTTACCTTTCCTTTCCGTTTTTTTTTTTTTTAAGGCCCACAACTTTGGCATATGTAAGTTCCCAGGCTAGGGGTCTAATTGGAGCTGCAGCTGCCGGCCTACACCATAGCAGCGATGCAGGATCTGAGCTGTGTCTACAGCCTACACCACAGCTCACAGAAATGCTGGATCCTTAACCCACTGGGCGAGGCCAGGGATCAAACCTGAGTCCTCATGGATACTAGTCAGGTTCATTACTGCTGAGCCACGATGGGAACTCCCTATTTTTTAAAAAATATGGAGTGACGTAGGGATCTAATATTTTAGTTTTCCATATGAAATGTCAATTGAGCCAATGTCATTTTGTGAAAAATGCATCTTTTCTCCCCACTGATTTAAGATGACTTAACTACTACATATCACACTCTTGTTATCAGTTTAAATCTATTTCTATCTTTGTGCCAATATCACACTTAATATGGTTATGTTCTCTGCTATGATGAATCTCCCTGCCTGTTCTCTGTTCAAATTTCATGCTGGCTGTTTTTTTACTTTTATTCTTTCATTTGAATTTTACAATTTTGTGACAATCTTGCTGAGTTTTCGATTGGAATTATGTTTAATTTGGAGATTACTTTAGGACATAACTTACTTCCTTATTGTATTTAGTCTTCCCATCCATAAACATGGAATATTTATCATTTATTCTGGTCTTTGTTATGTCTTCAATAATTTTGCCTAAAGACACCAGATTGTGCCTAGGTGCCTTAAAGTTGTGATGGTATTAATAAAGGTGTCTGCCTTTATAGACCTTTGAATGAGGTAGAAAGACAGTTAAGTGAGCAATTACTAAGAGCTTGATAAGTGCTATAGTTGGAGAGGTGCAAACAGGGTAGCATACAAACGTCTAGGAAGGTACATATGCTGATCTCTAACCCTTAGAAGTCTAGTCTGAATCAGCTCCATCTGCCTTTCCAAAACGTCAAGATACAACCCAGAGTGTGAAATTACAAGAGAGAACCTAGGGTTTCTGCAATTCAAAAAATCACCTCTTCATAAACATCTTTTGGGTGAATAGAGTCAGTGTTGATGCTGGTAATCTTTGTGATTAGGCTAATTATTTTGCTGTTTCATTAAGGAAATCAAGATTATCACCCCAAAGAGAGAGAGAACACTGAAAGCTTTTGCTTCACGACTACAAAAAAAGAAGAAGAGGAGAAAAACCAAAGTCTCACTGTGTAATTTTGGATAAATTACTTGATATCTCACAGTAACATGTGAATGTTTCCTCAATTTTTTTTTTCTTTTTTGGCCCTGCCTGTGGTAATGTGGAAGTTTCCTTCTAGGGACTGAACTCATGCCACAGCAGTAACCAGAACCATAGCAGTGACAATACTGGATTTTTAACCTACTGAGTCACCAGGGAACTCCAATAAGAACTTTTTTTAAAGATGGAAAAACAGACATATATAAATGAACTTTTTCATCTGAGCTACATAAGAATAAGCATATGCAGCATGGTACGGTTCTTCATTCCTAAATATGCTGGTACGTATCTCCTAAGAACAAGGACATTCTCCTATGTATTTATAACATAATGATCACAAACCAAAAATTTAATATTGACTCAGTACTATACCACATACTATCTAATAGATGATCCATGCTCAAATTTCCCCAATTGTATCTATTTTCCCATCGTATCTATTCTGTGTCCTGCATCAATCCACCCCTTTCCTTAATCCAGAATCCAATCAAGGATTAGGCATTAAATTTAGTTGTCAAATGACTCTTTGATCATGCTGCCTTTGACCAGTTTGGTTAACTGTCTTCCTAACCCTTAGTACTTACAGGTTAGCATAGTCAGGCCTTGTTTAGATTTGCCACAGCACCAGCGAACCAGGCCTAGACAGAAAGCAAATACTACTTTAAGCTCTATCTATTAACAATAATTATTTCTAGCAATTAGCTTCAGCTTCCCGGAAAGCAGAGATAAGCTGCATCGTGACTGTCCTCCATTAGAAAGCTAGTTCTCATGTTGGATAGACGTTCCTTTTGCCCATTTTTTTTTTTTTAAACATTCAGCTCCCAGATCGCAAACTGTACCACATATAGCAAAGGCAACATTTTAAGGAATCAAATATGATCTGTTTTCCATTGTCCTCAAAATGACACTATTAGACACAGAGTAAGGACACTGACTTTCCACTTCATGGACCAAAGTGGATAATAATCTTTCAAAACTGCAAATGGGGGTGTTTTGTGCAAACTTCTTTTTAGCATGTACCAATGACTTATTAGAGAAAATTGCAGATTTTGTAGGTGGCTGGTTATAAGAATCTAAGGTTAAAAACAGACTTATTCAAATTGAAGACATCAGACATCATGTCTAAAAATAAAGCAAATGCTTTTTTTTTTCTTTCCATAATCCTCAATTAGAAGCCATTTAAGGAAAGGATAATCAGCTTGAGAGACTTTTAAATACGGATTTCTACAGTTCTCATTGGCACCTCTGCTTTGTAAATTAACTTTAATATGTTTTGAAATGTGTAAATAAATTATGTTACCCTAAACCATCCATCTTGCCCTCTTCATGTTCAAAACACAAATACTAATACTACTAAGGAAATAAACTTCATGACGACTAGAGTAAAAACAAATTCTCAGTATACAGAGCTCTCCTTAGATGATAAAACCCCCATTTTGTTGGCAGGTAACTTCTTTGTGGTCAGGAGGAGAACACTTTTGGATATCTCTTCAAGGCAATGCAAGCTGCACTGAGTCAAAATATCGAAATGTTTACTCAATTCATCCAAAGTAGGCACCCACCCAGAGGAAGAAACTAGATTTCTCAGGTAGACCTATGTAGCTGACTAAATGAGATAACCTCATTCCCTAAAACAAAGCAATGATTGAAAATGGGTCTTCAGAGAGTTCCTGTTGTGGCTCAGTGGAAACAAACCTGACTAGTATCCATGAGGATGCAGGTTTGATCCCTGGCCTCACGCAGTGGGTTAAGGATCCAGCGCTGCGGTGAGCTGTGGTGTAGGTCAAAGACATGGCTCAGATCCCGCATTGCTGTGGCTGTGGTAGGCTGGCAGCTGTAGCTTTGATTCAGCCCCTAGCCTGGGAACTTCCATATGCTGCCCCTGTGGCCCTAAAAAGGCAAAGAAAGAAAGAAAGAAAGAAAGAAAGGGAGGGAGGGAGGGAGGGAGGGAGGGAGAGAGAGAGAGAAAGAGAAAGAAAGAAAGAAAGAGAGGAAGAAAGGAAAGAAGGAAGGAGGGAGGGAGGAAGGAAGGAAAGAAGGAAGGAAGGAAGGAAAGGAGAGGAAGGGAGGAAGGAAGGAAGGAAGAAAGAAAAGAGGGATGGAGGAAGGGGGAAAGAAAAAAGAAAATGGGTCTTCACCATGGAGACAAGAGAATAATCAGAAGCTGGACCTGAGAGCCATGGCAAAGTCCTCAGGACCAGGGCACTCTTCATCCTGGAGCAACCAGAACTTCCTTTATTCTGTCACTCCTCTCCCTAGATAATCTCACTTATTTCCATCTCTGAATCATGACCAACACCTCTCACTGAACCCTAGATTCATATATCCAGCTCCTTCCCTACCATTTCCACTTGGAAGTCTCATTGGTACCCCAAACTTTGTCCCAAATGGAGCTTTTGTCTTCCTGCTTCTGCACCTCTGTTTCCTGCCATGACAACGGCACAACCACCCACTCAGGGTCAACAGACAAAGCAAGAAATCCAGAGGTCATCCTTACCTTGCCCCATCTAACGCATCAATCCCCAAAGAAAGTCAGTCTGTTTCCAAAATATACCTATCCCTCCTCTCTTGATCCACCACCATCTCTCTAGCCCAAGCCTCCATCATCTTTGGTCTGAATTCTTACAGCTCCTGCCAACTGGAATCTCTCCCTCTGTTCTTGTAGGGAATGAACCTCCCTCCATTCTCCATGAAATGGCCAGAGCAAACATTTTAAAGCATAAATCACCCAGTGTAATATGGAATCCTAAACCAGGTTCTGGAACACAAACTAGACATTAGTGGGAAAACTGATGACATCGGAATCCAGTCTGTAGTTCTGAAAAATGTATCATGGTTATATAAGATGCTAACATTTAGGGGAAACCGGGTAAAGGATATATGAGAACTTTCTGCACTATCTTTGCAAATTTAGTGTGAATTTAAGATGATTCCAAACTAAAAAGTGTATTAAAAACCCCGTAAATACCATGTCTCTCCCTTCTTTAAAATCCTTGCATAACTTCCCACTGCACTAAAATCTAGCCTCTTTCCCATGGCCCCATAGCTCTTACACGATCTGGCTTCTGCTACTTTAATTTCCTACCACTTTGTTCTCAATCCTAACACTCTGGATACTGGTTTTCTGATAGCTCCTGGATTATGCCGGGCTACATCAGGGCTGGGGTCTTTGTTCTTACTGTCCTGCCATAATGAAATACTATAGATTGGTTGGCTTAAATATCACAAGTTCTTTTCTCACAGTTCTAGAGGCTGGAAGTCCAAAATCAAGGTGTTGGCAGGTCTGGTTTCCTTTTTTCTTTTCTTTTCTTTCTTTCTTTTTTTTCTTAAAGCTTTTTAGGGACATACCCATGGCACATAGAGGCTCCCAGGCAAGGGGTCAAATTGGAGCTACAGCTGCTGGCCTATGCCACAGCCACAGCAACACAGGATCAAGCCATGACTCTGATCTACACCATAGCTCACGACAATGCTGGATCCCTGACCTACTGAGTGATGCCAGGGACTGAACCCACATCCTTACGGTCACTAGTCAGATTCATTTCCCCTGTGCCACGATAGGAAGTTCAGGTCTGGTTTCCTCTGAGACCTCTCTCCTTGGCCTACCCGTGACTAACCTTCTGCTGTGTCCTCACATGGCCATCCTCACATGGTCTTTGCTTTGTGTTTGCACAGTCCTAGTTTTATGTACCTAAGTTTCCTCTACTTTGAAGGATGCCAGTCATACTGGATTCGGACCCATCCTAATGGCCTCCTTTTTAACTTAATCACCTATTTAAAGGCCTTGTCTTTAAACAGTTATATTCTTGGGGACTCCAACTTAGGAATTTTGGGGGGACACAACTCGGCTTACAACAGTCCCCTTGTCTGGACAACCCTTCAGATGGTTGGCTTCTTCCAGTCTCAAGTCTCCTCACATGGACTTGTCACCTCTCCTGGGAGGCATTTCCTGACCACATGGCTTCTAGCTGAGCTTTTCCTCCATCCTATCTATTGTCCTCCTAGCACTTACTACAGCTGGAATCCTTTCTTTACTTGCTTTTTATGTATTTTTCCCCATTCCATGAGTGACAGAGACCTTGTCTGTCTTATCGCTGTATCCTCATTACCTCTTACAATGCCTGGCACAGAGTAGGTGCTCAGAACTTGTTGACAAGAAATAGTTTATTGACAATTCAGTCAAAAGCAGAGTCTTATTAGAAATCATCCACAAAAAAAAAAAGGGGGAGTTCCCGTCGTGGCTCAGTGGTTAACTAATCCGACTAGGAACCATGAGGTTGCGGGTTCGATCCCCAGCCTTGCTCAGTGGGTTAAGGATCTGGCGTTGCTGTGGCTGTGGTGTAGGCTGGCAGCTACAGCTCCTGTTAGACCCCTAGCCTGGGAACCTCCATATGCCGCGGGTGCGGCTCTACATAAAGGCAAAAAGACAAAAAAAAAAAAAAAAGAAATCATCAGTAACAGAGCTAGTCCCAAGGTAGGACCATAACTGAGGCAATATCTAGTATTTGTATATCACTTTACAGTTTATGAAGTGCTTCCAGGTAACTTAATCTGTATAAATCCTCCACACAGTGATGCAAGCATCATTTACTCTGTTTTCTTGATAAAGAAACCAAGACTCCATTGCTTACGTCGTAGAACTGGGGCTTCAATATGAATCTTTTTGTTTCACAAAGGACAACTTTGTATTTTTTCATTAACAACACAACTGAACTAGGAACTAAATAAATTAATAAATTCCAAATAGTTCTTCTAGGCAATTTCCAAGGAGAACTCTGTGAAGGACAGAGCCTCACGCTTCCAGGAACTAAACTGGACATTCTTTCCCTGAGATCAGAGAAGTTTTGTTGCTGAGGAATAATGGCTAATGAGAATATGGTGCCCTCAGGTCATTTATTGTGTGTGTGAGGGTGGTAGCAGTTACAAATGTGCTTTTTGTAAACTGGTGTTTCCAGGGGTATGAAGAAGTAAAGAAATTTGGAGAACCTGATTTCCAAAGTGTTCACCATTGGTTTTAAATTGTACTTAATATTTCCTTTAAATCTATAATTCCCAGGCTTGACGTCTCTTAGATTCCCCTGGGGGAGTTCTACAGATACCAATGCCTGTACCTCCATCCCAACAAATTAAATCAGAACCCCATGGGGTGGGACGGTGGCATCAGTGAGTCTAAAGCTTCCCAGTTGACTTTAATATGCAGCCATGGTTGAGAACCATGGGTCTAGATCCTCAAGCGGGGTGGGGATGGTATATCCTACTTCCTCCAAAGAGAACACAGCAGGCTTAACTAGAGGGTAGAGTCAAAATAAAAGTCTATATACTTCCAATTGGAGAATTCTGTGTCTCTCAAAGGACAGAGCAGGAACTGCCCTAGGTCAGCTTGCACCCACGACCAATTAAATCAGAATCCCAGGGGGGTGGAACCCAGGCTGGAGCCATTGTTCAAGCTTCTCAGATGAGTCCAGTGGGCAGCCAAGGCTGAGAAGCACTGCTTTAAGCGGTACCTGCTTTGTTTGAAAGAGGAAGTGAAGGCAAGGCTGCTCCCCCGACCCCCATTAACCACAGTGAACCACAGTAACCTGGCAGCAGCCGTCACTTGAATGATAAACACTGACTCTCCCAGATCTAGATTTATGGCCTTGGACAAACAACTGAGCCTTATCTTGGCATGGGGCCGTTCTCCCCGGCATTAATTAAGGCCTAAATAATTCTCATCAGTATGTGCATAAAATAAATGGGCCTCAGTTTAAGATAACTTCCTCATTGTGTCCTGGCTAATGGAATCACGATGTACAGGTTTTCACAACCATACATATACTAGTTTTAATTTTATAAGGAGGAGAGGATATTTCAATCTAGATATTCCAACTTTTATTTTTTTACACTGATATTGGGTCATGGAAAAAGATGACTTATGTGGTAATTGATAACAGGATAACAACATGTACTCTATTCAATCAGTAATCAATATGATTATCACTAGCGTCTTCCAATTTAATTATTACTTCTTATCTATCCATTTCATTATAGTTTTGACAGGTAGGGAAGGAAACAGGGTGCAGATAGCAGTATGAAGGATGGTAGCTGAATGATAAGACTACATACCCAGAAAATGCAAAGAAATGACCTGAGTTTATTGAATAATTTGGCAAAGTTGTGAGACGAGAGAAACATGCACTACAGCACTGCTTTCTTTAGAAATTCTGCCTCCCACTCAAAACTCTAAACTCATCCCTGGACAGAAAAAGAGCATGCCATCTGCTTAAGGCTCTAGTTTTGAACCCCTGGACAAAGGTTTGGGTTTATTTTTAATCTTATTATTATTATTATTTTACTTACACTTTTGAGGGGCCATGCCATTCCATAGCAATGATCCGAGCCACAGCAGTGACAACGCTGGATCCTTAATCCACTGTACCACCAGGGAACTACAAAGCTATCTTTTAATAAAGTATTATTGTATAAATATAAATTTCTCATGTCCTGGTTTTGAAATATTAACACGTGTGAATGAAAACCAGTGAAGTCTTCCTTTTCTGCCTCCAGGAACCAGGCTTGAACCAGCTGGGTGACCAACAGCTGCTGCTGAATATGCAAATTAGAGGAAGGCAAACTGGCAAAGAAGTCTAATCAAGCTGGGGCTGGCCTGTCTGGTCCAATAGCTCAGAAGCAAGACCTAGGGAGCTATGGATCAAAGCCAGGCAGAGGCTGTGCAAGAACATTTAGGGCCTCTTCAGTGTACTTGGACTTGGGCAAGTTGGGTGCCATGCACAGAGATAAGGAGGTGGCCCTAAGGGCAATCTCAGAGCTAGCAACTTGGAGAGCAGGAGGCAACACAGGGTACAATAGCTGGCATTCTTCCCAGAGGAAGCAGATTGTGTTGACAAAGACTGCACTCAAGTGCCCTGGGGTTCAGCGTTTCTCTTGCAGGCTGGCCTAAGTCTCAGCAAGACCTGGCCTTCGGTTTGGGTACAGGATGCCGGCTTTAGCAGTGCTAACCTGGCACTTTTAATTCCTCAGAGAGCAATGACAAAGCTAAATGCCTAGGAGAGTAGTGAAAAGACTTTAGCACCTGCCAAAAAGGAATACAAGACAATAAAGGATAACCATGTGATTATTTCTTTTAAGATTAGAACTGAGCAGATGATGAACCAGAAGATGATGCTAGTCTTATTAACTTATAAAGATCATGGTGAGGTTGCACATCCATTCCACACCTCAACAAACGGAGCAAGTTTTAACTATTCATGAGGACAGAGCACAGAGCCATAGAGAAAAAGAGAAAGCAAGGGAATTTGTCTAGAAAGACTAAAAGATGTTTTAACTACTCTTGCCCCTCCATATTTCTTTTCTTTTCTTTTTGGTCATGCCAGTGGCATAACAGAGTTCCAGGGCCAGGGATCGAACCCTCACCACAACAGAGACCAATAGCACTGACAACACTAGATCCTTAACCCACTGCACCACCAGGGAACTCCCCCCTCCATATTCTTTGGATTATGCCAGGAAAAGCAATTCAGGCACATCTAATTTCTCCCCTTTTTTTCTTCCTTCCTTCCTTCCTTCCTTTCTTTCTCTCTCTCTCTCTTTCCTCCTTCCTTCCCTTCCTCCCTCCCTTTCTTTTTTTTGGGCTGTAGGTGCAGCATATGGAAGTTCCCAGGATAGGGGTCAAGTTGGAGCTACAGCTGCCGGCCTACGCCACAACCACAATACTAGATCCGAGACACTCCTGTGACCTACACCAGAGCTCATGGCAACACTGGATCCTTAACCCATTGAGTGAGGCCAGGGATTGAACCCGCATCCTCATGGATACTAGTCAGGTTTGTTTCTGCTGATCCAAAAGGGAAACTCCAGACAGGTTTAATTTCTATCACCCTTTTCCTGATGGTCCACAGCTACATCAAAATGGTCAAGCCTTCTTCAATATCCACTGACTGGCAACTGTTTAAGTACATTTAAGTAAGGAATGCAGTGCAGCCATTAAAAATTACAGGGCAGGATACTTCACGACATGTTGAAAACAGGAAGTTGTATGATTCAATTTTAGGGAAATTGGTTAAAAAGTAAAGTCTTTAATACCTTGCAGGGTGAACCAAAATGCTAACAGCAGTCATCTCTGAAGTATGGGATTGCTACTGGTTTTTCTTTCTTCTTTTGAATTTTCCACGTTTTAAGAACCATATGTTAACTTTCCAATCAGAAAAAAAGTCATTACTTTACAAGGGTTCAAGTTACACTGTGCAATACTCTTCTAGGCAATGAGGCTTTGATGAAGTTGCAAAGCACCTCTGATTTCAGGCTGCTGACAAGTTGAGAATAAATGTCTCCGTTGAGGTCACCAACCACCAGGGGACGCTAACCACTGGGGGGGGTCCTGCATTTACTGAGGGAAGAGCACTCTGCTGTTGCATTCTCCTCTCCTCTGGAAAGTTCCAGGAACTCTGGAGAAGACATTTAGCTGGGACAGATGTATCAAGTGGTCAAATTTGGAGATGTGGTGGGTGCTATTCTGATTTTTTGTTGTTGGATTTTTAAAAATTAATTAAAAAAAAATTTTTTTTGCTTTTTTAAGGGCTGCACCCTCAGCATATGGAAGTTCCCAAGCTAGGGGTCCAACTGGAGCTGCAGTTGCTGCAGCGGGATCTGAGCCGCATCTGAGACCTACACAGCGGCTCATGGCAATGCCGGATCCTTAATAGACTGAGAGAGGCCAGGGATTGAACCCACATCCTCATGGATACCAGTCGGGTTCATTACTACTGAGCCACGATGGGAACTCAAGGATTTTTTTTTTTATTATTATTAAAGTAGAGTTGATTTACAGTGTTGTGCCAATTTCTGCTGTACAGCAAAACGATCCAGTCATATACACACACACATGCCCTTTCCTATTCTGATGTGAGTCTCTCTAACCAGGGGTTGGCAAACATTTTTCTATAAAGGGCCAGGTGGTAGACATTCTAGGTTCTGTGGACCACATGGGCTCTGTTGCAAGTACTCTACTCTGCCGGTGTAGCACGAAAAAAGCTTCGATAACCACAGACAAGTGTTCCAAAAGAATTTAGCTGTGTTCCAAAAGAACTTCATTTACAAAAAAAAAAAAAAAGCAGTTTGTTGACCCTGGATAAACTCTAGGTTTCCTAATTAAAGAAGCTGAAGTGACTGGGCACAAGTCGCATAAAGAGATGGGTCATTACTGAATGTCACTCCTCAAGCTCTTTCCAACCCGAGGGTTGACCAGCGGTGGCTCTTCACACCAAGGAAGGGATGCCCACTAACGCTCTTACGTTTTTAGTCATTTAATGTGTTGGCTCCCCCCACAGCTAAACCTTGAATACCTGAAATTTGAGAAATGAGCCTGCATTTTACTTTCTTATTTTTTTTTTGCTTTTTAGGGTCGCACCCACAGCATATGGAAGTTCCCAGGCTAGGGGTCGAATCCGAGCTGCAGCTGCCGGCCTACACCACAGCCACAGCAATGTCAGATCCGAGCTGCACCTGCGACCTATGCTACAGCTCTTGGCAATGCTGGCTCTTTTAACCCGCTGAGTGAGGCCAGGGATCAAACCCGCATCCTCATGGATACTAGTCAGGTTCATCACCGCTGAGCCACTATGGGAACTCCAGGATAAGGTTCTTGTAGTCAAATCATTCACTCCTAAGGCTAAAGTAAAAGCCAGTCAGAAGTGGATTTTAAGCAATACTAATAAATACAGAACTTGGCTGAAATTTAGTAAGAGTCAGACTGCCTCGGGAGGTAAACGTTCTGCAGGAGGGGTACACCGATTTCTAAGGCGGAGTTTGCGTATGTATGTGAATATATGCATAGCCCAGAAAATATGTGTATATATGTATGTGTGCACACATTCAGTGCATTCATTCTTCTAAGTAAATGTCAACAGTCACTGAGAAGATGCACATTCACTCCAATGATGAGAAACCAAATTCTGGAATTCCAAGGTCCCCATCATCCCTCCGGACACCCAATGACAATTCTTCCAGATGACAGGGATTTCTGCACAGAAGCCCATGGAAAGTACATAAAAACGAGAAGAAAAGTCAGAACTTCTCTGAGGTCCCAGGCACAGACTGTGCTGCTGGCCCTGGCCATACAAGGAGCTGTGAAAAGTACTGCGTCTCTCAGAGTCCACGAGGGAGGGGGAGGACAGTACGGACTGGGGTGCGGGCTAGGTGTGGGGGCGGTGGCGAGGGGGTTACTCACGCTGTCATTGCTTCCCTTGTTGTCCTCGTACTTGGTCTCTATATGAATGGAGAATTTTGGCAGAAAGGAACACTATGGGAAAAAAGAAAAGTTTCATCAGCATACCATTTCTCTCTCTCTTCACACCTTCAGTTCAGCCTCTGGATGCTCTCCTGACCGTGTGGTGGTGGGCACTGTCCACGATCAGAAAGGTGACGATACTAGGTCCACATCCACACGCAAGGAAAGCCATCTTTGTCAACATGAACGCAATTTCATCCAGGAGTCAGGCCCGAGAGGCAACTAACACACAAGTCAAGTTGCTAAAGAGGACATTTCCAAAAGGAGTATGTTCTGTGAGTCCCACCACAGGTTTAGAGAAGCAACCCCCTGAAATACAGACAATTCCAGATGCTTTGCTTTAGGTGTCGCTACTGGTTACCTGGGGACTGGCCTTAACCATTACATAAATATTCATATAAAGCCAGAGGTGGTAGAGTAGAGCTTAAAGATGATAAATTATTAAAGTCAGACAGTCCTGGCTTTTAGTTTGGAGATTGTCACTTGATAGCCATATGACTTCAGACAAGTCATTGAACTCATCTGAACCCCAGAAGTGCTGAAACAGATATAATACTGATTACCTAACAGTGACACTGTGAGGGTCAAATAAAATCATGTGAGTAAAATATATCAGGAACCAGGCATCAAGCAAATATTTAATAGGAATTCCCTTGTGGTGTAATGGGTTAAGGGTCCGGTGTTGTCACTGTTGTGGTGCAGGTTCGATCGCTGACCTAGGAACTTCCACACGCCACGGGCATGGCCAAAAAAAAAAAAGCCTTTTTTTTTTTAAAGCAAATATTTAATAAATGGCAGGAAATCCATCTGAAGCTGCAGTGGAGCTTGACATAAAAGACTGCCTCTCTTTTTGGTGGCTTGGGGGAGAAAAACCCCAAAGGCACCACCCCAGTGTCCCAGGCTCCTTGAGCCCATTCTATGTATTCAGTAGATTTTAAGAGCCAGGGTAGCCTGAGAAGAGAATTTTGATGGATGCTGATATAGCCTCCCTCCTGCCGGCACTGAGCTGGGTATTAGCTTTCTTGACCATCAGAGGTGGGATTGAAGATGACTGGCTAAAATGACGCATCAACCCACTGGGAGCCACAGGGGCTAGAGGAATGAGGCTCAGGCTGACATGCTCACGGTCCGAAGAGGTTGGCTCCTGTATTTATCCAAGGCATATAGAGCACGCATTCTATAGCTGGCACTGGTCTAAGTGCTTCCAAGTTCCAGTTCATCTATTCCTTGTAATCATCCTACGAAGGAGGAACTATTATCATCATCCTTGCTTTTAAGATAAGGAAATGGAGGCCCAGAGAGAATAAGTAAGTGGCCCAGGATCACAGAGCTAGTAGAGTAGAGTTGCGATTGAAAGTCTGGTGGCCTGGTCTCAGTGTCTATGCTCTTGTTGACTACTTCATTGGTTCCTAGTGTGGGATCTCTGAACTTAGAGCAGCAGCACCCTCAAATTTCAAGGCAAAGTCTTGGGGCCAAGCCCAGACCCAGTGAATCTGAAACAGAAGTTCTGGGGATGGGCCCAGGTATCTGTGTTTATCAAGCCCTCTGGGGATGCTGATGCAGGTTTGAGTTGGAAAACAACCTCACTACACTGTGCAAGGGCAGGAAAGAGAGAATGCATTGTCTAAAATCCTGAGGTCCGTAACACGCAGCCTCACCTTATGTAGTCATCCCACAGTGACCATGATCCCCTTTCAGCCCAGCTGAGATCCCCCACCCCCGCCCCCGTGGCATCTGTGCGAGAAGCCAGAGGCCTTTGAAGTGCCACTGATAATTCTCCTGACATCATATGCCTGTGTGCATTCGGTGTTCATTTGTCTTAATCCGAGTGAAACAAGCAAGCTGAACCGTGACTAAGGAAACACGGAAACAATCAATCCCAGTAATTGCCTGTATGGGCAACGAAGCCCTGCGATCCCTCATTAACACCTTCCAAACCTCTAACTGCACGACTCATGCACCCAGACCCAGGGTGTTCCAAGGAGGGGCCCCTCACCACGAAGTGAGACATGGCTCAGAGCCCCACTGCACAGCTCTCAACTGACACGTGAACTTGAGGACATGCATCCGCAGCCACCCTTTTAAAAATAACAAGCCTTCAGGTGAACCGATATGTCCTTTTTAACCCATAAGCCATGCAGCCTGGCCCAATGTATGCAGGGTACCAGGTGGCCAGAGAACAGAGCTGTCCAGGGCGGGGAGCTGGGTCTGGGTGTATTTGAGTGGAACCCCGAAAGGAGTTTTTATCGGTTGCATCTCTAAAGCACTTAACTAAAGTCAAACAAATGAATTGTAGCATTTGGTTATTAAACCCAAATACAAGATGCAAAACTCCTATGCAAATTAGCAGATGTTATTTTTGAGTCAAGGACTTGGGTTATTTTCATGTCAGAATGGCAACCCTGCCAGAGCACCTGGTTTTGGAGAGGTAACGGAAGGACCCGGATCGGGCAGGCCAGCTCCGGGCTGGTCAGCGCTGTCTCTTCAGCAGTGCTTTGGGGCTGCTAATCCCCTTGGGATATCTGATGGCTGGTTCTCAGAGCCTTGGAGTGTGTGTTGTCTCATGTTAACATCAGAAGTATCTCTGACTCGGGGCATTCTTAACGCTGTCACTAAAATCTTCCTGGACAAAACCTTCATCTGGAGATAAACTTCTGCTTACCCCAAGCAGGGTGGCTTCCCTAAAAATCCAGCCCTCTGATCCCAGTCAAGTCTGAACTGTTAAAGAAGGCTTTTTTCCTTTCCTCCCTAGCTGGCTTTCTACAGTATCACCACCGAGGTTATCTTAAACGACTTCCCTCCCCAAGACTCCTTGCTTGCCTTCACTCTTCCTCCCTCGCAGTTGATAATTTTGATTCATTGTTTACCAAGGACACACACCAGGTGACGGAAACACCTACGACTTCCCTCCCCTTCGCTGTCGCAAATCTTCTGCTTATTCCTCTACGCTGCTTCTTTGTGAATCAGAGAAAGACACTGCCTTCTTTATCCCAATGGAAGAATACTATCATGATGAGAATTGAGACATAAGAGTCAGAAGACCCAAGATGTACTGACTTGGGCAAATTCTTTCCCCAACCCCAGCGTCCCCATTTACAGAATGGGGACAATCCTTCTCTACTCTGTAGGTGTGTTGAGAAGATCAATGAGATCATCCAGGTAAACCCAGCACTGTGCCTGGCACAGAGTGGGTGCACAGTTAAAAATACTTCTAAATCTCTTCACTGGAAACTTGTTTCATTGATTATTTGCATTTTTCTCCCTGCTTCCTTTCTACAGCCTAAAATATTTTTTAAAAAGTGTCATATTCTTAAAAATCAAATAAGCATCAAGTTCCCTCAGTTACGTTTCTTCCTCGATCTACCACCAATCCCATTCCTCCTTGTCTTCACAATCAAACTCTATTAAAAGAATAGTCAATGCTTGCTGGCTCTACTTTTCCACCTCCTACCTCTTCTTAACTAGTGCAATATGGTATGGAAATGATTGATTATCAAAGAATTTTCAAGCCAGCCTCGCTTCTTCGCCACACCCTGCAGGGCTCTTGACACTGGTCTACATGACTAAGCGAATCCTTCTATGACTGCAGTCCCAGTCCAGCCTTCTCTTCCCTCCTCCACCCCTTCAATGAAGATGGTGCCTTAGGTTCTGCTCTCCACCCTACTTTCTTGCTCTAAATGATTTCATATGCTTCTGACTTTTCCATGACCCCCCTCTTATTTCCGGCCGACCCCTCGGCATGCAAAAATTCCAGGGCCTGAGATCAAGTCTGTTGTCACAACAGTGACCTGAGCCACAGCAGTGACAAGGCTGAATCCTGAACCGCTAGGTCACAGGGAACTCTCCTTTTTTATGAATCCTTTCAAACTGACATCTCTCACCCCAACTATTCTCACATGTCCGACTGCCCACAGGCCATTCCCAATAAGGGTCCTCTAGGAACACCAAACTTGAAAGGTCCATACTAAATTCAAATGTTCTCAACCGTATGAGTTTCCCAGGGCTGTCATAAAATTACCACAAATTAGGTGGCTTAAGACAAGAGGAATTTGTCCTTTCACAGTCTTGGAGGCCGTGAGTCTGACATCAAGATGCTGGCAATGTCGTGCTCCCTCTGAAGGCTCGAGGGAAGCATCCTTCCTTGCTTCTTCCAGCTTCTGGCGGTCCCAGGTATTCCTCGCTTTATGGCTGCAGCTCCAATCTCTGCCTCTGTCTCCACATCGCCTTCTTCCCTCCGTGTGTCCCTGCGTCCTCTACTTTTCTTATAAGACTTCAGTTACTAGGCTGAAGCCCACCTTAAGTCTAGTGTGATTTCATCTCCCATCTCGAGGTCCTGAACTAATTACATGTGCAGAGGTCCTATTTCCAAATAAGGTCACATTTGATGTTCCATTGGATGTGAACTTTGAAAGGGACATTGTTCAACCCACTACACTCACCCATCATTTCCAATGAACTCCCAAGTACTTCTGACTCAGAGTCTCTCCTTAAGTGGAAAACCTGGAGTCTTCTGTATCTGATCCTAATCTTTCTGGCTTTGCCCTGTAGTCATCCCATGGGCCAGTCACAGAAGATCACTTCCCATCCCCTGGCACACGTCTGGCTGCCACAGTTTTTCTGCCCATAATTCTCTCAGCCTGACATTCCCTTCCTAAATCTTACCCACTGACATCTCAAATACCGCTTCAGAATGATTATCCTGTGTGTGCAGGTACCATTCTTTGTCACAGCACTTAGGTCCTTTTCCGTCATCCCAGTGGGGTTTGGCTCACCGACCAGATAAGCTCCAAAACTATCCCAACAGGAGGATCCCGTCACCCCGACACCCCACTGCCATTAGGAATGGTGTTAGTCCCTCTCACCCCAGTTATTCAGGCATCAGACTCTCTCCTTTGGTTTCAGTTTGCTCACATCTGCTCTCTGTGACAAAGGGCTTTGCTCTAGCTGGGAAGATACCACCTGACCTAGTCATTCTCAAATATCCAGGGGGAGATGGAGGAAGCACCCCACCCCCAACGCCGGACCTTCTCAAAATATGTGCTATCCCCTAAAGATTCTGACACATTTCCTCGGGTGAGGGGATTCCATGTCACTGAGGGAGCTGTCAGAAGGTGTGGGAGCGGAAAAAAAGTTGGGAATCCTGACATAACCAAACTGTTACATGATGCAAGAGGAGAGACCTTGCGAATGTTACCCATTGGCAAACTCTTAGTTACCAAAGGGGACAGGCTGGGAGGGGGTAGACTGGAGGTTTGGGGTTGGCGTACGCACACTGAAGGATATGGAATGATTGGCCAATGGGGACCTGCTGTATAGCACAGAGAACTCTACCCAATATTCTCTGGTACTCTACGTGGGAAAAGAATCTGAAAGAGAATGGATGTGTGTACATGTAAAACTGAGTCACTTTGTTGTATAGCAGAAAATGTCACAATCTTGTAAATCAACTATACTTCAATAAAACTTAATAAAAAGTGGAAGATGTCTAAGGGATTCAGAAGACTCCTACACTGTCCATGTCATTTGGGAACACTGGATGCTTTGGTCCCCTTTAGCCCACAACTAAACAGAAGACTAAAATACCCATGGTAGACAGAATTCTAAGATGGTTCCCAAGACTCCCAGCTCCTGGTAGACACACCTTGTATAATCAGTTCCGCCCCCCAGCCTTAAGTGTGACATGACTTGTGAATATGATGGGATCCTTCCTCTTCTGATGAGATTACCGGGGCGACCAGATTATGTCACATGGTATATGACTTTCTTTTAGAAGAAGCAGGTTGGTTTTGCGAAAGTAAGCTGCCACATCCTGAGAGGCCCATGTGGCTAGAACCTGAGGGAGGCCTTGAAAAGCCTAGAGCGACCCCTAGAGGCCAGCAAACTAGAAACCGGGCTTCAGTCCTACAACCATAAGGAACTGAATCCTGCCAACAACCAGTGAGCTTAAAGATGACCTTGAGCCTCCGGAGCCTCAGATGAGATTAGAACAGTGGCTGAGACCTTGATTTCAGCATGAAGAGACAGAACCAAAGATCCACTTAAGCTGAGCCCCGGTGGAAACTCTGAGAAAATAAATTTGTGTTGTCTTAAGTCACTAAGTTTGTGGGAAATTTATTATACAGCAATAGAAAAGCAATGTACCATCCATCCACACTGCTCTCCTTCCAAATCATCCATGTGGCTCTCATCTGAGGAAAGAATCACTCACTCTGAAGTCTGAACATACCTAGGGAAATAGGATGGGGAATTTGTACTCTTCTCAGTGGGTCCACCTGTGAGGTCATCTGCATCATCAATGGCCACTGTTTATTGCCCAGGGTGATACTAACTGATGTCCAGATGCAGCAGAGTGTGCCTAGCCCACAGAGAGCAAATACGGTTGTGCAGCAGAAACAATGCAGGTTTTGGAACGAAACAGACTTTAGTTCAAACTCCAACTTCTTTTCACACAAACTGAGACTCTGGGCAAATTCCTCAGTCACTCTGAGCTCCAGTTTTCTCATCTGTAAAATGGACATAGTACCAACCTCATAGCTGTGGGTGAGGATTAAGTGATATAACAGGTGTCCAACGCCAGGCAGTGTCTGGCTGAACAGATACTCAAGAGACGTTGGCCCACTCCGTGTTCCCCTTCCCGCGAAATCTCACAGACAATACGGGGAGGGAGCACAGCCAAGGTCTGTAGAGGGGGGGGCCCTCCACTGTGGATGGCAAGGATGCCATGGAAGGTTGTGGGTTTATAGAAGTGACGGCAACAGGAGAACACCTGATTGGTCCCTTCCATGACATGGATGGTGGCCAAGTCAGGGAGCAGGCTTGAGTTCCTCCAGCCTTGCTCTGACTCCTGAGCTGCTGTGTTTTGAGGACATGTTGTCACATCTTCCAGGTCCTTCCTCTTACTGTCCTCCTCCCTAAAGGCCTGGCAGCTCCTCTTTCTGCACAAGGGCCCTCTCCCTTTACCTCTTCTCAAATTTCCTTGACCCTCTGCCAACTTCACATAGGAAAGCAAGAATACTACCAGAATCCCTATGAATTTTCCTCTTTCCTAGATCTAAAGGCTTTACGACCACTAGTTCACTCAGCCTTATTTAAAAAAAACCAAGGCCGGCAGTTTCCATTGTGGCTCAGCAGGTTATGAACCCAACTAGTAACCACTGAGGATGTGGGTTCAATCCCTGGCCTTACTCAGTGGGTTAAGGATCCGGTGTTACTGTGAGCTGTGGTGTACGTCAAAGACTCAGCTCAGATCCCGCATTGCTGTGGCTGTGGTAGGCTGGCAGCTGTAGCTCCAATTTAACCCCTAGCCTGGGAATTTCCTTATGCCTCAGATGCGGCCCTAAAAAGCAAAGCAAACAAAACAAAATAAAACAGACATCCCCCAAGGCTCAGAGAAGTTCAGAAATAGCATCAAGGAGCTTCCTGGTGGCTCGGTAGGTGAAGGATCTGGCATTGTCGCTGCTGTGGTTCAGGTTGCTGCCGTGGTGCAGGTTCAGTCCCTGGCCCTGGAACTTCTGCATGGCTTGGGCGTGGCCAAAAGAAAAAAGAAAGAAGGAAATCGCATCAAAAGCCAGCACTGGGGAGCCCAGGGGTCCAACAAGATGACCCTGCTTACGGGCAGGGGTCAGGGCAGTGACTCCAGAGCAGCGTGAAGCAGGTAGAGGGGCCATGAAACATGTCATCCCAGGGAGCCAGGGAGCTGGGGGTGGGGGACGGACATCATGAGTCACTTCAGCCCCTCCCCTGGGTCCATTCAAGATCTGGAAAATTCTTTCTCATGAAAAATCATTCTCTCTCTCGTGTTGACTAAAAAAGCAGCTTGGCCAGGAGAATCATAACAAATATTCACTTCATTACATCCAGGGTTTATTTTGCCCCAGCCCCTTAAAAACAGCGCTGGTATCATGGAGAAATCAGAGAAAGAAGGCAAAGGACCTCCCGTAATCTCCTCCTTGATTTTCTAGCTTCCATCCTCTGAAGCCAGAAGAGTCTCACTAGTGTTGCTCTCATCTGCTCCCTGCCAGGACCAACTTCCTTTGTACCCAGTATCTGAGCATCTTTAATTTGCCTTCCAAACACAATGGCATCCACTGGAATGAAGCTCTTATTGCAAAGTGATCATCGTGTACCTGTGAAACCTCTAGCACCAAAAACTGAACGTGCAGAAAAGTGATGTTCTCTGCTGAACATTAAATAAATGTACTCGTATCTCTTGGAAGTGATGGGGAAATCTGAAGCCAGGAAGAAGAATGCCAGGAAGGATGAGTGAAGTACCTAGGCCTTTGCAAGAATAATTTCCAGACCCGGCACACCCAGGTTCACTGTCGGGAAAGGAAAGCAGCATATGCAAAACACGCCGCAGGGGTGAATTTTCAATTCACTACAGACCTGCTTTGGAAAAAAGGAAAGAGCTATTTTTAGTTCAGTGATTGATTAGGGTTGCTATGGCAATAAGAAACACTTAGGAGAAGGAAACTGAATGTAAGCAAGTCTTAAAGAGAAAGGGGCAAGCAAACTGGGAATTTCATACTCAGTTTCTGGGTGGTGCTGCCTGGTTGCAGTGTACTCACCTGCCTAGGGTGAGAGGGGATTGGTGGCTGTAGAGAACGGACCAGGGAGACAAGTCTGAGCTTCTCTGGGGGCTATGCACTCCCAAAACATGCAGTGGTGAAACTTATGGAAAAACATGTACTATCTACTTAGAAGATCATAATTACTGTCCTACTATACCTCCCACGGCACTCAGTGCATGGTGAAAGCTGTGAGTTAAAGGGTGTTAATTCTCCCTCATGCCAGAAAAATAAAAATCACATTCTAACAGTATGTTTCAAAAACTTGGAGTTCCCATTGTGGTGCAGTGGAAATGAATCCAACTAGTATCCATGAGGATGTGGGTCTGATCCCTGCCCTCGTTCAGTAGGTCGGGGATCCGGTGTTGCCATGAGTGCAGGTCACAGATGTGGCTCAGATCCTATATTGCTGTGGCTGTGGTGTACGTTGGCAGCTGTAGCTCCGATTCAACCCCAGGGGAACTTCCATATGCCGCTGGTGCAGCCCTAAAAAGCAAAAAACAAAATCAAAAAGACAAAAAACCACACACACACACAAAGCAACAAAAAAAGATTTACTTAATGATGACTCATCTGGTGGGCTTGCCAAAAACAGATCCCAGGCCCCCCTCCTAATAACTTGCTTTCCAAAAGTTGGTGGTGTCCCAGCGACCACACCTGAACCAGGACTTGATTTTCTTTTCTTTTTGAAATAGCTTTATTCACATCCCATATTATTTACCCATTTCAAGCGTACAAATCAGTGGCTCTTAGTGTATTCTCAAAGTTGTGCAAACATTACCACAATCTAATTTTTTTTTTTTTTAGGGCCGCACCCACAGCATATGGAGGTTTCTAGGCTAAGGGTCCAATCGGAGCTACAGCTGCTGGCCTACACCACAGCCACATCAACATGGGATCCGAGCTGCATCTATGACCCACACCACAGCTCACGGCAATGCCGGATCCTTACTAAGTGAGGCCAGGGATTAAACTTGCATCCTCATGGGTGCTAGTCAGATTTGTTTCCAGTGAGCCATGATAGAACTCCCTGCCTGGTGTTCTTAATCCCAGGAAGTTCTGGAACACCTTTGGGTCAAAGATGATCCAAGGTAATCAACCTCATGTCCAATTTGGAACACACAGACAAGACTCATCACTGAGGTAGTAACAACAACAGAATGGCTATTGTACTGTCATCAGGCACTGTTCTAAATATTTGCTATAGAATAAATCATCTATTAACTCCTTAACCCTCACACAACTCTATCACGGATGGCCTATTATCACCCCCAGTTTATAGGTAGGAAAACAAAGGCACAGAAAGGTAGAGTCGTATGCCCCAAATCATAACATCTATGTGATAGAACTGGGATGGATTCGAGTCAGGCCATGTGGCTCTGAGTTCAAGCTCGTGGCCCCACATCCTGCTGCCTAGTGAGTATTAGGAAAGTGCACAAGTGTTTCCAGTGCAGTCAAGTGCTCAGGTAGGGGTGACGGTGGTTAAGGCCCCTCGGCACGTCCTGTGGCCACTGAGAGCAGAGAAAATATGTGTGTGTGCATCTGCCCAATGATAGATATGTCTTTACTTTAAAAAAGCCCAAAGAAGGAAAAACAGGAGGTACCCGAAAGGTAAACTGGGGAAATAATTATTCATTTAAGAAATTCACAGTGGTATTCCTTTAAAAATGTCAAAATATATCCTAGTACTTCTAAAATATAATCATTTTCAAAAATTCAAATTTAAATATGATGGCTTAAGGTAACTTCTACTGTGGAAGTGCTTTTAAAACCTTGCCCAGAACCAGGAAGGGCATGAATTCACTGGTGTGAAAAAATATTACAAATGAACAAATGTTCATTACCACACTGCTGGTCCTATAAAAGACATAGAAACACCTCAAAGTCCACCAGCAGAAGGTTGATTAAGTACACTTTTGTGAACTCTCAAGCTTTTAAAAAAGCAAAGTATAAACAGAATAATCCCATTTTTATAAAAAGAGAACAAAGCTCATGTTAGCATACACACAGAAAAAATAGAGGAATAGATATCAAAATATTTTCATGGAGGATTAAAGTTAAATTATGAGGCCCTTTTATTTTCTGTGATAAATGTTTTTGTAATGCTTGGGTTTTTATAATAAATATCTACTTTTTCAGTCGGAAGGAGAAAAATTCAAATCCAATAAAAAAGTACATAAACATGTCAATGATATCCCCAAGTAACTATATTACCTCTAATGGAAGTCACAAGATGTCTAAAAAATGTTAGCTGTTTTAAGTGGCTCCCATCTCATATGTCACACTTGTTCATGGAGTTTTAGAATGAGGCGGGTCTGAGAGGTGATACAGTTCAATAGTTCGAACCACTTTTAAAATGGCATCAGAGTTCTTTGTTGAAATAAAATATTATGCCCAGTGAGGCATGTCCAGGGAACTTCCTGGTGCAAAAGAAGAAAAGTTTGCAAACCGCTGATTGAGCCCAATAATTCAATGCATTATATCTGGTTACCAGCCAGAATCCTTCCATATCTGAGAGCAACACTTTACAAGGAGGCTTGGAGTTGAGAAGATTAAGTGGAAGAGTTGAGAAGCTGGATTGGCGCAGATGAAATATTTATAGGCTTTTAAAAGATCATTTCCTTTTAGCTTTTATCTGGAATTCAACACATTCCTCTCTGACCATCTTATTCTGACTCCAAGCAACACGTGTTCCCTCCTATCAGTGAACATTAAACTCTATATAGACTTGACCTTCTCTTTAATGGAACCCCCCTGAAGACATCGATTCTCTGGTACTATATTCTATATTATCATATTAAATGTACTCCAAGGCCATACAGGGAATTTCAGCTTGAGATGGGATCATTAATAAAACTGGATTTGCAAATGCTTCCACCTTTCACTAAGAGGAGACTTACATCCTGAATGTTCCGGTGAACCTAGTGAAACAGATCTAGAGCTTAAGATTTATTATCTTCTAGAAGTCTGGAGCCGGAGCCTATGCTGTTCATAATAGGAAACCGTGGGTGATCTCAGTTCCCAGACCAGGGATTGAACCCAGGCTGCAGTGCTGAAATCACTGCACCCTAACCACTAGAGCACCAGGAAACTCCCAGGAAACACCTAGATTTTAAAGTACCTTTCAGTTTTCTTTAATCTCCATCAGAAAATTTTTATCCTTCCATTTTGACCGAAAATCTGACCCACAGTCAGAAGGTAATATATATAAACTCTTTGGTGCATAGAAAATCTTTCAGAGAAACAACTTCAAAAAGGTGTATGTCGAATTGTCTCCCATCTACTCAGGATCTCAGTCATCTTGCTGGGAAAGATGCAGAGAAAGCAAGGGGAGATATTTGGGCTTCCTTGGCTGTTCGGGGTTCCCAGAATCACGTATGACTTTATACACTGGGGTGGGTGGGTGGTCCTGGTTTCCCAGTTGGAAAAAAATTGCAAAGATAGGTCCAGGAAAGAGAGAAGGGGAACCCAAAAGGAGAAAACAAAGTAGAAGAATTATAAAGCAAAGACATGATGAAAAGGAACTGCATGTAAATAATATAGATGAGGATGAATCAGAGAGTGATTTCCCAAATATAGGCTGCATCGGAAGAAAAATGTGGCCAAGAGGAGCAGTGGAGCCTGAAAAAGAAGAGGGGGAGGGTGAGAGGAAGGGTGTGTGTAGAAGGCAGGGCATGGAAATGCAGCAGGAAAACAGCTGTTTGTATCACAGCCCACAGTGAGGAAATAATGTTGGCTTCGCTGCTGCTTCTCACCAGCCTGCACCCTACACTGAGGCTTCATTCATTAGTTCCTCCATTGATGGAGCCTCTTCCCTTTTCTGACACATTGGGTAACAGCCACTCACTGGAGAAGCAAGGCCAGGAGGGAGAGGGAGCAAATGCATGAATGAAAGCATAGTTTCTCAATGGGGCATGGTTTGCTACTGGTGCTTCTGTGAAAACTGAGGAGGGAAACTAAATTCAGGCTCATCCAATCTAGAGCTGGACCTGCCAGGGCAGAAAAGATCACAGGATGCTTCTGAACACCAACAGCCACACACAAGGCAGGATAAGAAGGTACATTTACACACCTCAAATGAAAAAGAACTGTGTGTAAATAAGAGATCAGAATGAATCTGTGATTTCTCAAATATTGGTTGGCACATGGCCAGGTAGAAAACTTCCAGATTACAAGCCTTTCTCAGTTAAAAACCGTAAAGAATCATCCCTCTTTAAGTGGGCAAATTTCTCACCTAAATACACACTATCATTTTTTAACTTTATTACTATTCTTTATTTTTATTTTTTTGGCCATGCCCTCGGCGTGGGGAATGTCCCGGGTCAGGATCAAACCTGTGTCCTGGATCTTTAACTGCTAGGAGACCATGAAACTCCAAAATACATGCTATCATGTAGTTCACAGTATCTTGGTGATTAGAAAGGTCAAAAGACATGGAGGCAATTTTGCAGCCACTTTATTTAATCACTGAAATCTACTATTTCAATATATCCCTATTTATATGCGTTTTATTTTATTTCTGCTGAAAGAAATCAGCCCCATAAAATCTTCCCAGTTGTACGATTCTGAACTCACTAATCTGAACTGAACACAACTCCATAGACATTAATAAACTGTAGAAGAGAAATCTAATTTTCAATGTAAGTTGAAAATAGAAAAGAAGGAAGTGAGTATTTCTTAGTGAAATCTTCTAGTGAAAATGCCTTTATTTATTTATTTATTTATTTTGGTCTTTTTGTCTTTTTAGGGCTGAGCCTGTGGCATATGGAGGTTCCCAGTCTAGGGGTCCAGTTGGAACTGTAGCCACCGGCCTACACCACAGCCACAGCAACGCAGGGTCCTTAACCCACTGAACGAGGCTAGGGATTGAACCCGAGTCCTCTTGGATGCTAGTCGGGTCTGCTAACTGCTGAGCCGCAACAGGAACTCCAAAAACGTCTTTAAACAAATATTTTTTCCTTTGGTGATTGTCCTCTGTAGAGTCATTCTTTGCGGTGTTTTAAAGAAGGCAAACAGTTTAAAAATGCTCTGTTTTGGTAGAGAAGCATATTTTGTTTTCTGCTCTCTCCCCTCAAAAATGGCTGAATTAATTTTCTCTGACGTACGAAGAAGAGCTTGGGAACAGCTAGAGCACATGGAAATGGGATAAATCAGACAAACAATACTGGTTGTTCCAAGGTTCCTGCCTCCCCAGGCACCAAGTGATTGGGTTGCTAAAATATGGAGACAAGTTCTAGCCTTGCACGTCTTCAAATAAGCTGGTTTATAACTGGTTCACCTGTACAACCACTTCATTTTCTAAACTGAAATAAATCAGAACGTGTAAGCTCACTGTCAGCCCTTGTATGGCTGCCTTTGCTGTTTGGCCTAACAGAACTGACCTGCTTGAAAAGAAACTTGCAAGTTCTGTGTCTCCTCTTTTTTTTTTCTTTTTCTTTTTGCTTTTTAGGGCCGCACCGTGGCATATGGAGGTTCCCAGGCTAGGGGTCCAATCGCAGCTGCAGCTGCCAGCCTACGGCACAGCGACAGCAACACAGGATCCGAGCCTCGTCCTTGACCTACACCACAGCTCATGGCAATACAAGATCCTTGACCCACTGAGCAAGATCAGGGATCGAACCTGCAACCTCATCATTCCTAGTCAGATTTGTTTCAGCTGTGCCACGACGGGAATTCTCTGTCTCTTGATTCTTTAAAAAACAAACAAACAAACAAAACACTATAGTTGGGAGTTCTTCCAAATAAAAAGTATTTGGTACTTTGAATGCTGATATTTGAATAATAGTGATCTTCAGGCAACATATTAGCCCACCAAAATTTAGGAGAAAATAACATTTAGAGAACTGATCCACTGGCCGATTTAGCAGGCACATAAATAGCCCTAACACTGAGGGAGGCTTCTGTATCTTCCCTAAGTTTTAGGAGACAGGCTTTGAAAAATCCAAGGTGCCATGGACAAATTAATTTGGGAAGTTTTGCAAATGAAAGCTCCCTTTTGGGGATTCACAACGTTATTATTATTATTGCAATAACAAAATCTGTTAAAATCTGTATAACCTGCTGTTTCCCTCACTTAACTGGCTATGAACCATCTCAGTGATGTTTATAAGTGCTTCTAGACTATTTCCATCCAAGAACACTTGAACCCAGAAGACTTTTGAACTTGGTCATTCTGACACCAGCCTCATGCCATGACCCATGCATGTCTCCACTGACTTCAACCACCTTCTCTGGGAGGGTGGCTTGTGCCTTTCTCATCAGTGTTTGAGATTGATGCGAAATGACTGGAGGACTGTTTCTATGGCCTGGCCCCTAACAGGTTTCAGCTCGTATGGCCCCAGTTCTAAGAAAGGGTACTTCCTTTTGCTCCCCCCGCAAAAGTACGTACTGCCCTAGATACTCAGGGTTAATGGTGATGCAGAGAAAAAAGTTATTTTCTAATCATCTAACTCCTACAATTACCCCATCTCCATGACATCAAAGAAGGCACATTTAGGGACCTCCACTCCATCTTAACTTACCTAGTAGTTGAGATGGTCAGACTGTCTTCTAATTTCCTTCCAAATAAGACCTGTCCTAGAGTTCAGGTATCATCATATGTCTTCCCTAGATTTGTAACTGTTTCCTGGTTATGTAATTCAGGAATTTCTACTACTCTTAGTTGGGATTCAGTGAAAGGTGGGAGAGGGGGAGCTTAAGAAGGAAGAAAGGGCTTGAGAGGACTGGGGGTCATCAGTGCACACACCGCACCCATCAGCTCGTTCAATTATTGGGGAAGCTGATGAGGCCAAGACTGAAAGCGAAATTCCTCTCCAGGACAGCTAGCTGCTTTCAGAAAATCTCCCTCGTGCCACTCCCCAAGTTCATGACTGATGACCCCAACGTGAGAAGCCCAGCTCTCTTCCCTTGCAGGACTAATCCAACCCTGAACAACCCCATCTCTCACGGTGGCTCAGTACCATTTAAGGTTCTCACGCAAGAGTCATTTTCTACTCCCCGGTCTGTTACAATTGACTTTTTCTACCTCTTTCAACAAAGCAATTAAAATGTTGGGTAGCACTGGACAGCTCACTCCTACCTTCAGGGAACAGCCAGCGCTTCCAACTAACAGAAAGGTGCTTTCCATTTGTCACCACCTCTTCCACTGATTCTTACTAAAAGATGTTTGGGTGGAGTGGGTGGTCATGACAGCAAAATATATCCAGCAACTCTATATTCTAGGTTACTGCTATTGACTTATAGTTTGAGTTTCCAATTTCTTACAAATGAAAAAATCCCCCTCCCCTTGTTACTATTGAGGTTGAACTGATGCTGCTGAGCTGTGTTCGTACTCCAGAGCAGCCTTTTTTTAGCTCTAGAAAAACAAAACTGGTGACTTTGGAAGGCAGCCAGTCTCCTCGGGCACCTTCCTCTCTGACTTTATAAACTTTAGAAGAACCGGCAGGTTTTGAAGAACTGGTTAGATGGTCTGTCCTCTGGAAAATTGCTGTCGTGTTGTTCTTTGTTTACTGTATAATTAGGATTTTTTCCTATAAGCAAGCTAAAGATATTTTTTCCACTTCCTGTGCAAATGGCATTTCCACATAATCCTAAATACACACAGTTACTCACAGTGATGAAAAAGCTTTTTACGTCTTAATAACTGTGATAATATTGAAGCCCTAGATGACCCTAAAGAGAAAGTTCTCTTAGCTGGATTTTCTCACAAATGAGGGCAGCATGAGGTCCCGTAATGGGCTGGACACTCAGATATAAGACCCAGGAGATCCTAGGAATAAACTCTGCGTTAATCCTATGAGAAAAGACACCTGTCCAGAGTATTAATAAGAGCCCCTCTGCCTCCCTGAGGGAGGGTGGGGCGAGGTGACCCGAGTTGGGAATTTGGTTTTGGGGAAATTTTGCTCTGAGGCACAGACAGGAAACATGAGGCTTGGAATGACATCAGTAAGAGGTATTTAGGATTAAAGGATCAAGGGATAAAGAGCCCAGTGAAAAAGCATTTAAAAACAGGAAAAAAGATGACAATTGAAAGCATCTGTCCTAAATCCTGGGAGCAGACCCTGCAGTCAGAGAGAAGAGCGGGCCCTTCCTCCTGGGCGGAGAGCGTGAGAACGTGGCTCAGTCCTGGTCAGAGGGAGGGAGGCCACTTCAAAATGAACACTGCAGTCCTGAAAGTGTGCACCTGCAGCCAGAGAGAAAAACCCAGAGATCCTCACTGGGGAGATGGAAAGAAAAGCTGTGCTATATTTGGGATGGAAAATAAAAGTGGACTAGCCAGGAACAATGTTGCTTCCCTCTGGAGAATTAAATCCAGACCTTGCCCTGACATTCAAAGCTACCATGACCTGGTCTCCACGTGTCTGGACAGCCAGGATATAGCAGTATCACATGCCCACTAAGCCTGGAATGACCGTGAAATGGACTGAATATTTGGCCCCCCACTCATAGGCTGAAGCCATTAACCCTCAAAGTGATGGTATTTGGAGATGGGGATGGGGAACTAATGAGGTTTAGATGAGGTGGGCACAAGAGACCCAGGTTCATGGCGATGGATGCTAGCGAGAAGGGCTTCCATGGGAGGGCTGCCTGGGGAGGTGCGTCCTCGTGGGGACAGCCTTGTCAGGAGCTGTGGTTTTCATTCTGCTGCCTTCTGTTTTCAGAACCTCAGTCTTTTAGTACCTACTCTTATAAAATGAACCCAATATCACAAAGCATTTTTCAGACTTCATTCCTCTGTTAATCTCTGCCACATTTCACAGTAGTGCTGTGAGTTTATAAGTGCCATCAGTTGTGGGTCAAGTCAAGGTAACCCAATTCTAAGGTAGCAATAACTGCCTGTGCATAGTTATGGGGACAAGAATTCTTCTGACCTTGTAACTATTGATTACATTTCAAATGAAAAGTCCATGCACAAGCTTTTGGAGAAGTGGGATAACATTATTATTAAATCAAATAATATTCTAAACAGTTGGTACTGTCCAGTCTAACAAGCCCAGCCTGCACTGAGGGGCATCAAGACATATTCCCATTTGGAAGCCCGCTGAACTTGCACTTTAATGATGGCAGCTTCCAGTACTGTATGATATATAATAACAATGAATGTTTATACTGAGGATTTACCATGCACCAAAGATTAGGCTGAGATTTCACATGGATTATTTGATATAATCTTCACATCACCCTCACAAGACACATTTTCCCCACTTACAGATGAGGAAACGGAAGCTTAAAGGGAATTAATCCGTGCCACTGTTAATGGAGACAGGATTCAAATGATTTCAAAATCTTCCTCTTGAAGACTGTGCAATTGATAAGGCTAGGGAGTGCTGTCTGCAGGGGAACCATTTAATTGCCAGCTATTTACAGGCAATGGGCTAATGTCTTCTATATCTTAGATCAGGAGTTGATAAACTATAGCCTGGGGTGGAGGATAAATTAGGAATTTGGAAATAACATAAATACACTACCATATATAAAATAGATAGCCAACAAAAAAATCTACAGTACAGCACGGGGGACTATATTCAATATTTTGTAATAACTTATACGGGAAAAGAACCTGAAAAAAAAGTATAACTGAATCACTTTACTGTATACCTGAAACTAATACAACATTATAACTATACTTCAAACAAACAAACAAACAAATAAACAATAGCCCAGAGGCTAAATGTGGCCTGCAGCCAGGTAAATACAACCATGCCCATATCTCTACATATTGTCTCTGGCTGCTTTCTCAGAGACCGAAACTATGTGGCTCACAAAGCAGAAAATATTTACCATATGATCCTTTACAGAAAAAGTCTCCTGACCCTTGTGTGAGATCATTGAGTCTTTCTACTAATAGTTCTATGAAAAAGGGATAATCTCAGTTTTAAAGATGAAGAAGTTAAGGTTCAGAGAAGTTGATCTGCTCGTTTTAGAAGAGTGTTTCTCTGAATTCTAAAATGTAGAATTTGTATTTTGCCATAGAATTGTCTTCTTTTTCCAAAGCTAGGGAGGGACACTGGGAAGAGACCTTTCATTTCATAAAAGACATTTTAATACCCAAGAATGAAGGCTATAATCATCAACAGTCCTTTAAGTGGAATACATTTATTTTACTTTTTATTTTTTATCTTTTTAGGGTGCACCCATGACATATGGAGGTTCCCAGGTTAGGGGTGAAATTGGAGCTACAGCTGCTAGCCTACTCCACAGCCAAGAAACACCAGATCTGAGGCAAGTCTGCGACCTGCACCAGATCTGAGGCAAGCCTGCGAACTCACGGCAACGCTGGATCCTTAACCCACTGAGCGAGGCTAGGGATTGAACCCATGTCCTCATGGATACCAGACAGGCTCATCACCGCTGAGCCACAATGGGAACTCCTACATTTAACTTTATGAGATATTATTGTTTTTTCACTTTCCAAAGGACAGGTGAGAACAGAGTCACGGACCAGCCTGAATTCAAGAACTGGCAATTGGAGGTCATTCACTTCAGCCATAGTGGCAGAGCCAGAGGATACTCAGGCCTGACCCAAAGCAGGTGACTCTTCTGTATCTGTTGGGACCATCCATCTGTCTTCGACTCATGCATTCTTTCTGTCACTCATTGGGAATCTACTATGTACATAGTGGGAATCTGCTATATACAGGGTACTGTGCTTGTGCCAAGGACATGATAAATCATCTCTCTTCATGTCTTTCTCACCCTCTTTCCCTCTGTTGGCTGTTTTGATTAAGGCTAAAAACTCCATCAGGGCTTACTTAACCATTTTCTTGTTATGACAGCTTGACCTTCTGGCCGTTGAGGAAAATGATCCAAATGAAAATACCACAACACAATGTCATTATGAAGTCCCTTTTTCTCAGTGTAAGTAATGACTCTAGAAGCTCTTTGGACAGGAAGAAATTAAATGACTTTATCAAGGCACCAAGATTGTCCAATCTGAGTAAAATAGTCTGAATGCATGTCTTTCTAGTGTGAAGGTCTTTCCATGAGGGATCAGGCCACAGACTATAAGAATAAGCCCTGCCTTCCATCGATAACTACCATTTATCTCTTTAACACCACATTTCTAGAAACTGTTCTTCTATTACAGTGAACTATCACAAGTAGAGCAGTCAAGCTATTTAAAAATACAAGCAAAAGTTAATTATGTAAAGTGACTATCAAGGCATTTTAAATTAACATTCATATTCTTGAACAAACGAGAACATTTAAATTATTGCATTATATATAACCATGTAATAGCCTGCATTTGAATATTTCTGATTCTGAAATATTCCTCTATTTTTTAATTATATTGATAAGATGAGGAGTACAAGGGAAGTTCCAACTACAACACTGATCTTAGGCTGAATATTTTAAAATGATTAAATGAAACTTACTGTGTATTCTGGTCCCAGATGTTCATTTGGACAAGAGGGAAAAGAAAAAAGACAGAGAAAATGATGATTTAGATCACACTTTCATGCAATATTAAACCACAGAACTAACAAATACTGCTGACTTATAATTATTAAAAATGCGGTAAAGAAACATTCTAAGAATTAAACTTTCATAAATACTCAATACCTCCATGTTTGCTCTCGAAAATCTTTTATATGATACTTCTGTGGTTGGGCAGACAAGGAGTATAAGATAAGATTCAATTAGCCTATAGGTTTGTGGCTAATTAAAAACCAAAGAGTTGGTCTTAGAAAATCAGAATTAAAGACTAATATTTCCAGCAGAGCATTTCATTAACCACAAAGGAAGTCTTTTAAGTGGAAAAGCAGCTTTTATAACCAGTAAGAGCTTGTTATGATGATATTCAAATGGTATCTTCCATTTTCATGTATTCCAGGGCAGGAAACAAACCTTCTAAATTTTTTGGCCACAGTTTCTAGTTCTGTATCAGCACTGAGTGCTATTATCACTCTACTACAAGTGAGAAGGCAAGTGACAAAGACTTTCGTATTATCCAATTGCAAAGGAAGTAGTTCAGAGCAGAGAGACCCAACAGAACGTTTTACATAAATTATAGTCAAGTTTTGTTGTGGGGGGTGGCAGGCTATTAAGCAAATAAGTCAAAATAAACAACTTGTTCATAAATAAACCACACCTCAAAATTATTTGGGGATTACTGAGAAAATAGGGAGAAATAAGATAACGAAACCTCTAGAATTGGCACTAAGAAGAACTTCCCTTTTCTTCTCCATATGCTATTTACCATAGTCACTTTAGGAAGGAAGATGGAGTGGCTTAGCTTAACCCCACCGCCTCTTGCTAGGAAGAGTGCTGACTTCCAAGTATGAAGGCCAAGGCTCAGGGAGGTATCATAGGGCCCCCACAAGTCCTTGCTTGGATAATCAATCCACCCTACATCAGTGAAATCTCAATCCTGCCATGTCCTCACATGAATACATGTGACGTACTGGGTGTACAAATGACTTACCTGTAATCGTGTAGGGATAATAGTTCCATGCCTTCTCTGTAACATAAAATATTTTGGGAACAACAGCTCTAGCCCAGCTAGGCAGTTTGCTAAGAGGAAAAAAAGATAGAAAAAAAAAAAGACTATTAGAGTCTGTCCAGGGCCGTACCCTTGTGACCATATCTTTCTGGAGAAATTGACTGCTAGAGAAATCGGGGGACTTCTATCTCCGCTACCCCATCTCCCTGGTTTTCACCACCATTAAACTGTCCTCTGTTCATATTTATGTGCTCTTCAAATATGTGATGGCAGAAGGTTCTAGCCTGAGGTCTGGAGACCTCACAGAATTGTAAGCCTATCCTCTTGGATCTGATTTGCACGGATGTGAGAATTAAGTGCCTGGGACGTGCCATGTCTGTAGGGTTTGGCCAGCATGGCTTTTGTCTCCTATGAGTGATATGGTGGAAACCGTGATGAACGGATGTTTAAGCCCCAAAATGGAGGCACAGAGGTGAATGTTAGAGCCAGGCATCAGCTTAACAATCCATCTGAGTGATCTTTTGAAAACGGACTGAAGCAACAAAGAGAAGCAACTTCGGAGATACAAAAGAGTAAAATACAGCCCCATGAAGATGGTAGTCAGTTGATTTTTTGTCCTCCCTAAAGACACATCTGCGTCTTAACCTCTTAATGTAAGCTTATTTGAAAATAAAGGTTTTGCAGGTGTAATTATCTCAAGATGAAATCACCCTTAGTTAGGTTGGCCCCAACTCCATTGACTGATATCCTTATAATGGAAAAGAGAGGTAGATTTGAGACCCAGATTTACATAGAGAGCAGACGGCCAAGGGAAGACGGAGGTCGAGAAGAGAGTGATGCAGCTACAAGCCAAGGAACACACAGGATGGCCACAGACACTAGAAGGTAGGAGAGAGGGAGTTCCCGTCGTGGCTCAGCAGTAACGAGCCCAACTAGTATCCATGAGGACTCAGGTTCGATCCCTGGCCTTGCTCAGTGGGTTAAGGATCCAGTATTACCGTGAGCCATGATATAGGCTGCAGACGCAGCTCGGATCCTGCGTTGCTGTGGTGGTGGTGTAGGCCATCAGCTGTAGTTCGGATTCAACCCCTAGCCTGGGAACTTCCATGCAACCAAAAAAAAAAGCAATAAAATAAAAAAAAGAAGAGAGAAGCACAGAACATATTTCCCCCCAGAAAGAATCAACACTGCCAATACTCTGATTTCAGACTTCTGGCCTCCACCCTGGAGAGGATATATACGTGCTGTCATTAAGTCACCCAGTTCATGGCAATTAGTTGCTACTGCCCCAGGAAACTAATGCAATGACAGAGCCATTCCTCTAGATAGGACCTGGGCAGCCACTTATAGAAAACATTTGCAAAACAAAGAAAACTCAAGGTCACAGGTCCCAAGACCTTTGGTAAACCAAGAACTAATTAAGTTTTGCTTTGCTTTGTTTTGTCTTCCTTCTGAGGCAAGCTCAGCAGCATAGGAGTTCCCTGGTGGCATAGTGGGTTAAAGATCCAGTGTTGTCACTGCTGTGGCTCAGGTCACTGCTGTGGCATGGATTTGATCCCTGGCTCCAAAACTTCCACATGCTTCAGGTAGAAACAAAACAAAACAAAAAAAACCCAACACACTAGAAACAGCATAGTGCAGGCCTAGAGAATTGTTTTAAATATTATATTTAAATACATAGTATTATATACACCTGAAACACGTCTGCATGATTTTATCTCCCTTCTCCCTGCCCCCCTCCACACTCTACCCTGAGGTTTTCTGTCTTCCCAGATACTACATTTTGCTTCTTTTCTATTCTGGTGCCTATAGCTAAGTGTCTGGGACACTAATGTCTAGCAGTACATCAAACTCAGAGGGATGACGCCGATTCCCAGCTCCTGAGGGCTGCATGTTGGCAACAAGGAACACCAAGAAGCAGTTGTGAATTCCAAGCTGATAGACCTAGGAGGGGGGGGACAGCGAGCTAAAAGAAGCCCAAATCCTCAGCCCACCTTGGACATGGGATTTAAATGACACCTAGAGCCAGTAAAATACCATGTGCCTATATGTCTTCTCAAACTGTTTCTCTTAATTCTGACAGTGTCCAGGCCCTACTTTTTAAACGACAAATATGTATTTTCGATGACCAGCCAGACCTAACCCAAAGAAAGCCCTGGACCGTTTATCAGGGCTAAAACAAAGAGGGAAATAGAGCTCCCCCTGAAGCTGGGTGAGTGTCAGATGAAGGCTACCGCTCTCGGGTGGGCTGTGAAGGCTCGCGGAGCAGTTTCATGATTCACGTAACAATTCTTCTTGCTGCTTTAAAGCAGAATGTCTCATGCCCAGAAAATCATCCCTGCAGTAACTGCCCATTTACCTCCCCTTCACACTGCTCAGAAGGAAGGCACTGCCTGCCAACAGGGGTTTTTATAGCTTTCGTCTAGGATTTATTCTTTTGGTCACTGAAGCTGGAGGGTAACCAGGTCGACATCGAGGGTGGGAAAAATTGAGTTGGGAGGGTTTGCGGGAAGTGGTCTCGAGCACAACATCCCCCGGGGCGCCCGCTCCTTTACCCTATACCTCACAATGATATGCCGACAGGTTATAGGGAGATGGGATCCCACTCACAGGCAAGTGGCTTCTTGTTCTTTTAATGGACTGAAACGGGATTGTAGAATCTCCCCAAGGAAAGCTAGGCATTGTTTAGCTTAGACCAAGTACTTCTGTCTCCTTACAAGCATTAGAGCTCTCTCTCCACAGTCCTCTTAGGGGGAGATGCTCTGTCCACACTGCACCCCTCCCCAGATTCAGCTCCCATGCAGAGCACTTTGGGGCCCAAGCCCTCCTCCCTTCGTAACTCATCCCCTCTTATCACTTAAAAAGCCTCCCAGCAGGAGTTCCCATCACGGCTCAGTGGTAAGGAACCCGCCTAGTATCCACGAGGATGCAGGTTCCATCCCTGGCCTTACTTAGTGAATAAGGATCTGGCGTTGCCATGAGCTGTATGCAGGTTGCAGACTCAACTCGGATCTGGCTGGCGCTTCTGTGGCTGTGGCGTAGGCCGGCAGCTATAGCTCCGATTCAGCTCCTAGCCTGGGAACCTCCATATACTGCAGATGCATCCCCCAAAAGACAATTAAAACAAAAACATAAAAATAAAAAGCCTCCCAGCAGAACCACATTCCTAAGCAACAATCCTTTTCTGGAAGGAAGATGACAAACATTGGCCATATTCCATTCATGGTTAGACTCATTTGTAAATGCTCAGGACTCCAGGCACTAGAATCTAGTTTAGTTATTTCCTCCACTGACATATGTAGAATATACAGCACTGTAATCAATTACCTTTTCCAATGAGACACCCTAAAACACACAACAGTTTGTGCCAAGATGGCTGATGCAATTTTATGTGACTCTTCTAAATGGTCTGGAAAGGAGACCCTTGTGGTATAAGCCATTTACCAGGCCAGAAGCAGGAGGTGTTGGAACAAGTCCCATGACAGGCCATTTAAATATTTTTAAGCCCACTACAGACCTTCTCTTAGCCCCCCACTTCCCCAGAGCACATCATTATTCAAATCGTTTTTGTCTGAGAAAGTAAAATTCATTTTCCCCTGTAGCAGTGATTTATCAGGGCTGCAAAGGAAAACGGAATTAAATTAGACCCCATGGCTGCTGTCACTTTCATGATGTATTCTGTAACACAGCCTGCAATTCCAAGGAGAAGTCTGTCACTCAAACTCCCTACCGGGCATCAAACAAGAACCTCCCTTCTGGAAAGGCGGCATGATTTGAATCATGACTTTTTGGTCCGCTGGTCGGCACCAAACCTCCCAATGGCCCATCTCTCCATGGCTCAGGCCTTAAAGACACTGAGGAAAAAGATGGCCCAAACTCAAAAACCTTTATGGAATCAGAAGACATGCTGACATGAAATGCCGCCACTCCTTCCCCAAACCTTTGTCCATGCCTCCCCCAAACAGACTTTTCAAACTGTCTCGTTTCTTACTTCTTTACTTTATATGAAATAGAACCTATCAATGACAGCCCGGGACCAACTTGTCCCACTTTACAAGGGACTATCCAGGTTTCAGTGCTGCATGTTAAATTCCCCCGTCCTGGGCAAAATGGGATGGCTGGTTTTCCTACAGCAAAATGGTTCTCATTTCAAAGGGAGAGGGGTGGGAGAATTCTTCCCCCCAGGAAACATTTGGCAAAGTCCAGAGACAGTTTTGGCTGTCATGACTGGGGGCAGCTGGGGAGATGATGCTGGTATCCATCTGGTGGAAAAAGGCCAGGGATGTTGCTCTAAGTCCTATAAAGCTTCGGACAGCCCCTCACAACAAAGAATTATCTGGATTTATCCATTATCAAATCTTAATGGTGACAAGGTTGAAAAAGCTGGCCCGGGACTTAAGTGGATATAATAACACTGAAACCTTCTCACATGTTCCCCAGATTTCTCTAAGTCACAAGTGATCTGATCAGAAAACCCTGTGGGGAGTTCCTGCTTTGGCACAATGGGATCGCTGATGTCTCTGCAGCACCAGGACGTGGGTTCCATCGCCAGCCCGGCACAGCGGATTACAGGAGCCCATGCTGCTGCAGCTGTGTCATAGGTCGCAACTGTAGCTGGGATCTGATCCCTGGCACAGGAACTCCATATGCCTCAGGGCAGCCAAAAAAAGAAAAAAAGAGAGAGAGAGAAAGCCCCATGGACAGGCATAATTTGAACCAGCCTCAGGTTAAGAGTGTTTATCTACTTCACAAAGAGTGTCTGGAACTGAAACCTAAACCATCCCTCCCTTCCAGCATTTTATAATCCAGATTATTATCCAATTCCCCAGGATGTCCAGTCTACCTTTACAGTTTGCGCTCATTTGGGAATATTTTTCGCTCCAGTAGGTCTTGAACACTGTCAGGCCAAATGAGGTCTAAATGGAATTTAATTTCATTTTCTCAACAGGGGTTAGGATTATGAGGGTCTTAACTAGACACTTTGTACTTAAACATTACCAGCAGAAAGTCCTTCAGAGTTCACAAAATAACAGCTCTTCCTGCGAGATTTTCTCTTGTACTGCACACCTGAAACCAGCCACTGTCTATGCTAATATTAGGCTCCAAGAGCTGTAGCTCATTGAAGCAATTTCTAAAAGGATTTAGCTACCTTCATATTTTCACCCCCCCCATCCAGGTGGAATATTCTGACATTTTGTTTCTTCTTTGTACCCAAATCTGACATTTGACAATTATTTGGTAATAATTGTTCCTATTCAGTTCCATACCCAGTGATTTCTGAGGTCTCTAAATTTCTTTGCCGCCACTGTGATTTATTCTTTTACACTTCTTAATGCTTGTTCTGGCTGGTCTTTTTGTCCTGATATTAATGTAATTCTTTATATTGTAGCAAAGGAATGAACAGAGTTTCCAGACCAGAGCCATTGCTGGTGAGAGACAGGGCCACCGGGGCACCACCCATGGGGAGTTCCTTGAACTTGGACACTGCCACTGTTCTTCCTATAAAAGGACAGTATGTGCTGGAATTCCGGGAAAAGAGGCCTGCCTCGTGCCAGTTCTTGGAAGGCTCTTTGTGGACAGCATTAGAGTAATGGGCAGGAGTGCCGGAAGCGGGGAGTGGGGGGCACCAAGGGCAGTTGGCCACTCATGTCAACATCATCAACCTCTTCAGCCAGAACCAAGGTGGAAATAGCTTGGATGGGTGCCCTCTAAGATCTCAGCCAGGCCTAAACATTCTGTTTCCGTGATTTCCCATAAAGGGAGTTGAAGGGGCAGAAGGCAGGGGGCTGGGTAGCAAAAGAACCCTTGGTATGCGCCTAAGGACTAAGATGAGGACAAAATAGAATAGCATGGACTGTGGAAAAAAGGGAACCCTCTTACACTGGGCGGAGGTGGGAATGTTGGTGGAAATGTAAACTTGTGCAACCACTGTAGAGAACAGTATGGAGGCTCCTTAAAAAATTAAATATTTGCCATATGATCCAGCAATCCCACTCCCAGACATATACCTGGAGGAAACTATAATTTGAAAAGATAAGTGCACTCCAATGTTCACTGCAGCATTATTTACAATAGCCAAGACATAGAAGCAGCTTAAAAGTTCATCATTCATGGACAGAGGAATGGATAAAGAAGATGTGGTACATACATACAATGGAGTATTCCTCAGTCATAAAAAAGAATGAAATAATGCCATTTGTGGCAATGTAGATGGACCCAGAGATGGCTGTGTTAAGTGAAGTAAGTCAGAGGAAGACAAATATCATATGGTACCACTTACACATGGAATCTAATAAAAAAATGATACATAAAAACATATTTATAGAACAGAAACAAACTTAGCAGATTTTGAAATCAAACTTTTGGTTACCATAGGGGACACCAAGGGTAGGAATAATTTGGGAGGGTGGTTATAACCTGTACACACTACTGTATATAAAACAGATACTTAACAAGGACCTACTGAATAGCACAGGGAAATCTACTCAATATTCTGTAATAACCTACAAGGGAAAAAAGGATGGATATATGTGTGTGTATAACTGAATCACTTTGTTGTACATCTGAAACTAATATGACGTTCTAAGTCAACTATACTCCAATGAAATTAAAAAAAAAAGAAAGAATAGCAGGGACTGAAAGGTACGCTGGGAAGAAGGTCCTTATGTGCTTCCAGTATACTACATTCAACATCCATATATTGAATGTATTTATATAGAATATGTGACTAATAGTCTAAAATATATGTTCTTATATATATGGCTATCGTGTACTGTCACTCATAACTAGAATACAAGTCCCACCAGAGCAGGAATCTCTGTCCTATTCACTGTTGCACACACAGCCAGCACCTAGAATAATGCCTGGCACTCAGCAGGTGCTCAATAAATATTTTAAGAATGAAAGAAGATTGTCTCTGGATAGTCAGAAGGCAATAATGACCATGAAGATTCTTTGAAATTGCAATGGAAATAAGCTCTTAGGTCAGAATCTCCAGCTCCGACACTTCCTCTATGCCTGCTGCCTGAGCAGTGGGCTCTCCCACTGCCACCTGAACTCTGGGCACTAAGCTCTTAAGTTTGGTGACGATCTGGGAGAACTAGAAGAAGAAACATGAAAGAGAGACCCAAGCCACAGCAACAAGGTTCTACCAATGAGCGGGTAGGTAAAGAGACCTGCTGATGGCTTTGCTTGTCAGCGAATTCATGGCTTAGGGAAGCTGTACCCTCTCCTACCCACAGCCCCGTCAGAAGCCAGGAGAGGTTGCCTTGGAAGGCAAGAGCCAGGTCGAGGGAGAAATGTTCTCGCCGTGCAAATTGATTCAGGCATTAGGCGGAATCACCGTTAGAAGCTGGCAACCCTCCCTGACTGGCAGCTGCCAGCACAGCCTAATTAATCCAACAGCCGTAGTGGGGAAGAACATGACACTTCATGACTGATAAACAAGCCTAAAAATAGGCTCCATCTTTTCTCCAAAGACCCTCTACCTCCACCCCCTGACTCCCTCCCCTCATGGGCTTCAGTGGGAAGGGGTTGAACAGAAGCTACAGATGAAGAGAAAATGAATGGGGACAAAAGAGAAGCCCCACATTCATATGACTCTGGACGAGAGGTTTTATTTAGAGTCACTACCCCTGAGTTTGATTGGTATCTTCCCTCCTTTCCCTAGATGCCAGTTGAAACCAGGATTTTTTTTTTTTTTTTTTTTGCCTTTTGTCATTTTACGGCCGCACCTGCGGCATGTGGAGGTTCCCAGGCTAGGGGTCTAATCGGAGCTGTGGCCACTGGCCTGCGCCGCAGCCACAGCAACGCAGGATCCGAGCCGCGTCTGCAACCTACACCACAGCTCACGGCAACGCCGGATCGTTAACCCACTAAGCAAGGCCAGGGATCGAACCCGCAACCTCATGGTTCCTAGTCGGATTCGTTAACCACTGCGCCACGACGGGAACTCCTGAAACCATGATTTTTGAAGAGGAGCCAAGAAATACCACTTGGTTAACTGAACTGGATCAAAGGCCCAAGGACAACCACCAAATGTATTAATGTATTAGTACTAATGTAATGTTCTAAATGCATTCAGCAGACACCCAAATGTACTGCACACAACAGTGTATCATATGCTATAGGAAGGGCCACAGAGTGGAGCAACCCCACAAGCCTGGGAGATAAGAGGCAAGTACTAAAAGGATAAATGGGATTTGAAAAAGATATTCTGCTCAATTTAAAAATGGGTAAGGGGGAGTTCTCTTGTGGCACAGCAGGTTAAGGACCCAGCATTGTCACTGCTGAGGTCAGGTCGCTATTGTGGCACAGGTTTGATCCCTGACCTAGGAACTTCCACATACCATGGGTGTGGCCAAAATTAAAAAAAAAAAAGAAAAGAAAACAATAGGCAAAGGATTTCAACAGACATGTCTCCAGAAAAGATATACAAATGGCCAATGAGCACATGAAAAGATATCATTAGTCATTAGGGAAATGCCAATCAAAGTCAAGCAAGATACCACTTCACACCCGCTAGGATGGTTGTAGTCAAAGATAGACAGTGGCAAGTGTCGGTGATTATGTGGAGAAATTAGAGCCCTCATACATTGCTGAAGGGAGTGTAAAATGGTCTACGACCATACCACCCTGAATGTGCTCAATCTCATCTGAAGGGAGTGTAAAATGGTGCAGCTGTTTTGGAAAAGAGTCTAGAAGGTCCTCTCCCTATCTACTTGTAATCTGGTTTCGCCTGAGAAATCAATGGGATGCTTATGTTCGGGATTTTGGAACAAACGATAGAAAGAAAAAATGGACAATTCAGACCCACCCATGGCAGCCACCATGGTGAAGGCAGAATGAAAAGGCTGGTTCTACTTAAAGATGATTGCCATCATTGCTGCTCTCAGCCTCTTAGAGCTACCCTGATAGCTGTCCATTCTCAAACTTCCAGGTGATTCTGGGGGCCACCAACATCCTTCTATGACATGTCCCTTCTGCTTAAGACAGACTCAGAGAGGAAGCCTTGATGACACAGGCACTGAGTATTTCCAGTGCCTCCAACATCTCCTCTGGGTAATAAATCAATAAAGGAGTTTAGGGCTGCACCTGTGGCATAGAGAGGTTCCCAGGGGTTAGATCAGAGTTGCAGCTGTCAGCTTACACCACAGGCACAGCAATGCAGGATCCAAGCCACGTCTGCGACCTACTTGAGAGCTAGCTCACTGCAACATCGGATCCTTCACCCACTGAGTGGAGCCAGGGATCGAACTCACATCCTCATGGATACTAGTAGGGTTTGTTACCGCTGAGCCAGAAGGGAAAGTGTTCTGCTCATGCTCAGACATCCCCAATAACAACATAATTGAGTATATGTCACCCTACTGTACTCTCTGATGGCTCAGATACTTAGATTTCTTCCTTAAATTGAGCCTAAATCTTTGTCGTGGCATTCTTACCCACTGGCTTAGTCTAATTGGGCCTCCTAAAGTCATATAGACTATACACACTTAATTCTTCTCCCACATGATCACATAAATCCTAATTCTAGCTTTTCTAGGTTTAATGTCCTTGGTTTCTTCTGTTTTTGTTTGTTTGTTTTGTTTTTTGCTTTTTAAGGTCACACCCGTGGCATATGGAGGTTCCCAAGCTTGGGGTCTAATCGGAGCTACAGCTGCCAGCCTATGCCAGAGCCACAGTAACACCAGATCTGAGCTGCGTCTGCAACCTACATCACAGCTCAAGGCAATGCTAGATCCTTATGCCACTGAGCGAGGCCGGGGATCAAACTCGCAACCTCAGGGTTCCTAGTTGGAATCATTTCCGCTGCACCATGATAGAAACTCCTGTCTTCTGGCATTCCCTTTTTTTATTTTTTTATTTTTTGGCTACATCCACAGCAGGCAGAAGTTCCTGGGCCAGGGATCAAACCTTCGCCACAGCAGTGACAGTACTGGATCCTTAACCCACTGAGCTACCAGGGAACTCCTCTTCTGATATTCTTCATATCACTTAAGTTTCTAATCCTAAAATTCATATGAACAATTCTGGAAAAGTTGAATAAGTACAAAAACCTTGCCCTACCAGATATTAAGCCTCTTTTTTTCCATACCTGCAGCATGCAGAAGTTCCTGGGCCAGGGATCAAACCTGCACCACAGCAGTGACAACATTGGATTCTTAACCTACTGGGGCACTAGGGAACTCCTTCAGGCTCTTTATAAAGCTATTTTTATTAGGAATTTTAGAATTACATTCTCAAATTCTACCTAAAAACAGCCCAGTTGGCATTTTAATTAGATTTGCCTTAAATTTACAATTGATTTGGGAACTGAGGCCACATTTCCTGTCCGTTTATGGGCATGATACCCCAGTTCCTAGAGGTCAAGGCCCTACACTCAGTTCTGACACCCCCCAGCTTCCTTAGCATTAGTGCATCTGCTTTCCACTCCAGTTAGTGTTTCCTCTTTATTTCTGGTACCTGAGGATTTCCCTTTCTTTGTTGTGAACTCCGCTTTATATTGTTATATTTCATCCCGTGTTTGTCACACGAGGTGGGGGGAAGAGTCCATATTAATCTTTTTAGTTACTATTTCTGGAAGTCCAGGTATTCTATTTATAACATATTTCCCTCCTGCTAATGTTTATTATTCTCCTTTAAAATAAATATCATATATTTTGATAGAGAAAACAGACATGACAGAGACAGCTGGACACTTCTTGTTCTGTTTCAAGAAAAGTTATAAAGTTTTCTAATTTCTTGAATTTGGTACACAGGGAACATTCCCCAGGCAATAATTTGGGAAAATGCAATCGACTGCCGAGAAATGGAATTTTCTGTAAGTTTGTATCTATTTTCTTGCATCTCCCTCACTTCTCTTTGCTCTACAGAGGTGATCGTTACTCAATATTTGATTTACACCCTTCGCACGAAGAATGCCAAGGCAGCATACTGAGAAATGTGTCTCTGTAAGGAAGCCATCCTCAGGCTAGACCCAGAGCTCAGCTACTGCTGCAAATCAACAGCTGGCTGCATGCTGAACTGGTTCCAAATCCTGGGAATTCACAGCTACTAATAGATGAAGAGGATCAATCTCATTTGCATTTCATTATGACTCAGGAATTCCCTGGTACTGCATCCCTGGGCAGATTAAAACTTGTTGATTTAATCGGCCCAAGGCCTTCAATGTCAGGAGATGGGCCTGAGAAATTTCCATACACCCTAGTAACAGAAGACAAACCCTCCCAGCAAGAAGAAAGAGTCCCCCCCAAAAAGACAAAAGAGTCTCCTTCAGCCTGTCCATGGGTGGAGGCCATGCAAAAATGGAGTAGTCTAAACATGGCTCCTCTCAGAAACATCTGACCATGGTCAAGGCACTTAGAATGGCAGAATATTCGCAAGTATCAATCAGTGAATAAACTGGGAGCAAGGTCCAGCTGGATGTAGGAAGTGCTTTCTGAATAATCATAAATGGGCCAATAGGAGAGGCCATAGATTGTGGCAAAGAGTGTTCATGGAGATGACAGCAAAGACCAGAAAGATTACATGCTGGTTCACTTATGCAGACAGTTACTTTCAAGACAATATATCCCCTATGGCATGTGACTGCAAATATTCTGACCCAGAAAAGAAGTAAACAGAAGAAAATGGGTTGGGGGGGGTTTAAGGTGGGAAGAAAATCAGATAAGCCCCCAACAATCAATTATATCATTTACATCATTAGTGAAAAGAAAACAGAAGAGAGTAAAGAATATTATTTTGCAAAGCAGAAATGACAGTCCTGATGTGCACTGGGTTGATAATCCCAGACTCCTTACCCTTCCAAAGGAGAGATGACAACCTCTACCTTGGGAAGGATGGGTCCACCTGAGAAATAGAGACCACCTGCGTACTGCATATCACCTTGGCACAGGTAACCATTGGTTTTGTCAATTTCCTTTGGGGACACTTGAGTGGTCTCTTGGCAGGAAGCGGAAATCTGAGTCAAAACTCTACTAGCACAGGGCCACCTTCAGCACTCACTTCTCTACAATTTACAGGCAAGGCCTTTCCTACTGCTAATCCAGAACCAATGGAGAAGACAAAGACTTTAAATCCTTAAAATCAGATTTCATCTTAACTTGTCACGGAAGGGGTGGGAGACGTGAGACAAAAGCTCCTGCCGAGGAAAGTGCAGTTGAGGACTATCTTGCAGAACACAGGAGATTCCGTTTTCCGAAGCACCTAGACTGGCGGTTTTGGGGGGCATATGTAAAGACTTTCCAAGTCACCTTTTCATCCCATTCACGGCCTCTGTCTCTGGCCTCTACACACGTCCTGCAGTGCGGCTGGGTGGAAGGGGCTCCCAGGCAGGAAGGGCGCCTGGAGGCGGCTCGCCAGCTGCCAGGACTTACCTGTTGAGATACACGCGCTTCTCCGTGAACTGCCCGTTGCCATGGTGAGGGTCCTCGAAGGGCTCATTCTGGACGACCTCCACCCCTTCTCCGCGGTCGCTCTGTTCGTGGCTGTGCTTGCTGATCATGTACAGCTGTCCGATTTTATACTATAAAACACAGAGACAGTAGGGTCAATCTCACAGCTCACCTGGGAAAACATCCTCCCTTCAACCACTACCCAGGAACAACTCATATCATATTAGCACTTTCCACTGAGAAACGAGAGCAGACACATGATACTGATGTTACTTTTCTTTAGGAAGGAGGAGAACTAGCTGTGAGAAGAACGCAGCCACAACAGAGTTCTCCCGTGGTCCAGTGGTTAGGGTTTGGCCCTCTCACCTTTGCTGCCCAGGCTCAAGCTCTGGTCTGGGGAGTAAAATCCCACATTAAGAAGCAGCATGCTGGGGCCAAGAAAAAAAAAAAAAGAAAGATCGCAGATAAGGCCGGTCTGTTCTTATGAACATTTTGCATCACCTTGGGAATGCTCACCAGGGTGGTTGTTGGACTGGACTTCACATTTTGACAGATGATCAATTCATGGGTAGCAGCAGGAAAGTGGGCACGCTGGAGTTCCCCTTTCTACTCTGGGCCTCCAGGGTTAAGTAGTGGAGCTAAAGTCCTATTTCGCTTGGCAAAAGACAGGCTAGGGTGTGTTATTTCTGTCCCTTCTTTCTGTCTAATTAACTGCATTGCTGGGCACAAAGGGATTAGATGACACCTGTCTCTTCCATCACCTCTCTCAAAGTAATCAACTCTCCTGGAGGTGCCTGTCCCCTAGAATGGTGGTTCTGAAAGGTGGCTGGACATTAGAATCACCTGGAAGCTTTTAGAACTCCAGATGCCCAGGCCCCACCGTGACTGGAAACTGCTCTAAAGGCTGGTCCACAAGGAGGAAAATCCACAGTATCTTTAAGTCCTTTTTATTCAATTCCATTCACAGTGTGGGGCCTGTCAGCCCGAGGTCCCCAAAGCCACATGTAGTCCACAAAAATGATAATATGGAATAACATGTAACATGAACACTTTCCATCTTGTCTGCATTTTGGGGTTGTTTCATTCTCCTTCCTGGCTCTCTGAAAACCCTAGGGCCAGCAGGCATCGCTTCACCCAGTGAACTTCTAAAGTGACAAAATTAATTCGACGGAGAGAAAAAGAAAGAGAGAGAGAGAGAGAGGGGAAGTAGGGAGTAAAGCAACTTTTGCATGAAGGAATTCTGCTCAGAATCAGGAAGCTGGGCGATGGGACCCTGCTGTGGTCCATCCTGCAGATTCAGTGTGAAACAACATACAGTGTCATCATCATCAAGCCCCATGGGATGGGAGGAAGGGGACTGAGTCTGCAGTGAGCTAATGATGGCTCTAGGTTACTCCCAAAGAGCCCAGACCAGCAGGGATGTAGGTCTCCTGTCTATGTGCATAAGAGAAATAGATTTTAAATTAAGGGGGCAGGTGAAATGTACAAATCAACAGTGCAGTCAGTTCCAAAGCTAAGAGGACGTACGTGTCCCAAGGTCCTCTTTCATTCTGAAGTAGGTGCAGGGAGGGGTGTATGAAGAGAATGGGAAAGGCCCTGATGTGAGGCCAGCCTGAGGGACCAGGCCAAGTAACCATGACAATGGGAACAGTGGCTGGCTGGCTCTTCTCAAAGAGCAGTGTTTCCTGTCTGTGCTACACCCCTCCTCATAAGGGTCTGCATTTAAAACACTTTTAATCTATGTGTGTGCCAAGTGTAAGAGCAGAAAGAAAGGAAAACTAAAGACACCTTTTATTTTTAAACAAGTTTTGGGATCAGAAGCTTGTGTTGGCTTCCTTTTAGTATGTCCCTCTCTTTACCTGTAAGATTAACACTCTTCCTTGTGTAGATGGACACTTTGTACTTGGGTTTCAAAAAAATAAGTGTTTACTTACACTGGAATATTATTCTGCCATAAAAGGAAGTACTAATACCGATGCAGCGTCATGGATGTTATGGGTTGGGCTGTGTTTCCCAAAATTTGTATGTTGAAGTCCCAGTACCTTAGAATGTGACCTTCTTTGGAGGCAGGGTCCTTACAGAGGTAATCAAATTAAAATGAGGTCATTGGGATGGACGTTAATCCAACAGGACTGGTTTCCTTATACAAAGGGGCAAGCTGGACATAAGAAAAAGACGAGGTGAAGCAATGCAGGAAGATGGCCATCTACAAGCCAAGGGCTGACCTGGAACATATCTTTCCCTCTCAGCCTTCCGAAGGAATCGGCCCGGCCTGCTGACCCTTAATCTTTGACTTCCACCACCCACAACGGTGAGACCTTACAATTCGGGTTGATTAAGGCACCCAGTCTGTGGTGTTTTGCTATGGCAGCCCAGGCAAACTAATATCATGGGTACAGGTTTTCCTTTTGGGGTGATGGAAGTGTTCTGGATCTGGATAGAAGTGGTGGTTGCAGAACATTGTTAAATGCCACTGAATTGACTTTAAAGGGGTTAATTTCGGGGAGTTCCCACTGTGGCACAGCGGAAATGAATCCAACTAATATCCATGAGGATGGGGGTTCGATCCCTGGCCTCGTTCAGTAGATCGGGGATCCAGCGTTGCTGGGAGCTGTGGAGTAGGTTGTAGACTCCATTCGGATCCCGAACTTCTGTGGCTGTGGAGTAGGCTGATAGCTGCAGCTCCGATTCCACCCCTAGTCTGGGAACTTCCATATGCTGCACGTGTGGCCCTAAAGAGAACACGCACGCGCGCGCGCGCGCGCACACACACACACACACACACACACACAGTGGTTAATTTCATGCTATGTGATTTCCACCTTGTGGAAAGGGAATGTTGCCTACCATTCCAGTAAACACAGAATCCTGCTGCCATTCCAGTAAACGATGTTTTGCTTGCCATCAAGCCATCAGCCACTGACACCACGCCCCACCTAACCCCAATGGTGCCCCCTGGGGGTAGAATTCAGGATGGAGAAAACCAGGAAACATTCTGCGCTTTGGATACTGACCCTAGATGGTTAAGATGCATATATCTAAGGAGTCATTTCAATGAGCCTAGACTCTTGCATCTTCCCATACCAAAAAAAAAAAAAAAAAAAGCACTAAAATCATTAACTTAAGATGTCTGGTTTTTGTGATTAGTAAAATCAGCAATCTCTCTATCCCTCTCCCTCTCTTTTCGTGGAAGTTCCTGGGCCAGGGATCAACCCATGCCACAGCAGCAACCACACCGGATCCTAAACCCACTGCACCACAAAGAAACTCCAGCGGTAATCTTTTGACTTCGACATGTTTTTTTTTTTTTCCTCAGCAAAAACTCCTATATACTGTGGCTCTCCCTTACTTCTCCAGAGCAGTTCCTCAGAACACTATAGTCTTCAGGAAGCTCCCCAAACACAACTTAACTCACAACTTTTAGGTTGTACATTTTTCTTCAGTTGACAACCTCAATGTTTTTTTAAAGAAAGTGTAGCCCCCCCACTTCTGAAGCAGATACCCCTAAACCACAATGCTTTGTCAAGAGCTTTGATGGGGGTGTTGGCAGAGGGGTGTCTATTCCTGGACCATCTCCAGGAACTCCAACTCACTCACACGTGGAAATGTATGGGGCCAAGGACGATGCATGACACAGAAAAGCCATTAGCCAGACACGAGGCAGCCCGGCTGTGCTCAGCTCAAGTGCTTCCTGCTCCATGCTGAAAGGAAAGGGCTGAGGAAGCCAGAGGCTGATTCACCGGCAGCCAGAGGAGGGCCTGGCTGCCCGGCCTCATTGATCATTCCCGTGGCTCCTGAATGAGCCATCGCAGGGCAGACACCAGCCTTAGCTCACTAAGATAGCGTCACTCTGTGGGCGACTGACAGACTGGATGCAGTAACATGGGTGACATTGCTGGGGGTGGCAGGGCACTCAAGCCCAGGCACTGCAATGGTCAAGGGCTCTGCAGCTGTCACTTCTTTCTCTCCCAGGGAAGTCAGGTCTGCACTCTCGGTTGTGGTCGCCTGAGCTGGACCATCTAGGAGCAGAGGTTTTGGTTTTTGTTTAACTTTTTTAAGTTTTGCCGGAGGAGAGTTGATTTGCATGTTCTGCTAATTTCTGCTGTGCAACAAAGTGATTCAATTATACACATACACATATCCATTCCCCTATAGGTTATCACATAAGACTGAGTAGAGTTCCCTGTGCTATATAGGGAACCACTGACCATCCATTTCATATACAATAGTGTGCATGTGCCAATCCCAAACCCCCAGGCCATCCCTCCACCCCATGTTTGGTTTGTTTTTGAAGTCTATGAGTCTGTTTCTGCTTTGTAAATAAGTTCATTTGTATCATTTTTTTGGATTCCACATAAAAGTGATATCATACGCTGTATGTCTTTCCAGAAGCACAGGTTTTAAACCACAAATTGACTGAAAGACACGTGTCCAAAAGTTTCTCAGAGGGGATAGAGCAGGACAGACAGTCTTTGAACCTTGTCTTTTTTATTTTTACTTATTTATTTAATTTTAGGGTTGCACCACAGCATATGGAGGTTCCCAGGCTAGGGGTCGAATCTGAGCTACAGCTGCCAGCCTACACCACAGCCACAGCAACGCCAGATCTGAGCCACCTCTGCAACCTATACCACAGCTCACAGCGTTGCAGGATCTTCAACCCACTGAGCGAAGCCAGGGATTGAACCCGCAACCTCATGGATGCTAGTCAGATTTGTTTCTGTTGAGCCATGACAGGAACTCCCTTGAACCATGTCTTAAAATCACCAGAGATACTCCTAAAAATACTGAAAACTGGGCCATTCCAGCCCTTTTACATTCAGACTCTGAGGGAGAGGGAAGTTGAGGGTTGTATTCAAATACACATTAAAAACTGAGAATCTCTGGGGCAGAGGGTAGTGAAGGCATTAATCAGTACTTGAATACTTGCTCAGTAACCAACAGTGCCAAGACCAAAATGTTCCATCTCCAGGAGAACTGTTTCTTCTTCCCTCTTTTTTTTTTTCTTTTTGGCCGAGCCTGTGGAAGTTCCTGGGGCAGGGATCAGATCCAAGCCACAGCAGTGACCTGAGATGCTGCAGGGACAACGCTGGCTCCTTAACCTACTGCGCCACGAGGCAATTCCTCTTCTCTCCTCTTTAATACTAACATCTTGCAAAGCTCCACCTCTAATTTAGTGAGACTACGACATCACAGATCACCAACTCCAGAAAAACTTGTATGTGGAATGAAGGCTACAAAATCCATAGACTCAGAAGCCAGAGAATTAATAACAAAACTGATGATGATGACGACGATGGTGATAAAGCTTAATTGATTGTCTATTAGTGTGAGGCACAATTAGGTGCTTTATGTTCATTTCTAACACTCACAATGATTCAGACAGGTAGGTATTTGCAGATGAGGAAGCTATGTCTCTGAGATGCTAGACTTCCTCTTGCCATGTGGCTTTAGGTGGCAGAGCTGAGATTTGAACTCCACAGGTCTCTACTCTTTTTTTCTCCACTCAATTTCATCCCTTATTTCACTAACAGATGAATTACTTTAAAGAATCCAGATCTCATGACGACGAACAAAGAGGGATGGTTCTGAGCCACTGCCTTTGAACTTTGCTATTTCAGAAGATGAATAACAAAAGTCTGCTATCATTTGAAAGATCAAAGTTGTTTAAACTGTGCTCACATATGGAATGGGGAGCAATTATACTCTAACTTTGTAAAATCTATTGTTGTAATTCCAGAGTTTGGGTAATCATCATTACAGGCAATCACGATTAGAGACAGCTCCGCGCTGCAGGGCTGAGCCTCTGTGTGAGCCATCATCAGAACAGCTACCCCAAATAATTATCTCCATAGTCAAAAAACATCATGCCATTGCAGCTCTTCCTACTTGCACACAGCGCTGCACGTCTGATAGAGCTGTGGGACTTGAGAGAAGGCAAAGTTGCATAACGTGCCAGGAAAAGCTAGGTGGTTTTATCACTTTGTATCTTCGCAAATTCTGTGACCTGTCAGGACCAAAGTCCTTAATACAGTTCAACCTCAAACCTTGATTTTAAAAAAGTGATCCCAAGCCAAAACTCCTGAATATGGTAAGGGATTATTAACTGACCACCACCAACACCTAAACATCATCCTTGCTGGAAGAAGTACTGGACCCAAAGTTTTAGGTTCGCCAGAATCCCAAGCTATGGCTGATTTTTACTTAATTGCCTCTCCCCTCAATTGTTGAGCTTCAAAGATCTCTGCAAAGCCAGGATCCCACACACCCCCACCCTAAAGAATCTGGGAGATGTCACTTTCCTTCCAATCAATCCCAGTGTCCCCTTTCTCGTCCTCCATTAGTCCCCATAATATTTCCAAACATCATGATGAAAGGTGGGGACCCCTCTTTTGCAATTAAGTCTGGATGGAGTTATTCCCTGATGATATGACTCAGGACCTTAAGGCCCCAGGCTGGGAATCAGAATTTATACCTGCTTCTGCCTTTACCATCAAAATGGATGGACGCCGCAGAATATAATAACCACGGAGAAATAGCTGTCCCTCTGACTTAATGTGATATCACGTATGTTTCCATCTGTGAAACATTCATGACTCCTGCCTGTCTCACTGACTGTGTGGAGAGAGGAAAGAGCAGGAGGTGATACAAGCTGGTGTTCTTAGGAGTTTCCCACATTACTCAGATCACCATAAATGCTTTTTTTTTGGCTTTTTCTTCCAGTCTTGTCCACCCTCAATGCATGGACCTCAAAGGACAGGGAAGTAATCGCCTCATGATGCGCAAGGAGCCCCCTGAAGAGAGTGTCTGAAAGATAACACATCACCCAGGACTCAGGTGCATGGCAGTCCCTACGTCAAGTGGTGCCAAAACTGTAATTACACGCAGAGAAAGGGATACAATGAGTGAGATTTTAACAACCTCATCTCAGAAAACTAGAGGCTAGAGCCAGTTGTTTTCTATAATCCCACAGCCCAGCTGAGGCACAGAGACAAAGGCCGTGATCCAGTAGTCAGTAAACTAGGTGGCCCTGGCACGTGTTTTTTAAAATAAAGTTTTATGGGAACACAGCCATCTCATTCTCTCTATGGCTGCTCTCAAGACACCACGGCAGAGCTGGGTAGTTTCAACAGACCCCACGTGGCTTCTAAAGCTGAAAATATTTACTATCTGGCCTTTTACAGAAGAAGGTTGCTGACCCCTGTCTAGTCCGTTGCTACTGGGTCCAGTCTGGGCCAGCCTTAGTTCTTCACCTAGACCAGCACTGTCTTGTATAGTGACCACTGGCTAAGAAGCATTTAAATGTGGCCTGTGGAATGGAGGGACAGAATTTTAAATTTCCTTTCATTTTAATTAACTTACATTTTAAAATTGAGAAACAATTCAGCTATGAGAAAACTTCTACATATGTTTGAGACACCTTGGGAACCTGAATTGACTGTTTCAACTAGTAATTTTTATGAAATCTAAGTTCATATCAGGTACCACTGATGAAATTTTAGCATCTGGCTTGAGATTGCCTGTAAGTGTAAAATGCACACAGATTTTGAAGACATAGTAACAACAACAGCTTATTAATAATTTTTATACTGACTGCATGTTGAAATGATAGCATTTTGGAGATATGGGGTTAACTAAAGTATATTCTTAAAATTAACTTCGCCTGTTCATTACCTTTTTTTTTTAAATGTGCATGCTAGAATTTTTTTTTTTTTTTGCTTTTTAGAGCTGCATGTGTGGCATATGAAGTTCCCAGGCTAGGGATCAGATTGGAGCTGCAGTTGCCAGCACCTCAGTCACAGCAACTCAGGATCCAAGCAGCGTCTGCTGAGCCACATCAGGAACTCCTAGAAAATTTTAAATTACATATGTGGGAGTTCCCGTCTTGGCGCAGCAGAGAATCTGACTAGGAACCATGAGGCTGCGGGTTCGATCCCTGTCCTCACTCAGTGGGTTAAAGATCCACTATTGCCGTGAGCTGTGGTGTAGGTCACAGATGCGGCTTGGATCTGGCATTGCTGTGGCTGTGGTGTGAGGAGGCAGTTGTAGCTCCAATTAGACCCCTAGCCTGGGAAACTCCATATGCTGAGGGCATGGCCCTAAAAAAAAGCAAAAGAAAAGAAAAGAAAGAAAAAATAAATTACATATGTGGTTCATATTTGTGGCTCACATATTTCTATTGGATAGCACTGGTCTAAGTGCTGAACTTGACAAGCTGGGATGGAGAGTCAGGCTATCAATCCACACCAAGACTTTGAAGGCTGGCTGGTCAGGTCAAGGGTTCCCAAGTGTGTCCTTGATAGAGAGGCAGAGCACTGGTACTTAAGGACACGTTTGGAGAAGCCCTCCCTTTCTGAGGACTGGCATTACCTGGACCTCCAGAGAGGTGATAATTGTTCACAGTGTGCTACGATGGAAAGCACTGCGGTTTTAAAATTGAAAACCTGCAGCTGAAAGTCCTGATTCTGCCTCTGATGAGTTTTTGTAGCCCGAGACAATTTGCTTATCTGAGCCACAGTTTCTTATCATTAAAACAGGACTAATAAAATGCATCATAGGACGTTGTGAGAATCAAGTGAGAAAAAACTTACAAATTAATATGCTTCATAAAACGGAAAACTGTACACAAACCACTGTAGCTATTGCTCCTTCTGTTTGGCAACACATCTGACTGGGACTTGAAGATCTGTTTCATTTGTTTCCCTTTTGCTAGAATTCTATAAAGGCTAAGAAGAACAAGGTACCCTGCCATTCATCCATACAGTGCAAAAACCAGGGAAGTCTTGATCATCGTCCCAAGATGATCATTTTCTTCCATAAAAATGTTATTAGATAGCAGTCAGGTCAAATACTTCCCAAAATATCTTAAAAAGCTTGGGAACATCCACTTACATGACATCTCTAGAGCTGTCAAATTCACAGAGACAGAAAGTAGAATGGTGGTTGACAGGAGGATGGGGAGTTGGCACTTAATAGGACAGAGGTTCACTTTGGTATATGTGCTGCCGAAGCAAGCACCAGAGGTTCACTTTGGGATGATGAGAAAGTTGTGGGAACGGATGATGGTGATGACTGCAAAACAATGTGAATGGACTCAACACCACTGAACTGGACACTTAAAAATGATTCAAGTTGTAAATTTTATGTGATGGAGATTTTACTACAACTCTTTAAAAAAACCTGTGAGCATGTCATTTTCTCCTGAGTGTGGCTCACTTACTTCATACCTCAAGGTAGCCACCTATCAGTGTGATCCTATTTTTAAGATAATAAAAGGTTTTTTACAAGCAAAAGGGCTTTTTAAAAATTTTTTGATTGATCGATTGATTTTTGCTTTATAGGGCCATACCTGTGGCATGTGAGGTTCCCAGGCTAGCTAGGGGTCTAATCAGAGGTACAGCTGTTGGCCTACACCACAGCCACAGCCACAGCCACAGGGTATCTGAGCTGCGTCTGCAACGTACACCGCAGCTCACAGCAACACCAGATCCTTAACCCACTGAGCAAGGCCAGGGATCGAACCCGCAACCTCATGGTTCCTAGTCGGATTCATTTCTGCTGTACCACAACAGGAACTCCAAGACAAGGGCTTTTTATATTGGGTAGATCTTTGGTTTGGAAATTTATTTGAAGGGGACAGAACTTAAATGACCTCCCCCAGAGACGATGTTGCAGGAGAAGATGAATTCCTACTGTGCCAGGGGAGATGTCTTTGACATTAGCATTCCGGAGGATTCCTGTTGCTGATGTTCCCAGGCAACTCAGTGCTACTGTGACAATGTTACAGACAAAGACCCTGACAGAAGGGAAAGAGTGATTAACTGAATACAAACACATTCTGATCCCACTGACCTTAACATGGGGCACCGAGGATGCAAGCTCCTTACTGAACAGGACTGTCACAGTTCACAGCCCAGTTCCTCTGGTTGCCTGGGGTTCCTGAGAGTGTCTCTACAGCAAGACCAACTCCAGTCCCTTTTTCCTCTGAGAAAAGTACCAGCATGGATTTTTACCATCAAGGCTGGATCTGATGTAGGTTTTGCAAAGACACGACTGGCTAACCCCATCGGAAAGACCCCATCGGAGTCTTTCTGGCTCTGTGGATTCAATGTCCAGATTTCTCCAGGTAGACAAGGGAGGTTAAAAAAAAAAAAAAAGTGTGAAGTTCTGCGCTGTTTCGTCAGCTCTCTCCCTGCCAGGTCAATAAAGCACGAAAACCAATATCCGATCCCACAAAGAAAATACAAACCTGCAGCTCATATTTCAGGATATCAGGGCATCATCACATATTTATCTTTTCTCCTGGATCATTATAAGCAGCCCTCTGAGATGCCTTGTTTACGTCATACCTATGTCATTATGCCAGGGTGCAGGAATGAAAAAGCTGATAAAAAGATTTAAGAAGGAGCTTGGTTATCGACATTTAATTCAAAATCCCCCTTTGGTGACAAACTAATATAAACAGCATCATATGCTGGTGCTCAATCCATCCTAAGTTTTGGACTGAACTGAACAGAAAGAGAGCAACTTAATGCCAAGGGAAGGGCTCTGGCTATGCTTCGTGCTGGGCAAGCAGAGCTCTACGCCCATGGCTGTGCAAAACCGTGCAAATTGTTTCCAGTACACTCGGCTGTCGAGGAGCATAATCCACTTGACCGAGTGCGGGAGAGTATAGTATATGAAAAGTAAGAGCGCACATTTTATCTGCTCCTTCCAACACTGACTCATCTTTGGGAGTGGTATTCTGGCTCTGAGAACTCATTTGATGCTCAAATTGAAAAGCCAATTAGCTTATGAGAAGCCAAAAAGCTTATTAAGTAGCCTATAGGCAGCACGCATAGCAGGCTGCTGTATAAGCATTGGCTAAAGCAAGAGGTGTCATTGCCTTGTACTGATAAATGAGAAGCTGAACAAGTTAGCCATTAGTGAGCAACATGAATAACCACAAAGAGAGCAAAGACAGGAGCTGATAGAACTCAGCTCAAAAACCACAAGGGTTATCCAGCCCTTGGGGCAGAACATGGGATTTTTCCAGACGTTGGTCAGGGGACACTCTTGGTCGTAGGGGGCCTTGTCCCTTCTGCTCTGTACATTCAACAAGCTGAGCATGTCAGGCTCTGCAGGCACTGGAGGCAGAGCTATGAGCAAAGCTGACTTGGTCTCCGGCAAAGGGGAGGGTTTCCAGAGTTTCCCCTTGAAGACACGAGGCTATGAGATGAAGGAAATTGAGGCTTACATCATAGCAATTGGATCATTTACCAAGAAATGTAAAATCAACCACAACTCAAGTAAATGAGAGGTGTGGTGACAGGTCTAACCTTTAGAAAGCAATCAAGACTCTTGTGTTTACTACAGAGCAGAAACTCAGAGCCAATCACAAGACCAAAAAGGGAGAAAACTAAGATAGAACTTTCCCAGGAAATATACCCTGCACTATCTCCTTGCCACATCCTCATTTTCTTAACCTTGGCCTCATAGCCAGAGGAGTTTTTAGGAGAGACGTCTATCTTTAGGAGGGTAGCAGGGTATTTTCCAGAATTAGAAAAGCCCCTGTTTGTGAAGCCCATTGCACCTATTAATTCTTCAGGAAAATGACCCGCAGCATCAAGGGCTGCTGTAGTTCTGGTTAAAGCCAGACACATATTGCAGGAATGACAGCAATTAGTTTTAGTGTCTTTGAGACCTTCTGAGAACAGAAGGGCAAACAACACAAAGAGAAGCACTTGCTGCTTCATGTACAATTGAACAATGGGAGTTGTTAATGTTTTGAAAGAATTATTCAAGCCACTTCATGCCTAGAACAACAAGATCTCAGTAATATTTGAAGGTCACTGAACCCCTGTGCTTGCTAGCTGGCACAGCAAGTGGTTTCTGGACTCTGTTAACTACCTACCAATGATGAGAGAGTTATGACTGAGTTATATCTGTGGATCGAAGTTTGGAAAATTCCAGCGTCTTTCTTCACCCTACTCTGGATGAGTGGTCCTAGGTTTCACATGCCTGTAATGGTACCTGTAGCCCACAGGAAGCCATAAGTTATGTAGCTGGTTGCAGCGAAGGCACCATTCTCTGAAGTAATAGCAGCCTATGAGTGTTTCTTCCTTGATAAAAAGAAACAGATGACTGATGGGGAAAAGTATGTGGCTGTCAACTCCCACTCTCCTGAGACAATTAATGAAAACAGAGCAAATTGGGTATATTTCCAGGAACTGCTACATGTAAAAAAATCTATCTTTCTGACACACACGCACCCCTATGTTGACAGCAGCACTGTTTACAATAATTAAGATATGGAAGTAGGCCAAATGTCCGTCAAAAAATGAATGTATAAAGAAGATGTGGTACATATATACAACAGAATATTACTCAGCCATAAAAAATGAAAGAATGCCCCTTGGAGCAACATGGATGGACCTAGAGGTTATCATACCAAGTGAAATAAGTCAGAAAGAGAAAGACAAATACCATATGATACCACTTACACGTGGAATCTAAAATATGACCCAAATGAACTTATCTACACAACAGAAACAGACTCAAAGACATAAAGAACAGACTTGTGGTTGCCAAGGAGGAGAATGGGGTGGGAGAAGAACAGAGTGGGAGTTTGGGGTCAGAAGATGTAAACTATTATATATAGAATGGATAAACAACAAGGTTTTATGGTACAGCAGAGCAAACCATATTAAATATCCTGTGATAAACCATAATGGAAAAGTATACGGAAAGGAATATATATATGGGTATAACTGAATCATTTTGCTGTACACCAGAAACTAACACCACACTGTAAATCAATTACACTTAAATAAGATAATTTTTTAAAATAATAAATAAATAAATATCTTTCTGGTGCATCTTGAACTTACCTCAAATGACCTGGAGAGAGATTCTATCAACTGGTACTTTTTTTTTTTCTATTCCCTTATCTTGTTTTATTTCCTTCATAGCACTACCCTAATTTACATTTGAGATAGTTTACTTGTTCACTTATTCATTTACTTGTTTATTTCCTATATCCTTACCAAACTGCAAACTCCACGAGGTGAGAGGATATGTCTGTCTATACACTGCAGAACAATGCCTGACATGCAGTCAACACAGAAATAGTTGAATTAGAGAATAAGCCCCGTCACTGAACTTACATTTACCAAATGCTGAATGTCTAAGTGCAAAGGATTCAAAGATGATGATAATCCAAACTATCATTCATTTGATGCTTCCTAGATGCTCTCAATGACCTAAAAAACCACCTATAATACCTCATTTAATCTCACAACAACACTGAAAAGTATGTGTTTTTAGTATATCAACTGGTACTTTTAAGGCCAAGTGGGGGCCCTATTCTTACTGTATCAACAGTTGATGGAAAAGAAAACTAAAAGACAACTTACAGAATGGGAGAAAATTTTTTCAAATGACACAACTGACAAGGGCTTCATCTCTAAAATATATAAACAACTGATGCAGCTCAACTGCAAAAAAGCCAACAACCCCATTGAAAAATGGGCAACGGACCTGAACAGACATTTCTCCAAAGAAGATAAACAGATGGCCAACAAGCACATGAAAAAATGCTCAACATCTTTGATAATTAGAGAAATGCAAATCAAAACTACCATGAGATACCACCTCACACCAGTCAGAATGGCCATCATTAACAAATCCACAAACAACAAATGCTGGAGGGGGTGTGGAGAAAAGGGAACCCTCCTGCACTGTTGGTGGGAATGTAAGCTGGTGCAGCCACTATGGAAGACAGTGTGGAGGTACCTTAGAAAA
>PVHT021183560.1:8267807-8278650 GCA_004024745.2 Catagonus wagneri | reverse complement strand
ATCTTTGATAATTAGAGAAATGCAAATCAAAACTACCATGAGATACCACCTCACACCAGTCAGAATGGCCATCATTAACAAATCCACAAACAACAAATGCTGGAGGGGGTGTGGAGAAAAGGGAACCCTCCTGCACTGTTGGTGGGAATGTAAGCTGGTGCAGCCACTATGGAAGACAGTGTGGAGGTACCTTAGAAAAGTCTACATAGAATTACCATATGACCCAGCAATCCCACTCTTGGGCATATACCCAGACAAAAATTTCCTGGAGAAAGACACGTGCACACGCATGTTCACTGCAGCACTATTCACAATAGCCAAGACATGGAAACAACCCAAATGCCCATCGACAGATGACTGGATGAGGAAGATGTGGTATATATACACGATGGAATACTATTCAGCCATAAAAAAGGATAAAATAATGTCATTCGCAGCAACATGGATGGAATTAGAAATCCTCATACTGAGTGAAGCAAGTCAGAAGGAGAAAGACAGATGTCATATGAAATCTCTTATAACTGGAGTCTAAAACACTGCACAAATGAACATCTCAACAGAAAAGAAAATCACGAACTTGGGGAACAGACTTGTGGTTGCCAGGGGGGCGGGGGAGGGGTGGGAGAGAATGGGGATAACTAGTGCTTTAATGATGGAATAGCAAGGAGCTCCAACTGTATTGCACGGGGAACTATATCTAATTACATGTGACAAATCCATATATGTACATGTAATCGGGTCACCACGCGGTGCAGTTGGAAAATCTGACAGAAATCTGTAAACCAGCTATAATGCAAAAAAAAAAAAAAAAAAAAAAAACAGTTGGTGGAGTTCCCTGGTGGCTCAGCAGGTAAAGGATCTGGCCTTGTGACTTCTGTGGGTGTGGCCCCAAAACCCCAAAACAGTTGGTATACCTTCCATCTCTGCATGTATTCTCCTAAGGGAGGCAAGGCCATGATGAAATACAATGTACTGTGTTTTCAAAGACTGGGGAGAAAAAGGAACGCAGGGACAAAACGCTGTTCTTCACAGGATTCTTTTCTCATATTTAATTGTGATAAAATATACTTAATAAAATTTTCCATGTTAGCCATTTTAAAATGTATAATGCAGTGGCATTACGTACAGTCATATTGGTGGTGCAACCATGACCAATGTCAATTTCTGAACTTTTTCATCATCTCAAAAAGAAACTACACCCAGTAGACAGCAGTTCCCATTCTCTTCCCAGTAACCTCTAATCTACTTCTGTCTATGAATTTGTCTATTCTGGATACCTCTCATAAGCGGAATCACACCATATGTGTTCTTTTTTTGACTGGCTTATTTCACTTTAATGTTTCCAAGGTTCATCCCTATTGCAGCATGTGTCAGAATTTCATTCTTTTTAAGGCTGAAAAACATTCCATTGTATATGTACATCATGGACCCTTATTCATTCATCTGGTGACTGGGTATCTGGGTTGCTTCCACCTTTTGGCTATTATTGTGACTAATGCTGCTGTGAATATTGGTGTACACATATCCCGGCTTTCAATTCTTTTCTTTTTTTTCATGGGCTTTATTTATTTATTTATTTTTTGGCCATACCCATGTGAAGTGGAAGTTCCCAGGCCAGGGATCGAACTCACGCCAGAGTGGTGACCTGGGCCACAGCAGTAACAATGCTGGATCCTTAATCTGCTGAGCCACCAGGGAACTCCCCTGCTTTCTTTCTTTCCCTTTTTTTTTGAATTCACACCTAGATGTGGAATTGCTAAATCATATGGTAATTCTACATTTATTTATTTATTTTTTTCTTTTTAAGGCCACAGCTGCGGCATATGGAGGTTCCCAGGCTAGGGGTCAAATCGGAGCTACAGCTGCTGACCTACCCCACAGACACAGCAACTCGGGATCCAAGTTGCATCTACAACCTACACCACAGCTCACGGCAATGCCAGATCCTTGATCCACTGAGTGAGGCCAGGGATCTAACACGCAACCTCATGGATGCTAGTTGGATTCGGTTCCAGTGTGCCACAATGGGAACTCCAACTACATTTATTTTTTTCAAGAACCACCAAACTTTTCCACAGCAGCTGCATCATTTTATTCCCAGCAGCAATGCACAAGGATTCCAATTTCTCCACATCCTTGTCAACACTTGTTACTTTCCTTTTTTTATTTTTCAGTAATAGCCATCCTAATGGGTGTGATGTGATTACACAATGTTTTAAAGTCAACCCTAATTTGGATCTCATTCTTATAAGACCCACTTTTGGTGGTGCTTGGGCATGTCAAATACATCTTCCAAATAAGTACTGAGACAGCCCTGGCAGAGATTTCAACTCCATCATTTATTTAAATCAGAAGGCCTTTGTGATAAAGCACTGATGAACTGAGAGGGTTATTTTTCAGGGAGTTGGGGGGTGTCTCTTTGAAATGTTCTGGTTGCAAACAGAAGATGAAAATGTAATAGATCCCTTAAGCCAAAAAGGCCCCCATATATTCATAAATAGTTAAGTCACTCTGTAAGAGCACCACAAAAAAGTTCCTATGAATTATTACCTAAGGGAGTCTGGGGATGGCGATAGTGGGCGTGACCTGAAAAGGCACATCTATTTTTATTGCAGAGGCAGAATTCAATGTTATTTTGATGGCCCAGCCAGGAATGCAGTAAATTATAGAATCTCAACATAGAAGGCAGCAAAACAGTCCCGCAGAATTTCCTCATGAAACAAATGTGTATGACTTACATTCAAAGATCTTGGGTGAAAAAGCCATTCTTGGTAATTTGCATTTTTCATGTTTTTCTTATAAAGTTACTCTTTATTCTATTTTAGGTGACAGCTACTCTTGAAAAAGTAGTCTTAGAAATAACTTTAAACACTACAGTAGATTTAAGTAGTTTCTCATACTTACTGCTTTTTTTTAAAAGTATACAATTCAGTAGTTTCTAGTATATTCACAAGGTTGTAAAACCTTCTCCACTATCTAATTCCAGAACACTTCCAACATCCCCAAAAGAAACTCCACACCTATTAGCAGTAATTCTCCATTCTCTCCTCCTTCCAAGCCCCTGGCAGTCACTAATCTGTTTGATCACTATAGATGTGTCTATTCTGAACATTTCATATAAATAGAATCATACAGCATGTGGCCTTTTGTGACTGGCTTCTTTCACTTGGCATGTTTTAAAAGTTCATCCATGTTATAGCATGTATCATATTTCCTTCCTTTTTCACTGCCAAGTAATATTCTATAGCAGGGCTGTCCCACATTTGTTCATTTTTCACTTGATAGACATTTGGCTTTATTTCCCCCTTTTGACTATTATGAATAATGTTGCAATGAACATATGTGCATGAGTCTTTGTGTGGACTTGTTTTCATGTCTCTTGGGTAGATAGCTCATGGATGGGGGAGACTTGCTGGGTAACGTGGTAACTCTGTGCTTAACCTTTTGAAAAACTGCCAGACTGCTGTTTTCCACATCACCTGCACCATTTACATTTCCACCAATCATATCATATTTACTTTTGATAGTTTTAGGTTCCTTGTGGAAACAAAAAAGCCAAACAAAAGACATCAAAAACCAAGAGTAAATTATACGACAGTGTGACCTGCCTGCTCCTGTCATGTATTTGACAGTTGGGCACATCCAATGAACAGATAATCCCAGGCAACTCTCCAGTCCCATGGTGTCTTTCCATTACTCTGTGGGGACAACAAAGAGCTAAACTTGACACTACAGACAATGAGGAGTTAAGATAGATGATCCAAGGGTACTAATTATATAACACATAAGGAAACAGTACGAGGGATTAGAAATGAAGTGGCACAAACTATAGTTGTCCAGGAAGGTGTTGTACAGAAAATGGGGCATGACCCCTACGTGGAGAAGCACCAGCCTGTTAAGGAGAAAGGGTAACTTACAGCCTGTGAACAAATCCTGACATTTACCTGCTCACAGCAAAACCTCACTACTTCCTAGAACCCCTGAAGATACACTACAGAAATAATAATAAAAGCTGCCACACAAGAGGGTGTGGAGGAAAGGAAACCTTCCTACACAGTGGTGGGAATGTAAATTGGTACACCCACTATGGAAAACAGTAGAGAGGTTCCTTAAAAAACTAAAAATAGAATGATCTTATGTTCCAGCAGTTCCACTCCTGTACATGTATCTGGAAAAGATACAAACTAATTCAAAAAGATACATGAATCCCAATGTTCATAGCAGCACTATTTACATTAGCCGAGACATGGAAGCAACCTAAATGTCCATCGACAGATGAATGGATAAAGAAGGTATGGTGCATATACATAATAGAATACTACTCAGCCATAAAAAAGAACAAAATAATGCCATTTGCAGCAACATGAATGCAACTAGAGACTTCAATACTACATGAAGTAAGACAGATAAAGACAAATAGCACACGATATCACATATGTGGAATCAAAAAAGTGACACAAATGAACTTATTTACAATATAGAAATAATAAACTCACAGACAGAAAACAAACATATGGTTACCAAAGGGGAAAGGTGGGGGGTGGGATTAACAGATATACAATACTACATATAAAATAGATAAGCAACAAGGATTTATAGTTCCCTGTATAGCATGGGGAACTATATTCAATACCTTGCAATAATTTATAATGCAAAAGACTATATATATATATATATATAATATTACATTATATATATTATATATATATATATTATATATATATATAATATATACACACAGACACACACACGCATAACCGAATCACTTTGCTGTACACCTGAAACTAACATAAAAAAGGAAAAACAGAGGAAAAGGAAAACAGAGGAAAAGGCTGCCACACAGTGCTAACTTTTCTAGAGTCTGCCTGGTCCTAAAGTATTTATATTTATTTAATCCTTACAACCACCCTATGATGTAGGCAGTATTTTTATCTCTATTTTACAAATGAAGACTGGACACAGAGAGATTGAGTAACTTGCCAACATCACCCAGCTAAAAAGTGGCAAAGCTGGGATTTGAACCTAGGTAGCCCAGCTCTAGGATCCCCTGTCTCTGGCATTAATCACCTCAGCCACTTGCTTGACATCTCAATAAAAAGCTATTTATTTACAAAGCTGGGTGAAAGTACCCTGGGAAGTAGTGACTTTCTTCACTCCTTCATGCCATTGACAGTTTTAGGTTGATATTAGAATTTTTTTTTAAAGAGGTGGGAGACAGCAGTGCCAACAAGAGCAAGCACAGAAGAGAAGAGGCCACAGGGGAAGATACCAGGGGGGACAGAATTAGAAGCTAAGAGCCTAAGGTTCTCGGCCCTGCTCCTGGAAACTCTCCCTCCTACACAAATTGTGACACACAGCAATTAAAGGAAGCATACCCACCCATACAAGTCCTTGAGTTTTTAAAGTAAAAATGAAAATTAATGAGTCCATCTAATTTGGACTCACAAAACACGTGGGTGGAAGAAATTCCTGTAGCTGACAGCTGATGTGAAAGTTATTTCACGAAAAGGAATAGAATCTCCCTGCCTGCCTTTGGATTTGAATGTTTCCAAATGTGATTCTAAACTTTAGCCTGAAACAATATAGAGGACAGGAGCTGAATACAGATATCCTAGAGGAGAAAATCCCTTCAGCTTCCCTGGTCAAGCTGATGTGAGGGAAAGTGGGATGAAATAGCAACTTCTCTGTACCCTTCTTGAGAGCCTGAAGGAGAAAGGCAGCAGGCTCGCTCTCTGCTCAGACACTCTTATCAATTGAAATTAGATCTCTAAAGGCACTGTGGGAAACAAGAATTGCATATTCACAGGTTTCATTAAGCCACTGCGATTATCTGAATCTAAATACGCCTAAATGATAGATGCTACCCTTCTGACGCCCTCTCCCCCGCCAAGAAATGTAAAATCTGAGACCTCCATGTGTATCACTAGTGATCTACCTTACAAGACCATCCGTAAGGCAAACAGCAAACTCTTGTCTTCACCCCTAGACTGAGGAAAAGACTTTAAAATTAAAAGATCACAACTTTCCTGGTTTTCCTTCTCTTTGTGCCTCATCCACAATCCCAGAGGAAGACATTTCCAGAACCGCTGACAACCCCCCAGAGGAGGAAGGCCTTCCTTCCTCCTCCTGGGCAGATGGTATTTGCATACTGACATATTGTAAATCTAGTCACCCAGGTAACCGGCTCCAGTTAGCAACAGCGCAATGAAGGTCAGCCCGAACCCTTCTAAAATTAGAAGTCAGACCAATTGGATTTTTAATTGTTCAAGGTAGGATGCCCCGTTAGATGACAAATCCAATTCTAGAAGTGAAGTTTTCAGTTGGGAGACTCAGCACCAGTTAACAAAGGCAAGTTGGAGCATTTCAATGTGATAATAACATGGGTTCTGACACACAGGTAGAAGATTTCGGCTCTCTGATGCTGCTGTGCCTGTCTGTGGCTAATCCTGCTACGACTCCACTCCCTGTTAGTGGGGTTGTCCTGGGCCTTGCATCTCCCTTAATCTTCATTGGCACTGGTCCTTAAGGACTGGTGATTCCAGGCCAGCCAGTCAGGCCTCCAGCAGTTGGCCACCTCCAACTCCACCATGGTCCTCTCTCTGCCCCATCTTTCCCTCCCTCATGGTCAAACCACTTGGAGCTGAATAAGACTCATCTTTCCCAGCTCCTTTGTGTTGGCCCACACAGATCCTCCTCCCTTCTTTTCTTTCCCTGACCATGGAGAAAGAAAGGTCTTGAAATAGGCTTCAAGAAACCCATGAACTGTGCACAACTCCCTGCACTGTTAACTTCTTGAAAGGTCACATCCCCCCAAAATATTAAGAGCACCAGCTGTCTAATTACAGATGGGAATTTTTAGCATGGGCCTTCTCTGGGCCTTGGCTGTACCCATGTGCACCGTGAACCACTGATTTCATGGGACACTTCTTAATGAGCAGAGTGACACCCAGGAAAGCTGGGCCTTACTTCAAATGACAACTACCACGTCATGCACTGCTTTGTGTTCCTTCTTCCATTACTGTTTTGAGCTATTTTTTACTCCATTATTTTTAGCAATTGTTAGAAATCATATCATTGCACTTATCACTTTGTGTTGCGCTTTTTTTTCTTTTTTGGCTGTGCCCACAACATGCAAAAGTTCTGGAATGAAGGATCAAACCCACACCACAGCAGCAACCTGAGCCACAGCAGTGATGCCAGATCCTTAACCCACTGAGCCACCAGGGAACTCAGTTGTGCTTTTTTATATCATTTTATAACCATTCCCCTACTAACTGGAAGCCACTTGAGAGCAGAGTACACAACCAGATCTCTTTATATCCCCAGTGCCTAGCTGACCAGAGCTTAGACGCTCAGTATATGTCAAATGAAAGAATGAATGATTGATTGAGCTCATCTCCCCAACTGGATACCAGGCCCTTTCAGAATATAAACTACATTTTAAACCTCTTGTGTTCCCATAGCACCTAGAACACAAAAAGAGTCAATAAAATTACTCTTCATATGGCAAAAGAATCAATAAAATTGCTAAAATTTAAATCCATTAGAGAATATTTATCAAACACCAATTATGTCCTGGGAACTAGGCTATTAAAATGGTCAGATACAGTCTTTGCAATCAAAGAGCTGAGATTCTGGTAAGGGAAAGAGACGTATAAACACAAAATGATGATAAAACATAAACTTTTACCTTTTTTTTTTGTCATTTTAGGGCCGCACCCGCGGCATGTGGAGGTTCCCAGGCTAGGGGTCTAACAGGAGCTGTAGCTGCCGGCCTTCGCCACAGCCACAGCAACGCGGGATCCAAGCCGCGTCTGCGACCTACACCACAGCTCACGGCAACGCCAGATCCTTAACCCACTGAGCAAGGCCAGGGATCAAATCCGCAACCTCATTGTTCCTAGTCGGATTCGTTAACCACTGCGCCACGACGGGAACTCCTAAAACATAAACTTTTAAAATACATAAGTATAAATACATAAAGGAAGTGCAGGCTGCCTGGGAACACAGGATGGAGCCCTCAGATCTGTGTGTGCTTGTGGGAAGCTGGGAGGGGTCAGTGCTGTAATGCTGAATTTTGACTGGGGATCTGCCACCAGGGCCTGACCACTCGGGTCCTCGACTGGCCATGCTAAGCCACATTTTGGGGGGAAGTTGGCCAAAAGGCTGCTCTAGCTGAGGCAGTATTCACACTAGCTCTGGCCTCGACCCCAATGGGCTCCTAGCCTGGTAAGCAGGCCTCCCTGCCTGGAACCGTTGGGCCCTATTGCCCAGGGAGGGCCATCCTGGGGGCTAGAGCCAGGCAGGCAGCCTAGCTTCACTGTCTCCAAGTCCATAGCCAATGCTTGACCCTCTCTGTGTTACTACTCTGAGCATTAGGGATGGGAAGTCCAGAGAAAGGAACACCAAGGAAAAAGAATGGAAGCACTTCTCTCCTCCCTGAGAACAAGGGCTGGCCTCACTCGCCCACCTGGCCTTCCACCCAAGAATGCCAGGACTCAGAACCCTCAGTTTCACGGGGAATCTAAGAAGCAGCATGCCAAGAAAGAGAGATCATGCCTCTAGACGCAAATCCAGTGAGCGTTCCTCCTCTGGATCCTCCCAGAACGGTTCTCCTCTCTTTGCTGGAGGAGGGGGTAAGGGGTACAACACCCCCAAACCCAGGCCTCAGTTATTTTTTCAAACTTCAGGTTAAGGTTGCGAACCACTGGGATAAAGGAGCAAAGACGGGCTCTTGAACACCCAGTAATGGCAGATTGTTGGGACTGGGTCACACATGGGTCACATCTCTGTTGCCTCCAGGGGCAGGTCAGGTCAATGCATAAAACCAGTGGTTAAACAGATTAAAGTGAACAGATTCACTTTCTCGGCAAATTAAACACATGAGACAATCCCTCACTTATACGTGGAAAAATAGTCTCAACTTCCCATCATGGCTCAGCAGTTAGGGAACCTGACTAGCATCCATGAGGACGCGGGTTCGATCTCTGGCCTCACTCAGTGGGATAAGGATCCAGCATTGCTGTGAGGTGTGGTGTAGGTCCAGGCCGGCAGCTACAGCTCTGATTGGACCCCTAGCCTGGGAATTTCCATATGCCATGAATGCGGCCCTAAAAAAAAGACAAAAAGACCAAAAAAATAAGAAAGAAAAAAAATGTTCACCTTAATATTTTTGTCTTCGTTTCCAACTTTCAGTAGCGATATGGGTACCAGAGAATATTTTTCTACCTTAAGGAAAACAAGGCAAGTGTGACAATGAATTACATACAATAACCAGATGCACAGGAGAAAGGAAGGGAAAGAATGGCTGGATACGGAAACCTGGGGGGCCATGCCCCATCTAAAGGGGACAGCAGTGACCTGGCCCTCGGGGCTGCTCATCAACATCTCCTATTACACTAGAAAAGCTGGAAATCTAGATTTTTTTTTTGTATGGATAACTCTAAATGTTGACTGGAATTAAAAACAATAACAACTCAAAACACTCTATAAACATGAGAAACTGGTGAGCTACATTTAGCCACATTAGTTTGTAACCTCTGATTACATGTAACTCTGTTACAATAAAGAGAGAGAACAGTTGTGCACAAGCTGAATAATACTGGAAAGTGTTATATTCAGAACTAAGCTTCCTCATTAATGTGTGTGCCCCCTGACAATTGTGGGAACAGAGAAGATATAAGAATACTGTAAATGTTTTAGCATAGCTCCATTTTCAAAGGCTTCCTCCATATCCTTCACCATTTCAATATTGATACTGGTCAGAAAGCATATGTTAGAAAACAAACAGTATACTTTATTATAGCAATAATAACAATAGTTAGTGCTTCCTGGATGTTTACACCATAGAGTACAAAGCAGGGACTAGTGCTTTACTAACAATTATCCCATTTAATCCTGAGGGGAATGCTTTGTTGCAGGCAAAATTATCATCTCAGTTTTCAGATGAGGAAACTGGGGCATAAAAAAGTTAGGAAAAATTATCAAAAGTCACACAAGTGAAACACAAAAAACCCAGAATAGCCAAAGACATCCTGAAAAAGAAAAATGGAGCTGGATGAGTCAGGCTCCCGGACTTCAGACTCTACTACAAAGCTACAGTCATCAAAACCGTATGGTACTGGCACAAAGACAGAAATATAGATCAGTGGAACAGGATAGAAAGCCCAGAATTAAATCCATGCATCTATAGTCAACTAATCTATGACAAAGGAGCCAAGAATATACATTGGACAAAAGACAGCCTCTTCAATAAGTGGTGCTGGGAAGAACACTGGACAGCTACATGTAAAAAAATGAAACTAGAACACTTCCTAACACCATGCACAAAAATAAACTCAAAATGGATTAAAGATCTAGATATAAGATCAGATACTATAAAACTCTTAGAGAAGGGAGTTCCCATCGTGGCACAGTGGTTAACGAATCCGACTAGGAACCATGAGGTTGCGGGTTCGATCCCTGCCCTTGCTCAGTGGGTTAACAATCCGGCGTTGCCGTGAGCTGTGGTGTAGGTTGCAGACGCGGCTCGGATCCTGTGTTGCTGTGGCTGCGGCGCAGGCCAGTGGCTACAGCTCCGATTAGACCCCTAGCCTGGGAACCTCCACATGCCGCGGGTGCGGCCATAAAATGACAAAAAGGCAAAAAAAAAAAGAAAATTACAGGCCAATCTCACTGATGAACATAGATGCAAAACTCCTCAACAAAATACTAGCCAACCGAATCCAACAATACATTAAAAGGATTGTACATCACGATCAAGTGGGATTTATCCCAGGGATGCAAGGATTCTTCAATATCTGCAAATCAGTCAGTGTGATACTCCACGTTAACAAACTGAAGA
>PVHT021183560.1:8255937-8266807 GCA_004024745.2 Catagonus wagneri | reverse complement strand
ACATCTTCTCAGATCCATGTGTCAGAGTAAGGACAATAAAAAGAGAAATAAACAAATGGGACTTAATTAAACTTCAAAGTTTCTGCACAGCTAAGGAAACCCTAAACAAAATGAAAAGACAACCCACAGAATGAGAGAAGATATTTGCAAATGATTCAACTGACAAGGGATTAATCTCCAAAATTTACAAACAGCTCCTACAACTCAACACCAAAGAAACAAACAACCCCATCAAAAAATGGGCAGAGGATCTAGGCAGACAATTCTCCAAAGAAGACATGCAGATGGCAAATAAACACATGAAAAGATGTTCAACATTGCTCCTCCTTAGAGAAATGCAAATCAAAACCATTGTGAGGTACCACTTTACACCGGCCAGAATGGCCATCATCAAAAAATCTACAAACAGTAAGTGCTGGAGAGGGTGTGGAGAAAAAGGATCCCTATTACACTGTTGGTGGGAATGCAAATTGGTGCAGCCACTGTGGAAGACAGTACGGAGATTCCTCAGAAAACTCAAAATAGAATTACCATTTGATCCAGCAATCCCACTCCTGGGCATCTATCCAGCAGAAACCATGACTCAAAAAGACACATGTACTCCAGTGTTCATTGCAGCACTCTATGCAATAGCCAGGTCATGGAAACAACCTAAATGCTCATTGACAGAGGAGTGGATAGGGAAGATATGGTACATATACACAATGGAATGTTACTCAGCCATTAAAAGGAACGAATTACCAACATTTATAGCAACATGGATGGACTTAGAAATTATCATGCGAAGTGAAACCAGTCAGACAATTAGACAGCAACACCCAATGCTACCGCTTACATGTGGAAACTAAAAAGACACAATGAACCTCTTTGCAGAACAGACAATGACTCACAGACTTTGGAAAATCTTGATTTTTCAAATAAGACAATCTGGGGGTTGGGGGGATGCACTGTGGGTTTGGGATACAAAATCTGTAAAATTGACTTGTGATGATTTATGTACACCTATAATTGAAATAAAATCCATTAAGAAAAATAAATAAATAAAAATAAAATAAAATAAACGTAAAATAAAAAAAAAAGTCACACAAGTAGGTGGAACAGTTGGGAATCACCCCAGATCTTTCCACCAAAAGTCCTGAGCTGGACATCATTCTCTTCAGTGCTGAGGCAGGAAGTGGACAGAAATGAGGAATTAAAAGGCATAATCAAGGGGATGTCTGGGGAAGAATTTGAAGAAATACAAATGGCCAATAAACAAAAGAAAAATGGGAGTTTCCGTCGTGGCGCAGCAGAAATGAATCCAACTAGAAACCATGAGTTTGCAGGTTCAAGCCTGGCCTCGCTCAGCGGGTTAAGGACCTGGCGTCACCGTGAGCTGTGGTATAGGTTGCAGACATGGCTCAGATCTGGTGTGGCTGTGGCTGTGGTGTAGGCTGGCAGCTGTAGCGCCGATTCGACCCCTAGCCTGGGAACCTCCATATGCTGCAGATGCGGCCCTAGAAGGCAAAAAAAAAAAAGCAAAACCCTCAACCTCAAGTATTCTGTATCCCTCCAGAATCTTACAATGGGAAGACATGTTAAAAAACAGTTTGTAACACAAACTAAAACATTTCACTTATCAGATTAGTGAAGATGAAAAAGGCTACACACTATGGTGGGAGAACAAAGTAGTTAAAACCTATAGGAACATGATTTTGTCTATTAATATTTAAGACTTTTATACCATTTGACTTAGTTACTCTATCTAGGAATTTATCCTAGAGAAGCTCTTTTGCATTGAGCAAAGATTTATATGCTTCAGATTATTCATGGCTACATGATATGCAATAGTGAAAAGCTGGAAAAACTCCAATAGTCTATCAAGGGGACTGATTAGATAAACCAAGGTACATCCAAATAACCAAATACAATACAGTCATTAAATCATGAAATAGATCTCTATTCGCCACAATGGAAAGAGGCCCCAGATGCATGGTTAACTGAAAAAAAAAAAAGGCTGCAAACAGTGGGTATAGCAAGAGTTTCAGTAAAATGCACACATATGTACTAGTATATGAATAGGGTAAAAACTAAAAAAAATACATAGTCAATTGTTAGTGGAAATTACCTAAGAGAGGGCTGTGGAAAATATGTTTGAAGGTTTGAAGTTTTTGTAAAAAGAATGTGTTTTCCTTTTCTGGGCCAAGCCTGCAGCATGCAGAAATTCCTGAGGTAGGGATCAAACACATGCCACAGAAGTGACTGTGCCAGATCCTTAACCACTAGGCCACCAGGGAACTCTGAGAATGTACTTTTTAATTAAAGGAACAAGTTGAGTGATGAATCCATATATGTATGTGTAACCGGGTCACCATGCTGTGCAGTTGGAAAATTGACAGAAATCTGTAAACCAGGTATAATGAGGAAAAAAAGAAATAAGTTGATATGGAAAAGATGATCTTGTGTTAAAATTTCAGGGCAGGATTCCAATTCCTGGGGAGGACGGTAGACAAATAAGGAAAGGATTAGGGGTTCTTTACGGACATGGGCAGCTGCACAGGTTGTGCACTGCACAAGGGCATGCACCCTCTTGAGCTGCGCAGGTATTACAGGGGCTCCTGAAACAAGAACTCAGAAAAGTAACAACAGAAGACTGGCACTTTGGCATTTTTGTCAGACAGTAAGTTAATAAAACGGGGCCCAGAAAGAGGGTAGAAGTCACCTAAAATAGTCAGGATCTCCTATTTTTTTTTCAAAGTAATTTACAAACCTCTCCATAAAGTGAGATAACTGTGTACTTAGACTTGCTGAAGTAAATCTGCCTCCAATTTGAGTGGACTGTGTTCTAGAATTTCCTTTTCAGGCTGAAGTGTTTTAAAGCTCCCATAGAAGTAAGATCAGTAGGTCAGCCTGGGGCAGACTAACTGACCCGTAATTTTCTTAAATAAAAGCCCAATCACTGTTTCTAATAATATTTCTTAAGAAAATGCACTGAGTCCCAACAGGGTTTGAGGAAATGGGGAATTTAATTCCTCTTTCCTGCCCCCAAATAGGCAGGAATGTTCCCCAAATTATGTTCCTCTTACATCTGAAAGATGTGAATATATGTTACACTTCAAAACATTTTTTTCCCTTTTGATCAGGGCTCCATAGTCATATGTCTGGGAGAAACTGATTCAAATCAAGCTGAACAGATTTTTGTTTTTGTTTTAATTTGGTAAAATACACGTCACAGAAAAACTGCCATTTTAATCTTTTGTCTTTTTGTCCTTTTATGGCCACACCTGTGGCATATGGAGGTTCCCAGGCTGGGGGTCTAATCAGAGCTGTAGCTGCTGGCCGACGCCACAGCCACAGCAACGCGGGATCCGAGCCGTGTCCGAGACCTACACCACAGCTCATGACAATGCCGGATCCTTAACCCACTGAGTGAGGCCAGGGATTGAACCCGCAACCTCATGGTTCCTAGTCGGATTCGTTTCTGCTGTGCCACGACGGGAACTCCCATTTTAATCATTTTTAAGTATATCAGCCAGTGGCATTAATTACTGTCACGATGTGGTACAACTATCACATTATCTTCCCAAACAGAACCTCTTCACTCATGAAACACTAACTCCTCCTCACCTGGGTCCCTGGTAACCACCATTCTACTTTCTGTCTCTATGAATTTGCCTTGTTCTAGTGCCTCAGAGAGGTGGAATGGTACGATACTTGTTCTTTTGTAGGTTTTGTGAGGACATTGAAGTTTCTGGCTGGGGTACCCAGTAGGAAGGGAAAATGGAGAGTATGTTCAGAGGCTAGAGAAGAAGAAAAAGCAGACTTTAGAAGGAAGACAGAAGTTTCTGGGAGGTTGAGGAGTCAGGAAAAACTAAGTGCAGGTGACCTGGACATAAACACCTCCTAGTTTGGAGTCCACAAAAGAAACACAGGTTGGACCACTGAATGGAGAGCATTCTAAAGGATGGTACAGCCAAGGCCTAACAGGGGAAGTAGACAGGACTCTGGAGCACCCAGCAATTAGCGGGAGAGGATGGAAAATGGACCGATGAACACAACTGAGACGGCTCTGCCAGAGAAAGAACATTCTAGGAGCAGACCTCCCAAGGGCTCCCCTGCCTCTGGTCTCCTGCCTTCCATTCAACCTACTCCTTCCAGAATCACCTATCTAGTGCACAGAGATCTACTCCTGATCTGATGATCTCACCCCAAATTTAAAACCTTCAGTGTTTCCCCCTAATGCACAGAGCAAAATCTGGACCCTTTACCGAAGCTTCAGGATCCTCTCCAGGTCAGTCCCGACTCTCTCATCACCCACCCCTTCTGCTCCAGCACCCACTTCCTTTGCTGTGTTCCTGCTCAACGCTGCACATTTCCTCAATGGGCTTTTCTGCTTGGTGTACGCATCATTCTTTCTATGTATTTGCCTATCAATATTCTGCCCTCCTATCAAGGCCCACCTGCCACCCCACCTTTCCTGAGAGGTCAAAACAGATCCCTGGAGTGGGAATGACTGTATCCATTCCTGTATTCATACAGAGCTGGGCTATACCCTTAAACAACAACAACAAAACCATTCCACCATCTGGTTATTAAACTGTTTTCACTATAGGAAAATCAGAATATGGAAAAGGGTTTTTTACTGATGCAGAAATAAACAACAGTAACTAACACTTAGGTACATATTCTTTTTATTCTTTCAGAATGTTTTCAAGCTAAGTTAGAAAGTATACTGAATAGATTCTTTCGTAAAGTGCTTTTTCTAACCGAGTATATTATCAGGATTTTCCATACCTTTAAATATTCCTCAAACATAAGATATCCCCTTGCATGGACATAATTTAATCAATTCCCAGTTACCAAATAACCTTTTGCTTTTTTTTTTTAGGGCCACACCCGAGGCACATGGAAGTTCCCAGGATATGGGTCGAATTGGAGCTACAGCTGCCAGCCTATGGCACAGCCACAGCAACAGGGGATCTGAGCTGCGTCTGCGACCTACAACACAGCTCAAAGCAACGCTGGATCTCCGACACACTGAGCGAGGCCAGGGATCAAACCCGCAACCTCATGGATCCTAGGTGGGTTGGTGAACTGCTGAGCCATGAAGGGAAGTCCCACCAAATAACATTTTAAAAATGTTTTGTTCCCATCGTGGCTCAGTGGTTAAAGAATTCGACTAGGAACCATGAGGTTGAGGGTTCGATCCCTGGCCTCGCTCAGTGGGTTAAGGATCCGCTGTTGCCATGAGCTGTGGTGTAGGTCTCAGATGCGGCTCGGATCCCGCGTTGCTGTGGCTCTGGCGTAGGCCGATGGCTACAGCTCTGATTAGACCCCTAGCCTGGGAACCTCCATATGCTGCGAGTGTGGCCCTGAAAAGACAAAAAAAAAAAAAAAAAGGGATAAAAATGTTTTGTTTATCCCAGTGCTTTACACATAGTATCCAGAAGATGTTTGTTGAATCGAATTTGTATTAGCAATAGAAGATAATGGCAACAGCCAATTCCTATTCTGAATTTACTCTATCAGTAAATAATTTAAAAGGAAAAAAAAACTGTTTTCAGGATTGTAATAATACATATTTGCAGGATTTGTAAACTTTTGTTCTAAAAGCCAATTAAAACCAAGGAAAATACTATTTTCCCCAGCCCCAGGAGCCACCACATCTTCTTCCAAAGACTGAAATCCATGATGAAGGCAATGATTTGGACAAAACAATGTTGTAAATACATAGAGAGACTGCATATTCAGAAAACTTCCACAGACCTTTAGTATTATCTAATCTGGAAAATTTGTGTGAAATCTTACTTCATCTTTTTTTTGTTTCTCCTTTCTTTAGTACTCTCTCTTCACAATAAAATATATTGACATTTTTTCAGTTATAAAAGCCAGCTAAATAGGATTTATGTACTTGCCCACAATAAAGTGAGCGTTCAATATCACTAATTAATCTACCTGGCACAGAGTCCTATCTTCCAAGCATGATGATTTAAGGGAGGAAGGAGAGAAAATGGAACAAAAGAACAGGACTGATGAAATCAGTCTAGTGACCCTGAGGGCAGGCAAAGGGATTCAAGGATGGAGTAACAACAGAGGGCCAACACGTGGACAAAGCTTACGGCCAAAAAGACACGACGAAGCTCCCGTGGAACTTAAGTAAAGTGATGGTGTTGCTGGCCAGGATACAAAGAAACGCCAGCAAACGAATTTGGAAAGAAAAGAGAATTTCTCCAAAATTTTACATATAGCCCAGCTGGCATTTGTGAGAAAAGACTACACATACAGAGGCTCAAACACACTCCCTACAGGTGTTTTCAGAAACTAATACTTGAAGATTTCATCTAGATGTCTAGGAAGTATCAAAATTAAGAGCTCAAGATAGGGTAAATCAAGGTAGAAAAGATCTAGTAGTGAACATTGAAACCAGCAAAGTAGTTTTTGGATTTGTTTTGCCTTTTGTCTTTTTAGGGCCACACCCGAGGCACATGGAGGTTCCCAGGCTAGGGGTCCAACTGGAGCTGTAGCTGCTGGCCTACACCACAGCCATAGCAATATGGGATCCGAGCCGCCTCTGCGACCTACACCACAGCTCACGGCAACGCCAGGTCCTTAATCCACTGAGCAAGGCCAGGGATTGAACCTTCGTCCTCCTGATGCCACTCAGATTTGTTTTCCACTGAGCCACGACGGGAACTCCCCGAAACCAGCAAAATAATTATGTCTAGATAATCACCGTGAATGTGATGTATTGACTGATAATTAAAAAATTTTAAGTATATTGTACAATGCCAAAAAAATGTACTTATAACATTCTGAATGCCACATATTATTGTGGCACTGAAAGGACATACATAAATGAGGAAAGGGGAGGGGAGACAAAGGATATTGCTCCATGCTCTTGAACTTGATAATCAAGAACAAGCAAAGACTGAGAATGCTTCTGCAAAACTTAAAGGCAGAATTGAAACAGGGTGTGGATTTTCAAATCACTAGAAAAGACACAGTGCAAATAGCAGATAATAAATGTTAAAGGAAAAATAAAATAAGATGAGGAGTTCCCAGATGGTGTAGTGAATTAAGGATCAGGTGTTATTACTGCTGTTGCTCAGGTCACTGCTATGGTGCAGGTTTGATCCCTGGCCCTGGAATTTTGACATGCCATGGGCCGGGCCAAAAAAATAAATAAAATAAAATAAGATGAAATAAGATCAAGATACTATACTTTCATATTAAAAGGAAGTAACTTTCATATTGGGTGGAAGAAATAAAACTGTGACATTTTGCTTACAAGAGACATAACTAAAACAAAATGAGACAGAAATGGTCACAATAAAAGGATGATCAGAGACTCAGCAAACAAGAAGAAGTGAGTTTTAATTTATGATGATGGAGGCTATATTTTCTTTTTATGTGCTAATGGAACATTTATAAAAACTAATCAGATAGTAAACCACAATAAATACCTAAATAGGAGTTCCCGTCATGGCACAGTGGCAACAAATCCGACTAGGAACCATGAGGTGGTGGGTTCGATCCCTGGCCTCACTCAGTGGGTTAAGAATCTGGCGTTGCCATGAGCTATGGTGTAGGTTGCAGACGTGGCTCAGATCCCGCATTGCTACGGCTCTGGGTTAGGGTGGCAGCTGTAGCTCCAAATGGACCCCTAGCCTGGAAACCTCCATATAATGTGGGTGCAGCCCTAAAGAGACAAAAAAGACAAAAAAAAAAAAAAAACTAAATAAATTCCAAGAAGAAACTATATAGGACTCACTGTCAGTCCTTCCCTCACTACTCAAAAAAACCTCACTTAAAATATCAGAAGTATAAATCAAAATCCCAACACTTGGAAATTTAAAAGAGCTTTTTGATAAACTTTTGATTGTAGTGGAAATTGAAATAGCTACAAACAATAAAAAAATAGAAAATAACAATAGGAACACCACATATTAAAAAACTGTTATCAGAGACAAGATAAACAGATGGGAACGCGACTATTATATAACTCTTAGGCTTAAAGCAACCTAAATCCAAATCTAGATGCCATTTAAATATTATATGTACATATAACCATATATACATGTGAGAGAGCAGGGGAGAGAGAAAAGATATTGAGTAGTGATCTAAAATATTGAGTAGTGATCTCCGGGTTGTGGAAATTTTTTTTCTTTTTCTGAATTTCCTAAATGTTCTCAATGAGCATGTACCACTTTTATAATCAGAACAAAATTAAACAAAAGCACAACAAAACATAATTTACAGTCATCAGAGGGTAGGAACAAAAGAAAACAAAACATCATCTTGCCAGAATAATCAAGGCAATTAAAATTCTCTCCTTTTCTTGAACTTTTAAGCTCTAGACTACTGGTGGTTAATTACAAGCCTTCCCCACCCCCGTCTCCCCGTTTTGGCATAGTTCTATCTTCTGGTCTTGTGTCTGGATGTCAGGTACGGTATGCACAGGATGACAGCTTTTAACCATTGCCGTCTCTCTTTTTAGGGGAAAGCAAGCATTCAGACAGAACGGTGAATGCTATGTTTTAAGGTTAATAGGGTCATGTAACAGCATTCATATTATAGAACCAACAGGGAAAAAAATAGAACGGCTGAAAAGAATTTCCTTTCTTTGTTGTGTGTTACTTCGGTGTTTTTTAAAAAACAAATAGGTGAGAGTTAATATAAATGGCACTTCAAATATCACAAGCAACCCCAGAGAGCAACTTTTCACATGAAAAAAGAGTGCCAATAAAAATAATTATGTAACTTTATTTATTTATTTGGCCCTGCCCTTGGCATATGGAAGTTCCTGGACCAGGGATCGAATTAACACCACAGCAGCAACGCGAGACATTGCAACGATAACACCACATCCCTAACCTAGTGTGCCACCAGAGAACACCTACGTAACTTTTAAAATAGGATAAATGCATATTTCTTCTCCTTTCTTGTCTTAAGGGATTCAAAAAGCAACAGTACAAAACAATATATCTAGAAGTGTACTGTTGGGCCTATAATGGATGGAAATGTAGTATACTGACAATAACAGCACAGCAGAGATAAGTGTGAACAAAGCTATATTAGAGTAAGGAAATGGTACCAGATGGTAACTCATATCTACAGACAGCAATGAAGAGAGCCAGAAACAGTAAATAAGTAGGTTAATATAACAAACTCTATAAATACATACTCTCCTTTCTTCTCTCAGCTTCTTCAAATGACTTTAAGTTACATAGAGTAATAATTATAACAAGGTATCACCGGGTTGTTAACACATGCAGATATAACATGTATAACAAATGGAAAACAAAAAGGAGGCAGTAATAGACCAATAGAGGACTAAAGTTTCTCTGTCTCACTGGCATTAATTTAGTATAAATCTGAAATAGATTCTGATAAATTATGATGTATATGGTAAGCCTAAGAGCAATTACTAAGAAAATAACTTTTTTTAAAGTTTTAAAAAATCATTAAAATAACGTAAATGCTACACTAGAAAATATTCGCTCAATGCAAAAGAAAGCAGCAAAGGGAGACAGAGGAACAAAAGCAGACATATAGAATGAGATACACAAAGCAAAAAGTAAAATAGCAGATGTAAATCAAACTACATCAATAATATTAAATGTGAGATGATCCAATAAAAAAGCAGAGATAGTCACGCTTGATTTAAAAAAAAAATCTAACTGTACGCTGTCTACAAGAGAATTTGGATTCAAAGTTACAAACAGGTTGAAAGTATAAATGGAAAAAAGTATCATGCAAGCAGTAGCCGTAAGAAAGCTGGAATGGCTATATTAATATCAGACAAAGTAGACTTTAAAACAAAAGAAGTTACCAGAGATAAAGAGGGGTAATTTACAATGACCAAAGTGTCAACCCATTAGGAAGATAACAATTATAAACACATGTACCTAAGAGACTCCTGAAACACATAATCCCCCCCAAAAAAAATTAAACTAAACAGTTGGAGACATCAAAACCCCGTTCTCAATAACGGATAGAATAGTTAGGCATAAGGTCAACATGGAAACAAAAGACTTGAACACCATAAAGTAACCAGACCTAGCATATCCATAGTACACTCCACCCAACACAGCAGAATATTCTTTTCAGTGCAGAAAGTACAGTCTCCAAGATAAACCATAGACTGGACCATAAAACAAACTTCAATAAGCTTAAAAAAACTGAATTCATTTAAAGCATGTTCTCTGACAACAATGGAATGAAATTAGAAGCTTTAGAAATTCACAAACAGGTAGAAATAAAACAACTCACTCTTAAATAACCAATGGGTCAAAGAAGAAGTCAACAAGGGAAATGAGTAAATACTCTGCGGAATAAAAATTAAGACACAATATACCCAAACTTATGAGATGCAGCTAAAGCAGTGCCTAAAGAGAAATGTAGAGCTATAAGTGAATTTATTAAAAAAGAGGAAAAATCTCTTATCAATAACCTAACCTTCCACTTGAAGACACGGGAAGAAGAGCAAACAAAACTTAAAGCAAGCCAAAAGAAGGAAATGAAAATTATAGTGGAAATTAATGAAATAGAGAAAAGCAAAGGAGAAAAATCAATGGATCCAAAAGTTGGTGCTTTGAAAAGATCAACAAAATCGACTAACCTGGAGTTCCCGTCATGGCACAGCGGTTAACGAATCCGACTAGGAACCATGAGGTTGCGGGTTCGATTCCTGGGCCTTGCTCAGTGGGTTAACGATCCGGCATTGCCGTGGGCTGTGGTGTAGGTTGCAGACGCGGCTCGGATCCTGCGTTGCTGTGGCTATGGCTTAGGCCGGCGGCTACAGCTCCGATTAGACCCCTAGCCTGGGAACCTCCACATGCCGCGGGTGCGGCCCTAAAATGACAAAAGGCAAAAAAAAAAAAAAAAAAAC
>PVHT021183560.1:8236120-8254937 GCA_004024745.2 Catagonus wagneri | reverse complement strand
GGGGGGGGAAACAGATGACTCAAATTACGAATATCATTATTACCTTTTTTTTGTCTTTTCCTTTTTAGGGCTGTACCAGTGGCATGTGGAGGTTCCCAGGCTAGGAGTCGAATCGGAGCTGTAGACGCCAGCCTACACCACAGCCACAGCAACGTGGGATCCGAGCCACGTCTGCAACCTACACCACAGCTGACGGCAACGAAGGATCCTTAACCCACTGAGCAAGGCCAGGGATCGAACCCACAACCTCATGGTTCCTAGTTGGATTCGTTTCCGCTGCACCACGACGGGAACTCCTCAAATTACGAATATCATTAAACACTGCTTTGTTAAAATGTTTTCCAGGTCCCTTTGCCCCAGGGAGGAATGGGTTCTAGAGAGATTTTAGCCATTTCCTTATAACTTTTTAGCAGAAGGTTAAAATTCTGCTCTTCAACAGTTTTGCACATGTGGCTGCCAGTTCCTGGAATAGCAAAGCAATTATTGCCTCTATGCCTTTTCAGCTGCTTTAGATAAGACCTATTTTGCACCTACCTGAGAAAATGGGAAGATCTGAGTGGCTTTTTTTGTGTTTTGTTTATATACTGTTCTCCTGTTTTCATTTGCTCTAAACTTCTAGGCAGACACAAAAGAAAAGGAAAACTAACGTTCAATAGGGCGGTCAAGTGGCCCTACCCCTTTGGAGAAGGATGTTCCCAGACTTGGAAGGTTGGAAAGAATACCAGGGCTACAAAGCTACACAGAAACCCTTTTCCTTTCAAATCAGAGTACCTTTCCTTTGCTAAGCTTTAGTACCCTCATTTGTGAGAGGAAATGGTTCAACATGGGATAACAATTTCTCCCAGTTCTCACCACTTTCCACCCAGTTCTGTAAGTGGGAAATCTAAGTTTCATCCTTGATGCCTCTCTGCCCCACCCCCGCCCCACATCCCAGAGAGCTACCTCTCAATAACTTTCACTTCCATCCCACAGCTATGGCCTTGGTCAACGATAGGCCACTTCTGGACCCCATGGTGGTTTCCAAAGAGGAGTGCTCGAATCCCCCACACCCCTCTCAGTTTCCTTCTCCTCACTATAAATCTGTTTTTGTTGCTTCCGAAGACAACACACTTCAACTGCTCTCGGAATAAAGCCCCAGTCTTCAGCATGGCCCTTGATGGATGACCTGATGGATCGGTACCTCCTCTAGTTGGAGCATGTACCCACCTCTCCTTTAGAGTTTTGTACCTTGGATACACTGGCCTACTCTCCACCTGCTAGGAGCCTTTGATCACATGGTTCCTTCAACCACCTTCCCTTTGCCTAATTAACATCATCCAACCAGATTTACTTAAACTTCCCCAAGCACCTTCCATGAGTACCCAAAAGCAGACTCGGTCTCCCCGTTAGAGCCCCTTCATCACACCTTGTCTCTTCCATCCTGAGAAAGATTTAAGGTGAGGCTGGGATGCACAAATGCACTTATCCCCTGGCAGACCTCTCTTACTGTCAACAGCCTAAATGCTGCCTAGAATCCTCTTCAACAGCCCCTATAGATCGATCAGCCTGATGGTTTTATGTTTTAGTGCTTTTGTACCTGGGCCAAACCATTCCTTAAATCTTCAATGTCCTAAATTTCCCAAACTCCTTAAGTAGCTTGCATTGTTCCTCTCCCAAACTGCTTTCGTACACCTAAGCCAAATTTGCATTACAATTTAAATCCATTTCCTGGAAAAGACTGTGCTTTACTAAAAATCCAAAGAGCTGAGAACAGCCCAGTGACCTTAAAAGAAAAAAAGCACAAGTAAATCCTAAAACACTGATTACAACTTTATGAAAGGAGAGAAGAAAAACACCACGGAAAAATTCATAGGCCTATGGTGCAACTTACTTAATTACACAACTATCATCTTATTACTTTACCGTTAGTCCATATAATGTTTTTAGAGTGATGAACCGTACAGTACATCTAATGGACTTCAATTACAACATTAAGGACTAATGTTTACTGAACAAATTTCTTACGTACCAAAGACTAACAGCTTTTCACATACTTAATCTTCACCAATAACTCTGAGGTCAGTGTAATTATCATCACCCCCACTGCACAGACAAGAAAACTGAGGGACGGGCAAAGCGGAAGACTGAAATTAAGATCTTTTCAGGCATTCTAGGATTCAGAAAGTTTCTCTCTCCCATATGTTTTCTCATGCAGAATTTCCAAGGGAGTATGCCCAGTCAAGAGTCTGCCAAATAAGGGAGTAGAACAAAAAAAGAAGGCGACAAGAAATTCAATAAATTGTGAGCCAAGGCAGTGAAAGGGTGAGGACGATGGTGGCGCTGAGAAGTAAGGACATGTCTGTAGCCAAGAGCATGTTAATGTCACTAGATGATGAAGTTCCTGTTGTGGCTCAGCAGTTAATGAACACTACTAGCATCCATGAGGAGGTGGGTTCGATCCCTGGCCTCTCTCAGTGGACTGAGGATCCAGTGTTGCCATGAGCTGTGGTGTATGTCACAGACTCGACTCGGATCCAGCATTGCTGTGGCTGTGGCATGTGCCGACAGCTACAGCTCTGATTCCACCCCTAACCTGGCAACCCCTATACGCTGAGGGTACAGCCCTTAAAAAAAAAAGTGACTAGATGATGAAAGTACATTACTTTTTGTCCATTTGAAAGAGATAAGTAGGAACTTCAGGAAAACAAAAAAAGCTGTAGTTGATAGTATAGTAAAGAGAATTCAGTTGGACTTTGATGCATGAAATACTGTTTTGTTTTGTTTTTTATGTGATCTGTGCATGGTGATGTTGATCCCACAGGGAAGATAATACAACCCTAGCACCTGGACCTGCAATGAGCAAGGTTTACACAGCAATAATCACATAAATGTTGTTTACTGGTGTTCAAAAAAAAATTTTTCTTTTTGTCTTTTTAGGGCCACAAGCACGGCATATGGAGGTTCCCAGGCTAGGGGTTGAATCAGAGCTATAGCCGCTGGCCTGCAGCACAGCCACAGCAGCATCAGATCAGAGCCCCGCTGGTGACGTACGCCACAGCTCATGGCAATACCAGATCCTTAACCCACTGGTGTTCAACTTTTAGCAAAAAACCTAAAGACATTAGGATTGGAGACTAGACCATAACTGTTAAGAAGTTTTTAACGAAGAGAAAACACAGGTCATAAAACTCAATGCTTTTAAAATATAAAATTCAGTAGTTTTTAGTATATTCACACACACAAGGTGGTGTAACCATGACCACTATCCAATTTCAGAACATTCTCCAAAAAAAAAAAAAAGGAACATTCTCATCACTCCCAAAAGAAATCCCATACACATGAGCACTTAATTCCCATTATCCCAAGCCTCTAGCAACCTGTAATCAATTTTCTGTCACTGTGGGTGTGTTTGTTCTAGACATTTCATATAAATGGAATCACACAATACGTGGCCTTTTGTGTCTGGATTCTTTCCCTTAGCATAATATTGTCAAGGTTTATCCATCTTGGAGCATGTATTACTACTTTATACTTTCTTATGGCCAAAAAATATTTCATTGTATGAATATGCCATATTTATTTATCCAGAAGGCTGACGATATGAAAGTGGGAGAAATGGTACTCATAATCACTGATTACTAGGGAAATGCAAATCACAACCACAACGAGACATTACCTCACATCCTTTCACACGGCTACTGTCAAAAAACCCCAGTAAATGTCAAGTATTGATAAGGATGTGGAAAAATTGGAACTCTTGTGGTGGGAATGTAAAATGGTGCAACTGCTAAGGAAAACAGTACGGAGGAGAGGTTTCTCAGAGAATTAAAAATAAAACTACTACATGATAAAATTACCATATCCAGAAGCAATCTCACTTCTAGGTATATAAGCAAAAGAACTGAAAACACAATCTCAAAGAAATATCTGAACCCATGTTCACTGCAGCATTATTCACAATAGTCAGGCTATGGAAACATCTGTCCATCCATTGATGGATAAAGAAAATTTGGTGTTTACATACAATGGAATATTATTCAGCCTTTAAAAAAAGAAATCCTGCCACATTCTACAACGTGAATGAATCTGAGGACACTCTGCTAAGTGAAATAAGCCAATCACGGAATGGACAAAAATATTGTAAAATTCCATTTATAAAACGTATCTAAAGTAATGAAACTCTTAGAAAGTAGAATAGCTTACCAGGGTTACCAGAGAATAAATACAGACTTCTATTCATGCAAGATAAAAAAAAAGTTCTAGATCTGCTATATAACAACGCACATAAAGTTAATAATACTGTAATATATATTTAAAAACCGTGAAGAGGGTAAGTTCATGTTATGTGGGTTTTTCGTGGTTTTTAACCACAATTAAAAAAAAAAAAAAGCACCGAGAGGGGAGAGGATGTATAGGGGCTGAAGAGGGCTAGTGGTGAGAAAATGAGCCTAGTGCCCAAAAGGGGGACAAACCTCAAAGGAAAAGGCTCATCTTTATAAGGACAGATTCTGATCTTGTCAGGAAGATCTCTTTGCCAACAGTGAGGAAGACAGTTTCCCAACAGTCTCTGTCCATCACTAGAAAAATCTTCGATAAGTGAGTAAGGTCTTGTCTCTGGTATTAAATAGGCTAAAGCTGCCAGGTTCAACCAATAAAAAGACAGGACACGCAGTTAAATCTGAATTTCAGATAAACAACAAATAATTTTTTTAGTATTAGTATCTTCCATGCAATATTTGGGACATACTTATAATAAAAAAATTATTTTTTGTTTATCTGTAACTCAAATTTAACAGGGCATCCTATAGTTTATCAGGCAACTATACAGATAGCCAGTGAACACGGTGAAAAAGAAGGAAATGAGTCTCCACCACATCACCTGAACGCACCTAATCTCAGAAGCTAAGCAGGGTCGGGCCTGGTTAGTACTTGGACGGGAGAAGAAACTAGAAATAACTGAGAAAAAACAGATCACTGAAATTTGGAACACTGTTGTTAGGACTATAAAGTGATAAGCCTTTTGAGAAGGCACGATGGCAATGGCTATCAAAATTGAAAATGTTCATATTTTGGACCAGCAATTCCACCTTAGGAATCTATCCTGGGGAAATACACATACGCATTGAAGACATCAAGAAACAAACAAACGACTTTGTGGAAACGGAAATTTCTTACTGGCAACAGCAAAAAACTGAAGCTTCCTAAATGTGCATCGTTAAGGGAACAGTTACATTTTTATCTACTTCATAGGTTGCTCTTAAAAAGAACGTGGTAGATGTAAGTTTACCTGCACAGAAAGACTTCCATTACAAAGAAATTAAGCTTTTAAAACGCGAGTTTATCATATGTGTCTTGTGTAGACATTTATGTATAAAAAAAAAAAAATACCCTAGCTAAGTCATGGTCTGAAAGGATGCATAGCACATTTTTGACAGTCCTAAGCTCTGCAGAGGACAGAATTGACAGGTTGAAAAAGGATTTCTTACTTCTAAATACATGTGAGTTATTTACGTATTACTTTTTTTCCTTCTTTTGTGTTTTTTTTAATCTGTGGTAGATTCCCACCTCTCAAGATTCGACTTGACTATGACTTTTCTGAGGAGAACCTGAAGTCTGGCTCCAGGAGTCGCCCGGGAAGCACCCACTAAGCTGAGCCCCCACCCTGACCCCGCCCTTCCTTCCGGCTCCCTGCTCACCTGGGGCGCAGTGCTCCACCTTCTCAGGCCTGAGGGGTCTCCAGGTTCTAGCGCAGGGCTCACAACTGGCGCGCCTCCGAGAGGCAGGCCCCTGTGGTCAGCACGCACTGAGCGGTGGTGATTGGTGGTGCCGCCGGAAGTGGGCGGGGATTGGCCTACGCATGCTCAATACCTGGGGGGCGGGGCCAGGAGAGAGTCTGAACCTGAGACGGGGGAGGGGACATTTCCAAAGTGGTGGGGCTGTTCTTAGCTTTTGGGGCAGAAGTTCCCCGGCATGGGATTGTACTTGTGCCACAGCAGTGACCCTAAACACGGCAGTGATAATGCTGTATCCTTAACCTGCTGGGTCACTAGAGACTCAGGAACAACCCTTTCATCTAATGACTGCCTTAAGTCTATGAGCAAGTTGAGGGTCAAAGTAAGGTTGAGGTTGGTTTGAAAAGCCTCACCATTACAGCCTCCTCCTCTTCCTCCCCACAGTAGAGGACACCAAAAGTTTCGGGTTGGCTGAGGTCACTGAATGCAGTGAGGGACGGGTAGTTCTGAAACCTAAGAATAATCTAAGTGTCACTTGTTTTGTTTTGTTTTAGGGCCGCACCGGGGCACATGGAAGTTCCCAGGCTAGGGGTCATACTGGAGCTGCAGATGCCAGCCTACACCACAGCAACGCAGGATCCAAGCCAAGTCTGTGATCTAGCCCCCAGCTCAGGGCATCTCCAGATCCTTAACCCACAGAGCGAGGCTAGGGAATGGAACCCACATCCTCATGGATACTAGTTGGGTTCATTTCTGCTGAGGCACAACGGGAACTCTCAATCTATGTATTATTTTGATTAAAAACAAGAAACAACGCATTCACTTTTGACATTATCACCTTCAACCTTCTCATCTCTGTTCTAAATAGAAATAATTCTGCTAACCTCCTGTAGTAACACGAACGCTTTCAATCACCATGTATGAGTCTGGGTTAAAGGCACTTAAGAAGTCTGGCAGAAATGAAAACATTATTTTCTAAAACAAATCGCACTTAATGCTCTTAGGAGAGCTCAACCTAACTTGGTTTTTACAAAGACAAGCAATAACATTTATATGACTCAACTCAAAAGAAAGCCAGGAATGGGACTTAGATGCCTCTTGGAACTAGTTAAAAATCTGCATATTTGGGAAAATTATTGCATGCAAGAACCTGTAGTTCAATAGTAGGAGGAAATGGAGAAGAAAAATAAAGGAGAAGGGGAAACATCTCCCTCACAAAGGTGTTTGTTAGAGGGGTGGTATTTTGAAAATATGCCCCCCCCCATTCAAGTTGTGTTCTCTGACTTTTTTTTTTCTCTAAGGACACGTATTATACTTGATACTATTCCAAAAATGCTTTCTATAACTCTGCAACATTTTCTTCTCAGAATTCAGTTCTCAGCAACACCAAAAATTCATTTATACTTCAGAATTTTCAAAATCCTAAGCCTAAGGAATGAGAAAATAATTGAATAAAAGAGGCCAATACACCAATAGGCATATTAAAAGAAGCTCAAGATTGCTAAGTATTAGAGAAATGCAAATCAAAACTGTGAGGTAACACCTTACACCGGTCAGAAAGGCCATCCTTAAAAAGTCTACAAGTAACAAATGCTGGAGAGGATGCAGGGAAAAGGGAACCCTCCTACACTGTTAGTAGGAATGTAAAGTCATACAGTCACTATGGAGAACAGTATGGAGTTTCCTTAAAAACCTAAAACTCCCTGTGGCACAGCAGGTTAAGGATCTGGTGTTGCTGCAGCTGTTGCACAGGTTCAATCCCTGGCCAGGGAATTTCCACATGCCATGGGTGTGGCCAAGACAAAAACACAAACAAAAAACTAAAAACAGAGTTGCCATATGATCCAGCAATCCCACTCTTGCACATATATCCAGAAAAGATAAAAACTGTAATTAAAAAAGATACAGGCACCCCAATGTTCATAGCAGCACTATTTATAACAGCCAAGACATGGAAGCAACCTAAGTGTCCACTGACAGACGAATGTTAAAGAAGATTGGTACATATATACAATGAAATATTACCCATAAAAAAAGCATGAAATAATGCCATTTGCAGCAATATTAATGGACCTAGAGATTATCATATTAAGTGAAATCATATAAAGATTAATATATATCACTTATATGTGTAATCTTAAAAATGATACAAATGAATTTATTTACAAAACAGAAATAAACTCACAGACATAGAAAATAAACTTATGGTAACCAAAAGGGAAAGGTGGGGAATAAATTAGGAGTTTGGAGTTAACAGATGCACACTACTATATATAAAGTAAACAACAGGATTTATTGTATAGCACAGGTAACTATATTCAACATCTTGTGATAACCTGTAATGGAAAAGAATCCAAAGAAGAATAAAGGAGTTCCCATCTTGGCTCAGTGGTTAATGAATCTGACTAGAAACCATGAGGTTGCGGGTTTGATCCCTAGCCTTGCTCAGTGGGTTAAGGATCGGCGTTGCAGTGAGCTGTGGTGTAGGTTGCAGACACGGCTCGGATCCCGCGTTGCTGTGGCTGTGGCGAAGGCCGGCAGCTAGAGCTCCTGTTAGACGCTTAGCCTGGGAACTTCCATATGCCGCGGGTGCGGCCCTAGATAAGGCAAAAAGACAAAATAAATATATATATATATAGCTGAGTCGCTTTGCTGTAGATAGACCTGAAACACAACAGTGTAAATCAACTATACTTCCATTACAAACAACAAAAAAAAATACGGACAATACAGATAAACTGTCCTATATCCAAAGACATTTATTTCTATGGTACCTTTTAAATGCTACTTATGTGTTCAGTTTTTCAACAACAAAAGCCTCTCTATCGCTGTCACTGAGACAACATAATAGAATTAGCTAAAAGCACTCTCCCTGTAAGTTGCTATATATATTATGCCCAGAGCTATTTCAGTCAGTATTAGTCTGTTACGCTGTGGTGACAAAGAATCCCAATATCTCCATGGCTCAAAACAGCCAAAATTTACTTCTTGCTCAAGAAAGTCAAAGGGCTGCTCTGATCCTCTGTGTCACTCAGGGACGAGGGCTGACAGAGCAGTCATCAGCTTGCACTTTGCTGGTTACCATATAAAAAGGAAAGAGAGAACTTTTGATGGGCCCACACTAAGAGGCAAATGCTGAACGTGGCACTATGTTGTTGTTACAACTCATTGGCCAGAATGAGTCACGTGGCCTCACCCACCCACAGCAGACCAGAAACACAATTCTCTCGTGTGTCCAGAATGAGAGAGTACCAGAAATATCTGAACAACAGCAACAAACAATAACTGATAGCTTTTCAAAAACACTAGAAATGAGACTATTAAATGGGCTGGTTTTTTTAACATGTATTTTGTTGTCAAAACGTATATAATATTCGGGAATTCCATCTGGCTGACAATACCAAGATGTCAGTCTCTAGGCTGAGAAAACTTAACCCCCATCAAATTAGTCTTTATAAGTTCAGGTTTACAGCCCAAATCCATAAACCATTCTGTCTTTCGTAAGCATTTCCTGAGGGCTAATAAGTAAAAAACCAAACTCTCACTCTTTGATTTTTGATAGATGCTTGCTCTACAAGAAAGGAAATGTGACTAATTATTAGGATCTGCTGCATTAGTAATGGCACCAACTTTTTTCTGTTCTGTCTCATTATTTTGACATAACAGGATGCCAAGCAAGAGAAATGTCTAGCTCTTCAGGTTATCTAAAGTAATCTGAGCTAAAATCCAGATGTACTTGGCCATTAATTTTTTTAAAAAATCAGAAATGTGATTTGTCCAGTTCAATCAAATATCTAAATGGAGAAAGATGTCTTAGATATTATCTAAGACATCATTCTGGCTTTCTGAAAGCAGAGTTTATGTTGACTAATACATAGTTACAAATTGCTAACTCACGTTTAATTGCATATAGAGTACGCAACGTGCTGTTGCCCAAGTCATTGGTCAAGACAGCCACTGGACACGGGACTGCATCATTCTAGAGTTGAGCAGGTTTTTCCTTCATGTTGCAAGAATTCTGAAAACAGACATCATTAGATTGTCTTCTCTTTTTTCATTTATCTTGACCAGCTAGATGACATGACCGATATTCTTTCTGACTAATTGCTAGGAATAGAATTCAAGGTTGTAATTTGATTCTGACATAGGCTAGTGCTTGGCGTGGCTTCCCCCAGGAGCTGATACTGAGGAAAAGAACTCAAGTGCAAGCAATTTATTTGGGAGGTGAAAGGAATGGGGAGGTGATGGAGGGAAAGGAAGTCAGGAAATAAATGGTACGTTTCAAACCGATTACCACTCTGGGTAACTGAGGTGAACTCCACTGGTGGAAGCTGCAAAAACCATGTAGTTGCACCTCTTAGATTTACCCACCAAAAAGCGCCAGGAAGCTGGGGTATTTATGCACTGGCTCCTGTCAGTCATTGGTTGCATGACCAGGAAGCACTGCGTCATGGGCAGCAAAGTGATCTTTAGCCCAGAAAAATCTTCAAGCAAAGAAATGCAGGTGCTGTCCGTCAGAAGTCAGGCCAACGTGCACTGAAGTGGTAAAGATGAAGGAATATGGCAGAGCACTGACAGCATCTGCTATAGCTATTAATTCACCTGGTAATGGCCACCAGGTCTGAGTCTAACTCCAGCCAAATGCCTTGTTATTGGTCCCTAGGAGCATCTGTATTGTGTCATGCACGTCTGCATTTCATGAACTAGTAATGTTAAAATAGCAGCAGCCCAAGGTGCTGATATTTTTAATAGACTTAGTAATAATAAAACTAATGGTAGGAGTTGCCATCGTGGCTCAGTGGTTAACGAATCCGACTAGGAACCATGAGGTTGCAGGTCTGATCCCTGGCCTCGCTTAGTGGGTTAAGGATCCACCGTTGCCATGAGCTGTGGTGTAGGTTGCAGACGCGGCTCGGATCCCGCGTTGCTGTGGCTGTGGCGAAGGCCGGCAGCTACAGCTCCTGGTAGACCCCTAGCCTGGGAACGAACCTCCAAAGGCCGCGGGTGCGGCCCTAGATAAGGCAAAAAAAAAAAAAAGCTAATGGTAAACCACAAATAAACGGTAAAATGCACAAAGCTACAGTTTTATATCAAAAGCAACACTTCCTGGAGTTCCCTTCGTGGCTCAGTGGTTAACGAATCCGACTAAGAACCGTGAGGTTGCGGGTTCGATCCCTGGCCTTGCTCAGTGGGTTAAGGATCCACCGTTGCCGTGAGCTGTGGTGTAGGTTGCAGACGCGGCTCGGATCCCGCATTGCGGTGGCTGTGGCGAAGGCCGGCAGCTACAGCTCCTGTTAGACCCCTAGCCTGGGAACCTCCATATGCCGCGAGTGCGGCTCTAGATAAAGGCAAAAAAAAAAGCAACACTTCCCAAAGTGAAAACACTTGTCCCCACTCTATGATGTCATTTTGTTTTACTGTCTTTTCATCTTTTATTACTATCAGAAATTACTTATTCATGTATTTTATTTAGGAATTTACTTGGTTGCCGCTGCTTCAACCACTTGGAATGTGAAAAGAGACACCTTGTCTGTCTTGTTCATTAGTGTAACCCTAGCACCTGGCATGTGGATAGTCAATAAATAGTAATTAAATAAATGAAAGAAGATCTTTCCAGAGAGACCCAAAGCCCATGGGCGTAGTATAGGCTCTGAAAAATCCTGTATCATAGGACGTGGTGACTTTATTTACCATAGCATGTCTCAGGTTTACTTGACCATGGAATCCTTGCATCCTGGAAATAAATTTTTCCTGAGAACAAAGTTGGAGAAATGCTAGTCCAGAGATGCCAAAGCCAGCAAGACAGAAAATAACATGAGTGTGACATGGTTAATCAACTCTAGGGTACACTGGAAATATTTGCTTCTAGAAATTCAATAGACTGAAAGAGGTAAAGTCCACTCCCTTTTTTTTGGCCTCACCCACAGCATGTGGAAAGTCCTGGGCCAGGGATCAGACCCCACACCACAGCAGTGACCTCTGCAGTGACAATGCTGGATCCTTAACCCACTGCGCCACAAGGCAACTCTCTAAAGGCCACTCCTTAAGAAACAGAAAATATTCACAACATATGTAAGTCAAATCATTATAGTGTTCTCCTTAAGCTTATACGGTGTTGTATGTCAATTATAATTCAATAAAACTGGAAAATTAAAGAAATAAACAAGAGTCTGGTCTTCCATGGGCGGAGAGGAGGATTTGCAATGGTCCCATGGGTGGACCTAGATGATCATACTAAGTGAAGTAAGAGAAAGACAATATCATATGATATCACTTATATGTGGATTCTAAAAAAAAGTCATACAAATGAATTTACAAAACAAAAATAGCCCTATAGACATAGAGAACAAACTTATGGATACCAAAGGGGAAGTGGGGGGAGAGATAAATTAGGAATTTGAGATTAACATATATACACTACCATATATAAAACAGATGGGAGCTCCCATCATGGCTCAGTGGTAAAGAACCTGACTAGGATCCATGAGGACACAGGTTCAATCCCTGGCCTCCCTCAGTGGATTAAGGATCCGGCATTGCCGTAAGCTGTGGTGTAGGTCACAAATGAGGCTTGGATCCTGTATTGCTGTGGCTGTGGTGTAGGCCGGCAGGCGTAGCTCCAATTTGACCCCTAGCCTGGGAATTTCCATGTGTCTCGGGTGCAGCCTTAAAAAGACAAACAAACAAACAACCAGATAACAAACAAGGATCTACTGTATAACACAGAGAACATATACTCAACTTTTTGTAAGAACCAAGGGAAAAGAATCTGAAAAATTATATATATATATATGTTTATATATATGTATATATAATTTATATATAAATTTTATATATATTTCCATTGTGGCTCAGCAGTAACAAACCCAACTAGTAACCAGGAGGATGTGGGTTCGATTCCTGGCCTCGCTCAGTGGGTTAAGGATCCATCATTGCCATAAGCTGTAGTGTAAGTCGCAGGTGTGGCTTGAATCTGGTGTTGCTGTGACTGTGGCATATGCTGTCAGCTGTAGTTTCGATTCAGTCCCTAGCCTGGGAACTTTGGCTCTAAAAAGGAAAAAAAAGAATATATATGTATTATATTCATATATATATATATATATATATATGTACACACATATATATATATGTGAATCACTTTGCCATACACTTAATACTAACACAACGTGGCAAATCAACTATCCTTCAATTAAAAGGTCAGAGGACACTATGATTGCTCAAATTGCTCAAAAAAAAAAAAAAAGAGAGAGAGAGAGAGGAAAACATCACACTCGGCTGTTGTGATGGCCCGCCCCATTTCTAGACAATGCCAAAGTACAAGTCCCATAATAAAAGGCGCTCAGGCAAATTTCGTCCAGTGGTAACTCTTGCTCTGACAAAGTCTCTTTCATTTTCCAAATTTTGACTTAACCACAACCAATATGATTTGTTACAAACCAAATCAATCCTAGGGATAGGGCAGGCTGGCTGACTACTAAGGATGGGAGTCTTCCTCAGGGCAGAACTTTAGTTCAGCTTCTGTGGGTTGATAAATCTACAGCAGTTGTATCAGAAAATAGTTATCATGGAAGAGGTTAAAGTATCTGTGGAGGGGAAGAAAGCAGTTCATAATGGGGGTGTGTCTTATGATCTCACTTTAGTAGTAGTGTTGTATATAGAATCTCCCACTGGAATGTCAGCTCCATGCAGACAGGGGCTTTTGTCTATTTATTCATGCTTTATCCATAGGGTCTGGCACATGACTGGCAGTCAATAAATACTTGCTAACTGCAGAAATAGATGTTTGCTTAGAAAGGAAGGTTTATAGGTACAGTGTATATGCAAATACTTTAAACAGCAGTTAACTCTGAATGTCAGGTTTGTTGGTACTTTCGGGTAAAACCGTTTTCTTTCTTTTCCTTCTTGTCTTATTTACAGCTGCACCTGTGGCATATGGAAGTTCCTAGGCTAGTGGTCAAATCAGAGCTGCCGGTCTTCACCACAGCCACAGCAGCACCAGATCCGACCCGCATCTGCGACCTACCCGCAGCTTGCAGCAACACTGGATCCTTAACCCACTGATCGAGGCCAGGGATCAAATCTGCATCCTCGTGGATATTAGTCAGTTCTTAACCTGCCGAGCCACAGTGGGAACTCCCTTTTTCTTTTTTCTTTCTTTCTTTTATTTTAAGACCTGTATTTTTCTGCAAGGAAGACGCATTGCAGTTATAGTAAGAACACAGACTTCTTTTACAATAATGGCTAGGTTGCTGCCACCACACCTTCGTCTCCTTTTCAATCCCCATTTCAGGACTTCAAGGTCAATCCCACCTTCCCCTATTTCCACAAGGATCCAGAGGCAGCAGGCAAATTAGGAGCAGCCTCCATTTTAGACAGGTAGGGACCCTGAATTTTAAGCTAGTTTATTCTGCTACAGTAGTACTTTTCCCGCAGACTTATCAAAGCAGGATGTTTAGAAATACTGCATATCGTTTGGTTGCTTTCTAAATTACAGAGCATAGAACTAAACTTTAAAGTTGGAAAAGAGTTAAACTGGAGCTCTTACGAGATGCCAAATTTGTTGCTGAGGCTGGAGATGGGAGATAACGCAGCAGTGCCATTCGTCTTGCCAGCGATGGGTTAAGAATATCTAGAATTCACAGTCGGTAGCCCAGACTCTCTGATTCACCAGAACTTTGGATGCTCTAACACTTGCCCAGCCCTGTAATGGGTTCTTCTGACACAGAGTATTCCTCACTGAGAATGCAGAGTTCCTACCTGGAAAGAGGGACCTTGCTTCTAAAAAAACCTATCTCCAACTCTTGGACCTTATAAAATATTCAAATTAAATAACAGCTATTGACTTCACCATTGGATTCTCCACTGAAAAAAAGACTCCAAATACGATTGGGTATTTTAAAAAATTAATTGGAAAACTGTTTGGCAATATCTACTAAAGCTGAACATGTAACAATTCAACTCCTGAGAACATAACCAACAAAATACACATATTCCCTAAAAGCACTATTTGTAATAATGTAAAACAGGAAGCGACTCAGATGTCCCCAGGAGGAGAAGAAGAAATAAACTGTGGTACATTCACACTATGGAACACTACATAGCAGTGAGAATGACCAGACACGACAACAAGACACGTCTCACAATTTCAGTGCTGCGTGGAAGACGTATGACACAGGAGACCACAGACTCTTATTACGTTTAATTAAGCTCCAAGGGTGCAAAACCCATCTATGGTGTTGGGAGTCAGGACAGAAGTTACCCTGGGATGATGAGAAGACAGGAATGAGGCATGAGAGTCCTGTGCCTTAGATCTAGGTGTGGGTCATTTGTTTTAGTTTCCATAGCAGATCGCTACAAACCTGGTTGCCTAACACAACAGAAATTCATTCTCTCACAATTCTGGAAGCCAGAAGCCAGAAACCAAGGTGTCGGCAGGACCAGGCTCTCTCTGAAGGCTCTCGGGGACAATCCATTTGCCTTTTCCAGCTTCTGGTGGTTCAAGCTGTTCCTTGTGTCCACATCTCTCCAATCTCTGTTTCTATCTTCATGTGGCGTTCTCTTCCGTGGCCTCTTCTTTGCTTCTGTCTCTTGGAAGGAGACTTGTCAAAAAAGCCCTTTCCAAATAAGATCCCATTCACAGGTTATGGACAACCTCTCTTTCTGGGAGCCACCATTCAAACCTCTAGTTATCTGGATGTGCGATTTCACCCAGTGATGCATGCATGCACTTTTCTGGTTGTATGCTATAATATCTATCAGGGCTATTTTGTTTTTGTTTTGTTTTTTTAAGACAGCTTACAAATTCTCAGAAATACATTTGTCTTATTCACCATGAGGCATCTTGCCCACATCTAACAGAAAAAAAAACCCACAATTCCTGGTATTTCATCGGCCACAGTGCCCACAGCACTTTTGGCTTTTCTCAACCTCGCATCCCATTTCTGGTCTTGACAGAATGTATAGAAACCTCACAGCAACTTTCGTGTAGGCTTCTATAAACTGATCACCTCCAACCCACCACAACCCAAAGTGGTAAAATCCTGTAACAAATTATAAGCCTGGGACCATCACAGAGTCTGGGCTCTGCACTGTGTCAGCTCAGAGAACCAAGCTGTAATTTTAGACAGATGTTAGTGAACTTGGGGTTTCCTGGTGTGTGGACTTGGGTGCCTCCAACCCCAGATGGCGGGGGAAGCAGCCAGTGCTCCCTGCCCAGATGACCCAGAAAACGTTTCTCAATGAATCGTCCAGCGTGACTCACGCTGGCTCCCACATCTGGCAGATCTGGGTTACATCACTCTCTGTCCTCGGTGTCCTGCGGGTTCCTGGGAACGAGCTGCCCAGAGTCAAGTGCACCAGCTGCAGTAGCCGGCTGCATTCACACGCCTCTCTGCGTCATACTGACGGCCACACACTATGGGGCTGGCTCCGGCTCCCAGTTCCAGAGGCTGAGCCAGCCGCCCCCAGGAGGCCGCCTCCTCTCACTTTCCCATGGGCCTAAGAAGTCACCATAGAAGTAAAATTCCATGCCCGGAGGTGTCCAGGGGAGGCCTGCCTTTTCTGCTTTTCTACAGCAGCAGCTCTGGGCACCGTAGTTCAACATTAGCTTTGTTAATCTGGAGTGGGGAGTGGGGGAACAAACATAAAAACCTAAGCTATTCACATTCCTCAAATACGATCAGAGGAGGAGAGAAGTAAAGTGTAATCTTTGAAAGATTACCAAGAAGAAATACTGACGGAGGCAGTACATAGCACAAAGTGGACGGTGGCACGGAGGTGACAATTTCCATGGAGAGGGGGGCCTCTGACTCTGCTCTGTTGGACCAGAGTTCTGCTCCAATCTCTGCATCACTTAAAAGCCCCATAGCCCACAGTCTATCTGGAACAACACTTATACTTTCTTTTTTCTTCATCTATAAAGTAAGTAAATATATATATATATATATATATATATATATACACACACACACACACATATATATATATTTATGTGTATCTATATATATATTTGACTGCACCCCCAGCATGCAAAAGTTCCTGGGCCAGGGATCAAACCCGAGCCACAGTGACAACAGCCAAGTCCTTAACCACTAGGCCACCAGGGAACTCATCCTGCTTCCTGATTAACTAGAGATCCTTCAAGATCTTTATTTTGTATCCTTTTAGTAACTGATGAGAACTGCCCCAAGGCTGCTTCTAGGACAGCAGAACTCCCAGCAGCACCCCGTGGGGAAGTTCTTTATCCTCTTGCTTATTATCCCTAGAATATGACGTAGTTCACACTCACACAGCTACAATACAAGCCTGCCTCACTCCCCATCAATTCCACCTGTTCGTTCAGAGTCATGGCATGTTAGAGCTGGAGGGGACATTTTTTTTAAAAAAAAATCTTTAACTCCATTCTTCTAACTGGTTTGCCAATCCATATTCTGATTCTAAAGCCAAGATTTTTTTAAGCCAAAAAACAAGAAACCTGACAAGTTAAGTAATTCATCATCCCAGCTAGATGATGACATACACAAATGTACGACACGCGTCTCCTTATTCTTGGTTTCAAACTTACATCATGAGCCTCATTAATTTTTTAAAAAAACAAAAAGTCTATTTATAAGTCTTTAAAATTTGGGCTGGGACTTATAAACCTGCAGATGTGTTTTAAAGAAATGACCAAGAAGAAGACAAAGAAAGAGATTCACTTATATTCGGTTATGTAGCTGGGACGTCAAAACTCTGGCTGCCCAGGAGACTCACCTGGGGGTTTTCCCAAACCCCCATGCCCAGGTCAGACCTCACGGCAATTAAATCAGAATCTCTGGAGGTGGGGTTTGGATAGCAGTAAGCAACCCGGGACTCCAACGTGTAACCGGTAGTAAATTGATTTACTTGGGTGTTAGGCCAAAAAGAGCTGTGTAGAGACCATAACCATGATTTCCAAAAGAAGAAACTGTACAGAAAAGAGAAAAGGAGCAGGTTTATATGATAGGATCTTCAATTTACTTTTTTTTTGTTTTGTCTTTTTAGGGCCGCACCCATGGCATATGGAGGTTCCCAGGCTAAGGGCTGAATCGGAGCTGGAGCCACCAGCCTATGCCACAGCCACAGCAAGGGTGGATCCTTAACACCTGAGTAAGGCCAGGGATCGAACCTGCGTCCTCATGGATACTCGTCAGATTTGTTTCTGCTGAGCCACGATGGGAACTCCTCAATTTCCTTTTAGCCTCTGTGCTTCAGCAGGCTGATCAGATGTGTGGTTGAACTGAGGTCTATATTGATCTGACCCTCTCAGCCTGGGACAAGGCCACCTTTCCCCACCTCGCCTGTGACCACAGAGGCATGTGGGCTACACCTGGAGAAGAGGGGGACAGAGCAAGCAATCAAGTCCTCTACTCACAGAACAGTCACAGTTCTCACGGTACTTTTCCTTTTTAAAAAGGGAGCTGGTTCCCATAAGATTCAGCAATTCCACATTTCAATATACATCTGAAAGACTGAAAAGCAGGGACTCAAAAGAATATTTGTACACCCATGTTCATAGCAACATTATTCTCAACAGTCGAAAGGTAGAGGCAATACATCCACCCATCGACAGAGGAATGGATAAATAAAACATGGTCTAAATGTACAGTGGAATATTACTCAGCCGGAAAAAGGAAGGAGCACTCTGACAGGTAGAAAGAATATTAGGGTGCCTGGTACTAAGGGTAAGGGGGTGATGGCTAAGACGCATGGGGTTTTTAGCTGGGACTAATGAAAACGTCTCTAAAATTGATTGTGGTGAGGGTTACAACTCTTCAGATATACTAAAAGCTATTGAACTGTGTACTTTAAATGGGTGAATTGTATGGCATGTGAATTATATCCAAGCTGTTAGGGGGTTAAAAGGCAGTGTTTTAAGAATGTCTGCCAGAGGAGTTCCCGTCGTGGCGCAGTGGTTAACGAATCCGACTAGGAACCATGAGGTTGCGGGTTCGATCCCTGCCCTTGCTCAGTGGGTTAACGGTCCGGCGTTGCCGTGAGCTGTGGTGTAGGTTGCAGACGCGGCTCGGATCCTGCGTTGCTGTGGCTGCGGCGAAGGCCGGTGGCCACAGCTCCGATTAGACCCCTAG
>PVHT021183560.1:8181834-8236020 GCA_004024745.2 Catagonus wagneri | reverse complement strand
TGTCTGCCAGAGGAGTTCCTGTTGTGGCTCGGCAGGTTAAGAATCCAACACAGTGTGAAGATGAAGGTTCGATCCCTGGCCTCGCTCAGTGGGTTAAGGATCTGGTGTTGCTGTGAGCTGTGGTATATAGGCCACAGGTGTGGTTCGAATCCCATGTTGCTGTGGCTGTGGCGTGGGCTGGCAGCTATTGCTCCGACTGGACCCCTAGCCTGGGAACCTCCTTATACTGCAGGTGTGGCCCTAAAAAGCAAAAAAAAAAAAAAAATATATATATCGTGAAGTCTGAGGTCTGTGCCCTACACACCCCAGGCCACTGAAATCGATTTGGCAGACCTGGCTGACCCAAGAAAGAGTTATAGAGCCTTGTAACCCCCCTGGGGCACACGGAGAAGCGGCTGGCAGTCTTTGCATTTCATACTGTTACATAACCACCAAGCTGCCAGCTTCCAAAGACAAGGTGAATTCCGAGGAGCCCCATGCCTCCCTGGAGCCAAATGATGATTAATCCCCAAATAACTTTATCAAGGAGCCTTTTTCTAATTCCCTAAGGCAGTCATGCCAGGCCATTTCCTTGTTAGTTGAGAAATCTCTGGTTTTCTCCGATGGGTTGACTCAAATGTATTGTGAAAGAAGGGCTTATTTTTCTTTTTCTTTTTTTTTGGTCTTTTTGCCTTATCTAGGGCCGCACCCACGGCATACGGAGGTTCCCAGGCTAAGGGGTCTAACAGAAGCTGTAGCTGCCGGCCTTCGCCACAGCCACAGCAACGCGGGATCCGAGCCAAGTCTGCGACCTACACCACAGCTCACGGCAACAGCGGATCCTTAACCCACTGAGCAAGGCCAGGGATCGAATCCACAACCTCATGGTTCCTAGTCGGATTCGTTAACCACTGAGCCACGACGGGAACTCCAGAAGGGCTTATTTTTCATCTTTTCCTTCCTTTTGGCTTAGTATTCAAGGGGCAAAGAACAACTTCAACAAGGAGAAAAGTCCATCAGCAACAGCTTTTTGAGCTGCTCCATCATGTAAAGCTTTCAGGCAAGTATGCTATCTCCTAGACTAACACGTCTGTGACAGAGAGAGAACAAATCTGCAGCTCCTCTCTCATCAGTCGTCCTAAGCTCTTCCTTCAGCCTGTGATGATCCTCTACCAGTGATAACCCGTGGAGGCATTTTCTAGAGAAGTCACCTAGGCCCTAGAGGCTGGTCCCCAAGCCCACGTGTTAGAGCTATTGCCAGGCATCTAAAAAAAAAAGCAAAACTTGTCAGGCTTCTCCAGCCTCGGACCAGCAGCTTCAGAGCACCATTCAGGCTTGGCCTAGAGTCCATCCCAGTGATTCACCAGGAAGCCCAAAGTTTGGCAGCTGGAAAATGTAAACTTTCTGCTTTCCTAGGAGTTTGCAAATTAACAGTCCTGCCAGAAGTCGATCACTCAACGGGAACTGGATTAAGTACTTGGACATCCTTCTCCTGGGCTCAGACACAGGGAAACACTTGTTTCTTGAGCTTAAAGTTTTGCAAGATAAGAGAAATTTCTGTAAATCTGAGCAACAACAGAAAAGGGAAAGATTCTTGTCCATGGAGTTCCCATCGTGGCTCAGTGGAAACGAATGTGACTAGCACCCATGAGGACGCAGGTTCGATCCCTGGCCTTGCTCAGCGGGTTAAGGATCCATCGTTGCCATAAGCTGTGGTGTAGGTTGCAGAGGCGGCTCGGATCCCGTGTTGCTGTGGCTGTGGCGTAGGCCGGTGGCTACAATTCCGATTAGACCCCTAGCCTGGGAACCTCCATATGCCGAGGATGTGGCCCAAAAAAGCCAAAAAAAAAAAAAAGGATTCTTGTCCTTGGAGGGAAAAGGAAACCTAATTTAAACGGTAGGACTCATGTGAGATAAGCTCTAGCCAGTGCCTACATTTTATGTTCTTTTTAAATATAGATATTTAGGAATAAATTCTGTAATACCCTTTAACAGAGGACATACCACTTTGGGGTTTCCAGGAGACAGCCTGAGGATCAAGAGGAGATCTGGTTTCCTGGGTGCTCCTACTTGCTACTGTCTTCTCCAAACCCACGGACACTTTTCAGTCAACTATATTCCTCATTATGTATCTGAATTCAGACTCATAGATGTAACCTCCCTGCCTCCCCCAGCCTCACAGATAAAAAGGAAAAGACCCTCCTTGCTTAGATGGAAAGAAAAAGACCCCCTTTGCTTATAACTGCCACTGATGCTTCATGATTTCCACAGGGCTCTCTAGAGTCCACAGAACCCTGGACCATGAAGTGGTCCACAGACACAGCATCCCAGCTATGCATTGATATCACCCCAGATCAATGTTATCTTCTCAGAAGGTCTTTGTGTGCCAACATAAGGCTAGCAAAACTACATACTGCCACGGGAGGAGGAAGAAAAGGTATTTTCCCACCAAAACTCCTAAAAAAGACACACTAAGCACTGAATGTAACTTAATAGCCTATTCCTTTCCTTGCCCATAACAGAGAATTCAGCTCATGAAATATGCCCATCAATAGGTACTGAATGTTCATTAGCTATACAGCCCAACAGTAAGATAATATACTATGTTCCAAAACACTCCTAAGGCTCGGAGAACATTATTTGGCACACTGAAAGAGTGGAATGACCATAAATTATGTGGAGGGAGAAAGTTCTTAGTATATTTCAGAACAAAATGAAAAACCTCTAGCAGCAGACTTTTGTGCATAATAACTCTCACATGCTGAAGTTTCAGCTTAATCAATTGTGCCTTTTGATATTTTATTTCATACATCTAGGAAGCATCACCAAAAGAGTCATTTTAATATTGCTTCTAAATTCAATTAGAGTGGTTACGTTTTTATGGCAGAGTAACATTTGCAGGGCCGTTCTTTAATACACGAGTTATTAAATCCCACGGTCCCTTAATCCACATTGCAGACTAATCTAATGCGTTTAAGCCGCCCTCAAGAAGCCATCTCTCGGCCGCGGCTCAGGGTGTGACAGCTTTCGCTTTTGTGACCTAAGAAGTCATTTTTTTTTCCCCTCTTGACATCTTAAGAGTCATCTTTAATAATTTTTTTTTCCCCTGCGGTTCCAATGTCTCTCAACTCTTGACATGCCAGACCGACTTGCCAAGTCTGTGCTCCCACAGAAACACCCATCGGGTGCAGCTATTGCTGATTCCCAGGCACATGGTCTGGCAGGTCCCCTATTACAAAATCCGCAAGTCCAGATGAAAATCCAGATGCTTCCCAGCATGCTCCACACACTTCCCACTGTGTCTCCGACAGATGCTCCCCATAGCCTGAGGACCAGGAATCTCTCTCTCTCTCCTCCCTCCCCCCCTCCTCCTTTCTCTTCCTCCCTCCCTCTCTCTCTCTCTCTCCCCCTCTCACCAAGATAGTCTGGCCAAGTGATTGGAAGTGAAAACCCAGTGTCTACACCCTAACAACCTCAGTACGTCACCGGATTTCTCAGAGCTTCTGTATCTCCATTAGTAAGGTAGGAATATTCATCGTAACCACCTTCACTGACACAATGACCCAGAGTCAAAAGAAGTCCTAGTACTTAGGGTGGCATCTGAAGTCTTTTATTAAAATCTTCAGTCTGATTTCTTAGGGAACTGGACTCACTTTTACAGGTCCAGATGCATAGGCAAAGCAAGAACCGGCAAGTTCTAAATTAGGGTTCCACTGCTTTAAATCTTTCCTTTTTTTTTTTTTTTTCAGAACAAGGTCAGATGTAAATTAACAATGACAGCAGCCCCTAGAGGATTAAGCCCGCTCATGTGGTAAGTGAACTCAAGATGAATTCTTTGATATAAAGTCAAGATGGTCCCAATTTAGAATAGCGAGATAGTTCAACAAAGGCTTATGTTTTTAATCTGGAAAAAGTTGGCTATAAATGAGCTCAAGCAAAAGAGAAATCTAATTAGGCAAAGCTAGACAGTGGGAGTTAACACAAGCATCCATCACATAGGCACTTTCCTAGTTGGGTATCATGACCGTGTTACATGCAAGGAAACTGAATATAGAAACTGGTTAACGGGGACTAAGGGAGAATGGCTATTCCATGAAAAATCAGCAATGGGGGTTATATTCAGCTATAAACAGAGCCATATTTTGAAAATTAAGATTTATACGCAGAGTTCCCATTGTGACTCACAAACAAATTTGACTAGTATCCATGAGGACACAGGTTCGATCCCTTGCCTCGCTCAGTGGGTTGGGGATCTGGTGTTGCTGTGGCTGTGGGGTAGAATCCGGCGTTGCCGTGAGCTGTGATATAGGTCATAGACACAGCTTGGATCTGACATTGCTGTGGCTGTGGCGTAGGCCAGTGGCTACAGCTCTGATTTGACCGCTAGCCAGGGAACTTCCATATGCCACAGGTGTAACCCTAAAAAGACAAAAAAAAATAAATAAAATTTATTGCATCTCATGGACTATCAGGGAAACAGCAAATTACGAGCATTTGGATTCCAACATGTCTTAAGGGACCATATTTGGGGTGGATTAAAGACGAGACTAACAGGGACCTAGTATATAGCAGAGGCAATTATATTCAATATATAATGTGTGTGTGTGTGTGTGTGTGTGTGTGTGTGTGTGTAACCGAATCACTTTGCTGAACACCTAAAACTAACACAACACTGTAAATCAACTATACTTAAAAAAAAGAAGGGGAAAAAAAAGAAAGACTAAAATCTACCATTCGACTTTCAGAAGTTTTCTATATAAAACCAGAACGTTTTTCGGTTTTACTAGCCTAAATGCTACAGACTTGAAAAATCTGATGCTAGGCAAAAGATATGCAAAATCCGATCCTACTGTGAAGGAGGTAATGTTTCATATGATTATTAAAAATATATCAGAGACAGAAAAATTTCTATCCAAAGGGGAGTGGGAACCCTTTATCTATAGTATACTTCTGGTTTGCCTTCCAAACAGGTCTAGAAATACCCTCCTCCACATAACCATATTTTAAAAGCTTAAAACCATATTTCTTAACATTTCTTTTAAAAATAACTGATAAATTCATTGTCAAGAATTTCATTTAAATTGTAGCCCTTCTAAAATACTTTATGTTAAAGATCACTACAGATTTAACAAAGAGTTACAATAAATAACAGCGTCCTGAAGATGAGTTCAAGTCTTACTGTTAGGTCAGTAAGAAATTTTGATTAAGTTCCTCTAGGGTGTAAAAATGTCACAAAACACAAATAGTCTTTCTCCTTCCGAAGATCTAAGTAATCCTTGTAGTCTGATGAAGCAGAATTGCAAACTTTTCAATTCACCTAAGCCTCATTCCATGATCCTAGCCAATCTTCTCTGCATTTATCTGACTACTTTTTTGGCTCTTTGCATATACGAATTGTTATTGATCCAGTTACTTTATTGAACTGTAAATCCCTTGAAGGGAGCATCCAAATTTGATGCTTCCTCCGTATGCTTAATTCCTAACAGAAGTGGCCTTGAGGACATCTAATCCCAAACTCTATCCCTGTAGAAAATTGTATTTTATTTTTTATTATACAGATAAGACATTTAGCAGAGGCTGAAAGCTTTCCAGCGAAAGTCATTTTCTCCTTCCTCTGTAGCATAGCATCACGGCTGGTCACATTAATGTCTATCAGGATTTTGCTCCCATCATGCTTTGTAGTTGGCAGTTGGGTATAGTCATGAGACTGTGTCTCTGGTAAGGGACGTGTGCCACTCGGGAACCAGTCTCTTCCCTGCCCCTCCTCCTCTCTGTGGAGGAACCCAGCCTTGACTGTGTACAAGATGACAAGGCCCTGGGGGACAGAGAAGCCACAAGGTTCATGGATATCTGAAAGGAACACAGCCCACTGAGTATCTGTACACTGACCTCAAACTGCTAAATGAGGGAGAAATTCATTGTCTTAATGCTTGGCCTTTTACTGTAACTAATACATGCATATTTATAGTCGAAAGGATGAGAAAATAAGAGAAGCAGAAGAAAAGTCACCTGGACCCTACTGCACCTAAATAATTATTAACATTTGGAGGACGTTGCTTTTCAGCTTTTCTCTACGTCTCCCACAAAAAACACACATACACATATTTTTCTACAGAAATGAAACCATACTGGTTTAGAGCCTCTCTCACTTAGTATCATCTTCTATCTAAAATATATTGAATATTTTTCTATATCAAAAATTTACTCATTTATTTATTTATTTAGGCCACACCCGCAGCATGCAGAAGTTCCTGGGCTGGGGATCTAACCCACACCACAGTGGTGACACGAGCCACAGCAGTGACAATGCCTGACCCTTAGCCCAGAGGGCCACCAGGGAACTCCAAAAAATACATACATTTAATTCGAATGACTATATACTATTCCATTGCTTGGATTTATCAAGTCTTACTGTTAGGTCAGTAAGACATTCATTCAAGTAATTTTTCATTGTTGGCCATTTGCATTTTTTCCCTTTAAAAACTTTGTTATAGGAGTTCCCTTCGTGGCTCAGTGGTTAACGAATCCGACTAAGAACCATGAGGTTTCAGGTTCGATCCTTGGCCTTGCTCAGTGGGTTAAGGATCCGGCGTTGCTGTGAGCCGTGGTGAAGGTTGCAGACGCGGCTCGGATCCTGCATTGCTGTGGCTGTGGCGAAGGCCGGCAGCTACAGCTCCTGTTAGACCCCTAGCCTGGGAACCTCCATATGCCAAAAGAATCTTAGAACAAGAAAAAAAATAAAAAAATAATAATAATAAAATAAAAACTCTGTTATAAACAACTCTGTGGAGAACATTTTTGTACACAAATATTTACATACCCATCGGGGTTTGTTCCCCCCCACACACACACCTCTAATCTCAGCAAATCTGTGCGAAGATGTGCCTTCTTTCTGAGGATCTGCATTGTCGTTATGTCTGATAGGTATTCGCAAGGTTGCCTTCATTCATTATATTTTGGAATGAACTCCTATTCACGATTCGTCAGCCAGAAAAACCAAAGGAGGTCCACCTCCCCCACCCAGCATCTGGGATGAGTAACTCCCCCTGCAGGAGACGTCCTGGCTAGTAACAGGCATAAAAGGGAAAGCAACACTAGGCCTTGTTTCCTGCTGACAAACCTTTTGATCTACATCTGTGTTGCCAATTACTTGTTCAACAAACCTGTTACTTTTTGGGAAATAATAAATAATTCACAGAAAGTCATTTTGAATCCTCTGACATCTGTTGCTTGTATGACTCTGAATTATTCATCAGCGAGCATAAACCGCATTAATTAAAGAAAAGGACTGAGGCAAACCGTGGAAATAGAAATGAACACCGCAGGAGAAAATGCCTTTACTCCACCCAGGCTTCCCTTGTCGTTGACAAATATCCAAAGAGCCCGCCAGTCCTTGGAACTGTAAGGAACCAGCAGACTTAGACATCAGAAAGCCAAATGTAAATAAGGAACACGATTTCATGTTTCCAAGTTTGCATTTTCCTCTCCTTTACAAAAATCACCCTCTTGGCTGGGGTCCTTTCCTACCTGCTCATCCTCTGGGTTGGGGAGACTGTCTCCGTCTTCAGACAGAGAGCAAGTTTACTAAGTGAGGCGCAAGAGAGTCACCAGATCAAGCCATCCTGTGATCCTCTGGACACGGAGGTTTAGATACATAATGGAAGAGGTCCCCCCAAGTAAGGACAGCTCGATTCATCTGGCCGCCACTGCCATTCATTTCCATGACGACACCGGCGCTTCCTCTTGACGAAGCGCTTTCTTGTGGGAAAGAGCAAAAGAGAGAAAACCTTACAGCCTGGCTGCCTAGTCCACACAGGTGGCTGTGGGCTAATTCTCCCCCAGTTTGTCTCCTGCACAGGGAGAGTGACCTTAGATTCAGTAACACCCTTCACTGTACAACAGCCTAGAGAATCTGGGGTGGGGGTGAGCAGGAAGGAAACGTGTTACAAGTTTACAAAGCACTGTTGGTAAACAGATGCCTCCTTCCAGAGGTGGGGCCCTGGGTTTCTCCGACCAGAAGGAACAGGCCTCTCTCTGAAAAAGGCAAGGTTGGGGGAGCAGTGACCTTGGGTGGTTTGAATCAGAGGATTTTCAGAGAAAACTGTTCCTTTGTGTGGCTCTGGCAAATTGCTCAGTAATGATTTCTGGGCTCCGAGGTAACCTGGCCTCCTTCTCCCCCAACTCCAGTACCAGCTGCTGGGGTTGCTGTGGGCAACAGAGGAGAAACACTGAGCAAAGAACAGAGCGGCCAGAGGAGGAAGGGAAAAAAAAAAAACCCTAACTAGACTGAAGAAAGCCACAAGCCCCGTTTGGGGTCTTTTCAAAACCTCTAAATTCAGGGACATGACAAGCAGCTGGCAAGGTCTTTTTACCCGTGGCCACTAATGAATGGCCTCTGAGCCGAAACGATCACTCTGGTCTCTCCAGATCCGATGCACAGAGACCTCCCAACACTTCCAGCAAGAGAGCCATAGACACCCTCCACGCACTTTTGAATCCTCTTTCAGTAACACCCTTTCAAGGGGTTTCACAAATGGGGACAAACCTGCCTTGTTTTTTTCCCCACTTTGGTTTGTTGCTTTGTTCCTTCCGGGAAGAAGGTTGGAAGAGGGACAGAAGATGGGGGAGGGGAGCTTGCCAGGCTCAGAACGGCCCTACATCAAAGGGGGCTTGTTATGAAAAATGGCAAAGGACAAGTTGGAAAAGAAGCAAGGCTCTCAGTTTCCCAAAAAAGAGGCTGAACAGGGATTTCTGTGTCTCTTTCAGGCACTCACTACCCACAGTGCAACTACAGATTTAGAAAAGATCACTCAGAGAGCATCGGATCTGAAGACAGGAACTCAAAAGGATCCCTTTTTGAAATACCATGGATGGATATGCTGGGTAAGAGGCCCCTCCACCAAAAGCCAAGTCCAGCTGGGATGGACGAAGCCCGTTTGCAATATCAAAATTTCCCAGATGCCCACACAGCCTTCGTTTCATACCAATATTCAAAATAAAAAACACTGGTTGAGTACTTTCTCTTTAGGGGGAAATAAAAGGTGCTGCCTCCTTCCTCTACAATCCAAGCAGTGTCTACGCTAGCAGTAAAGGGAGAGTCTTAGGGGCTGAACACAAGGTGAACTTTTCATCACTGGGTAATGCGGGGAGGTGGGTGGGTATTGCTATTAACAGGAAGCGCCTGGAGCACCCAGACTGGAGTCTTGGTTTGCTGACGTCAGTGCAATACATTCAGAAATTGAGAGCTGTGAAAACACACTCTACCTGTGGTTGCTGAGAAAGAATTTTCGGGGGCAGGAGGGGAGCATCCAGGTTCTCAATTTAGGAGACAGGTGGAACCCACCAGGCAAAGGGAAGCCAGGGCCCTAGATGGAGGCCCCCAATCCTTGAATGCTGTCTGAATGGTAACAATAAAATTCAGAGTCCCCAGTGGAGATACCAACTGCAGCTCAGGAAACTGCCTGAGAGGCAACAGCTACTGTTTCCAAACTTCACCCAGCAAAGGAATTACCTGGAGATCTTGTTACAAGGCAGATTCTGATTCAGAGGGTCTGGGATGGGGCCTGAGGTGCATGTCCGACAAACTTCCAGAGGATGCTTTGCGGCTGGTCTGTAGACCACACCCTGAGTTGAAGCAGTTCAATCCAGGCAACACAGTTGAATGTGTTGAACTGTAGTTTTTTGGGTTTTTTTTTTCCTTTTTTTCTTTTCCTTTTTACGGCCAGGGGTCACAGAGGAGGTGCAGCTGCTGGCCTACACAATGCAGGGTCCGAGCCATGTCTGAGACCTACACCACAACTCTTGGCAACGTCAGATCCTTAACCCATTGAGTGAGGCGAGGGATCACGGACATTTTGTCGGTTTCCTAACCTGCTGAGCCACAACAGGAACTCTAGTATTGCTATAGTGCTAAAAGGGAAACCTAGGCCCAGTCCTTCCCTTGCTTAATTAAATCAGTATATATGGCAGTCAGACCCACCAATGGCATTTTTTTTTTTCAAGTTTCCCAGGTGATTCTTATATGCAATGAGAGTTGAGAACCCTGCTGCTTGGACTAATTCTGCCTCTCATGATCAACTAGATATGTGCACTCAGGAAACTTAATCTCTAGGAATCTCAGTTTGGTATCAGAAAAAGGGGATGAAAAAAAGAAAGAAAAATGGCTGAAATAGATTGGTATAGAAACTAGATATACAGTTATCTGAAAGCACTTTAAAAGAAGATAAAATATAATGGTGATTTTACTGATCGAGTCTCAGTTTCCTTGATTAGGACGAGGAGTTAATTGTTCCTAACCAGATTTCACAAATATCAGCAGTGTGCAAATTCTATGGAAGAGACTGGTTTTTAGCTGAGATCTCCTTGTTGTTCTATTAACTCCCCAAAGCCCAATGCCCTGGGATTCGTTCTTAAATGACCAACTGACTCATAAATGGATTTTAGGTTTCCAATGGCATCCGAGACAGCACCTTGAAAAATTCTTCTACAATTATCTTAACTATGGATTCCTGGTACCCAGTGATGACCGATGCCGATGAGTGAAGCAAATCCACATTACCCCCCCTTTTTTATTACATATAGTTGATTTACAGTGTGGTGTCAATTTCTACTGTACAGCAAAGTGACCCAGTCATACACACACACACACACATATATATACATTCTTTTTTGCATATTATTTTCTATCATGTTCTATCACAAGAGATTCCTCCCCTTCCATTCTTCCCCTATGCTGCCCATCTTGAGCTCCCTGGGGGCAAGGCAGGTCCTTTGCTGCCAGTTTTCCACTTTCTGTGCAATAAATAAAGCTTCAAAGTGCATCAGTTCTGCCAGCCACCAACAGGTGGCAACAGCGGTCGTGCAAGGTCACTTCAGCCTCGGCCTTGGCCTTGTTCCGGGATCTCTGTCTGTCATGTTTGCTGTGTTTGAAATGCAGTGTCTGGTTAAAAACTAACTGAAGTTTAAAAAAAAAAAAAAAAGCCAAAATGCAAGTGTCTTTGGATAATAAAGCGAGAGCCGTAAAGGTGTAAGAGTCCCAGACATCCTCGGCTCGCTGAGGAAACAATTTTACCAGCAACTTACGGGGACCCGAGCCAGGTTAGTGTCATGTTGGGTTCAGAACAAATGGGCTTTCAGAAGCTCACCTGTGAGGAGAGCTTCTTGTCCCTGGCTGACGTCACAATGAAGTTGCTTCTCAAACCCACAGAGAAACCACACAGAAAGAAAACAATCCACCACTGCAAGGCAGGGCAATGTGGTTACAGCAACACGTGCCAGAACAAAACCCCTCTGAGAACCTGAACTCCATTTCCTCTTGGTTTGTAGGGCTTGTGAGCTAAGAACACCATCAGCTGTTCCCAGCAAACCCTCCCCACGAGAGGGAGGAGTCCCTTTATCAACCAAGGCCACGTTGATGTTCACGCCAGGCAGATAAGATCTGTGCAGGAACTCAAGTGAGTGCCATCATCTTATTCTTTCAAAAGTGGTGCTCGGGGAGCTCACCTGTGGCTCAGTGGGTTAAGGATCCGGTGTTGTCACTGCAGCAGCTTGGGTTGCTGCCATGGCACAAGTTCCATCCTCGGCCTGGGAACTTCCATATGCCTCAGACACAGCCAAAAAAAAAAAAAAAAACAAACAAAACAAAAACCAGTAGAGTCAGGAATTCTGTGGATGGCCAGAATACTGAATGTTATTTGAGATCAGTGGTTCTCAGCCAAGGGTGATTTTGTTCTCCGGGGACATTCGGTGCCACTGCCTCCAACTGGGTGGCATGGGAGACATTCTGGGGGTTACACTGGGGAAGGAGGGGAGGACACTCTTGGCATCTAGTGGGTGGAGGCCAGGGATACATCTAAACACCCCTACGATGCAGAGGACAGCCCCGCCACGGAGAAGGAGCCAGTCCAAATGTCAATAGCGCTGTGGTTCAAGAAAGCCTCCTCTTAGACGCCAGGAATTTCGGCCAAGGAAATTGAAATTTCAGAAGTCAGTTCCCTGCTGTCGTCACAAGAAAACATCCTGACGGAGAAGACAAAAGCTAATTAATGGGAACTCCCTCCTGGAGTCAAAATCAACCCTCCCAAACTTTCTTTGTCCCTGTTTTTGAGAACAGGGTGTCCCTCGTTTTTGCCAACAACCCCTCCTCACCAGACGTCAGTCTCACCAGCCTTCTCAGCAACTTTGCTCCCTCCACCATGTCCTCTTTCTCAGTACCTCCCTCCACTTGTCTTAAAGAGGCTGTTCTTCCCTTTAAAAAAACATCTCTTGGAGTTCCCATCATGTCTCAGCAGTTAGCGAACCCGACTAGCACCCGTGAGGACTCGGGTTCAATCCCTGGCCTCGATCAGTGGGTCAAGGATCGGGTATTGCCATGAGCTACGGTGTAGGTCACAGACACGGCTCGGATCCCATGTTGCGGTGGCTGTGGCGTAGGCTGGCAGCTGTAGCTCCACTTGGACCCCTAGCCTGGGAACCTCCATATGCCGGGGGTGCGGCCCTAAAAAGACAAAAACCAATCAATCAATCAATCAAATAAAAAACATCTCTCACCTAGAGAATAAAGTAAATATCCACTGAGTCCATACTGATATAAACAAATAATTGGATAAATAAATAAATGGAAGAGAAGGGCCAAAACTTCCTCACAGAAGAATTCCAAGTCATAAATGTAGGAGGAATGAAAGACACAGAAAATCACTAGCAGACAGAGACAGTAATAACGGCTACAGGAGAGATCCACTGGTCAATGCTGAAAGTTTTTTTTTTTGTCTTTTTGCCTTATCTAAGGCCGCACCTGCGGCATATGGAGGTTCCCAGGCTAGGGGTCTAACAGGAGCTGTAGCTGCCTGCCTTCGCCACAGCCACAGCAACGCGGGATCTGAGCCGCATCTGCGACCTACACCACAGCTCACAGCAACGCCGGATCCTTAACCCACTGAGCAAGACCAGGGATCGAACCTGCAACCTCATGGTTCCTAGTCTGATTCGTTAACCACTGAGCCACGACGGGAACTCCCAATGCTGAAAGTTTTTAAAGGAGAAAACAAGATACTTGCATAGCCTCAAAGCATCTCTCCAAAAGCATTTATTAATTACTGTGGTGGTTTCTGCACCCCTAAACAACCTTTTTTTTTTTTCATGTTCCTCCCTTTATTGGGTAGAGTTTAATTCCCCTCCCCTTGAATGTGGGCTGGATTTAGTGACTCATTTCTAATGGATAGCGTTATGTTCCAGGGAGAGCTTTCTAGAACATCAAGCTGACTTCTTTGGCAGTTCTATTCTCAGAGGTCATGGAGATATTTTGACACAATATCCAAATGCATTGCACACCTGGGTGTGGCTGGCAGGTGGCTTTGATGCAGAGATAGAGCTTAGCACGTACCATGAGCAATAGGAGCCCTGCAGAACAAATCCAGTTGTGGCGCGGGCAAAGCAAATCTCATTACATGCCTAAAGGGACCTGCTGGTGTAGCAAGAAAACAATACCTGGTTCCCAAATTCAGAATTTTGCAACAGCCATTCAATCACCGACCACGGCCACTTCAAAAGCCTCAGTGACAACATCCATTAATACCCCAGTCACTCTGGGTCAGAGTAAATATGAAACAGGTATAACTGAAACCTCTCTCAGCAGTCCAAACCTCCCTCCGCCAGTCTTCTATCTGGAAAGAAATCTGAGGTCAGAAAAAAAAAAAAAATCTGGACACCTCAGAGCCCTCTTCAGCTAAAATGGGAACAAAAGCAGACTCAAGAAGGAATGGAGCAGACCTTAGCACAAGAATGCCAGGTTGTTATTTTACAAAATGTAGGGTAAAAGCCCTGCTAAGAGGAGGAAAATACTTTCTTTTTCCCCTTATACAACTAGATTGGCTGCTGCATTGTGCACGGAGCAGAAAATTAATATTCACTGCTGAGGCCTGTTTGCCTACTCGATGCTGCAAGCACGTGGTGGAAAGATGGATCAACATGAAAGGCTTCCTTATCTCCCAGTCTACCCACCTCCAACACCAGGGACCACCATCCCTCCTGGAGTCAGCCAGCCCCCAGTAGAGTCCAGCTCAAGCTGCAGATGCCAGAGGGAAGGGAAGGTAATTCTTTTCTGTGTCCAGGAAGGAGGTTTTTCAAGGGAGTGGGCTGAGGACACGGGATTTGGAGGGCAAAGGGGCACTTAAAGGGGGACACCCGGAGAAGCGGTGAATTGTGTTAAGGAGGGTGAGTAAGAAAAGGACCGATGCCTGGCTCTATTCTCTTTGCTGGGTGAGGCCACAGTGCCCCGCCCGCATCCTTTCACCAGGTACAGGTTGCTGTAAGTGGTGACGGCTCGTGGGTCCCATCCGGCCCCCATTCTGCCCATGAGAGCTTCTTCACCTAGAAGGTTATACCTGCCCCGAGGGAGGCCCACAACCCATCGGTGACAGACATGAAGGAGGGAAACAACAGGCTGGCCCTTGGGCAAGCGGAGAGCTCCCCGAGAAGCCAGCTGAAACCCAGCCTTCCCCCGCTGCCCTGCCACTCTCCCCACCTCCATCCCTAGGCCACTACAGCATCTCCATGAGCATCCCCTGACTTCTCCAGGACCTGGCCCGAGACATTGAGAGTTAAGCTTCCTTGAAGTTTGGGGAGTTTGTGTTAGATCCTGGGAAGAGACTTTCTGGTTCAAAGGCTCCAGCACTCGCTTGAGGACAGCTAGGCAGGAAAGACTGAGATCCAAGCCCACCAACACCCCAAAACCAGAGAACAAAACTCATGTCCCACTTCCTCCTTATTCAGATTGGAGAATGGACCTCAGAAGAATGTTCCCCACCACACCCGAGGGGACGGACCCACCTCCTGAAAAGACCCTATGACAAAAGGCTGATTTTGTTAGGTCCCAGGCACCGTGCACCTACGTTGGGGAAAACTCAACACTGGCCAATCTTGATCACTTGTAAGGCAAAAAAGAGTTATGTTGGCCATCTAGTCTTTTTCAATGAGGTACTTAAAATGGGATTTCACACTGGTACTGGAATCACGGTGCAGATGATCTTTCCTTGGTGTTTTTCTTTTCCTTGTGTTTTCTTTTATTATTTATTTATTTATTTATTTATTTTAACTTTAAGGCAACCCCCACGGCATATGGAAGTTCCAGGGCTATAGGGGTCGAATTGGAGCTGCAGCTCCCAGCCTGTGCCACAGCCACAGCAACGTGGGATCCCAGCTGCTTCTGCAACCTACACTGCAGCTTGTGACAACGCCGGATCCTTAACCCACTAAGTGAGGCCAGGGATCGAACCCATATCCTCATGGATATTGTGTCAGGTTCTTAACCCACTGAGCCGCAGCGGGAACTCCCTTGGTGTTTTTCAAGGCTGTTCCCTCTATACAATATGAGTAGGAAACCCTCTCCTTTACACGCACTCTGCGTTCCCTCTTCTTATTGCCCTCGCCTCCTTGTAGGGCTTCCTAGGATCTCCTCCCCTGTCCTCATTTCAGGGATGGCCTCTGAGGGCCACATCCAATAACAGAAAATCCCAAAATCACAGTTCCAGAGGGCACATTTCCGGTGAATACCTGGAAATGCAAAGCATGTCTCTGTGACCTGACTAGTTGTCACTTCACTAAAGTACCTGATTTGGGGGCAAAGTAGCTTAAAAGCCAGAGAGTGGTCCGAAACAACCTGAGAACTTTATACGACTCATAACAATGTGCTTCTGTGGTGCAACTGGAAATTAACTTTTAAAATTAGCTTTCATAAATCTGTGCCTGGTCCATTCTATTTCAGATGTTGAATTTAGGACAGTGTTCAAAGATTTTTATGGGGCCAGTTCATGGTTCCAGTTCCAATGTACCATTCTTCCTTTAGTGACGTTCTTTTGGAGTCCACCAGCATATGGGTCCTTGAGGACTAAAAAAACCAATGAATTAAACAAAGGAAAAATGTTCTGTCTCCCCCGTTTAGAAATTCATTGAAATATAGATGAAGTCCATCCTGAACAGCAGGATGTTCTCAGAAAGCCATCAGCCTAAATGCCTTTATGAATAACTATTATGCTAGACGCTCAAAAGATCTTACATCTCAGCCAGATGAATAATCAGGCCACTAGGGAACACAGCGAAGAAAATGAATATAATGCAAGTCTATAATTTTTTTTTCTCTGCTTATCTGAACACGTAAAGTATCTTTTAACTTTTACCACCAAGTATACAACCAGGTAGCCTCTGGTATCAGTGATGTTTCTTGACTCTAAGGACTTCTGGAGGCTGAATTTGCTTCCTCCGACCTCCAAAGCATCATTTGAAGTACAAAATCATTACAGCATGAAGGCAACATCCTGCTTAACTTGTAAGAACGGTTAGTGTGGACTCAGGGAAAGCTGAATCAATATTGCCACAAATGCATATTATGGAAATAATACGCCACAAATTCAATCAAGAAAATGATTAATCAGTACTATAATTAAGTATTGAGGAAAAAAAAAAAAACTAACCCAAATCAAGCTTGCAATTCCCCTTACCTGCCCATCAGAGGTATAAAAGAGAAATAATATCGGTATTCATCTCTCTCTAGCTGTTATAAACTGTTATTTGCTATGCTCAGTCATTTATAAGTCCAAATTACTACAAGGTGCTGATGATTTTATTTTTTTATTTTTTAGTCTTTTTAGGGCCACACCCATGGAAGTTCCCAGGTGAAGGGTCAGACTGGAGCTGCAGCTGCCGACCTATGCCACAGCCATAGCAATGCCAGATCTGAGCCGCGTCTGCGACCTACACCGAAGCTCACGGCAACACCAGATCCTTAGACCACTGAGCGAGGGCAGGGATCAAACCCTCGTCCTCATGGATACTAGTTGGGTTTGTTAGCGCTGAGCCACCAGGGGAACTGATGATTTTAAAAAATACAAATGCTCAATATGATCGGTATATGATTATATCTACATGTGTGTACATATAAATACAAACTATGTATTTGCCTATAATTATTTAGTGATCCAACTAATTTTTCCCCCTGAAATATGCCATTTAGAAAACACCATTACATCATGTAAATAATTTCCCTGGCTCCACCCCGAATGCGTAAAAGCAATCTTCTTTCCAGCACAATGTGTTTTTAGAAAGTGGCCTGCTATGTGGTGTTCTTGTCCAGATCATTACACCAAAGCACGCAACAGAAAAAAAGGAAAGACAAAACTGTATCTGTGTTCCCTCCGCCCAACTCATAAATCAGCAGAGGTCTCTTCCTTATCAAAGGACCAAACACATGAACTTCAACGATGGGAGCCACCAACAGCACAGTTATCTTTAAGTTCAAGTGGGATGTTGTGAAAGCAAACAGAATGCTGTCCAGGCACGAAGCGCAAGGGAAGCTCCTCAGGAAACAGTGCAGGGCAGGAAGTCCAAAGACGGGTTGAAGGTTGGCTGTGTAACTGACTAGTTCTGTGATGATGAGCAAGTTACACTTTTCCGGCTTTGGATTCCTCCTCTACAGTTCGAACACTGGGTGAAATGGTCTAAGGTCCATACCTGTTCAAAATTGGTATGAAGGTTTTTTTTTTTTTCTTTTTTTCTTTTTAGGGCCGCACTCACGGCACATGGAAGTTCCCAGGCGAGGAGTCAAATTGGAGCTGCAGCTGCCAGCCTACACCACAGTCACAGCCACAGCAACGCCAGATCTGAACCATGTCTGCCACCTACACCATAGCTCTGTAGTGCCGGATCCTTAACCCGCTTAGCAAGGGTAAGGATCAAACCTACATCCTCATGGATACTAGTCGGGTTCTTAACCCGCTGAGCCATGATGGGAACTCTCAAAATTCTAAGATTTTTTTTAAGACCACCTCTTCAATACCTGGGCACTGCTGAGGCTCCACGACATGGATGCTGACTCCCAAGGGCTACCCTGTAGTGGCTGGAAAGATTTTGCGTGTCGCCCTCTAATACAATGGGATGGGTTTGAAGAAAAATGGGAAAGACATGTCCTGTGTGATATACGTGTGGTCCCCTTAAGTGAAAGAAGACTCCCTATTTCATTATTTCCCACAGGATGTGGAGTATTTTTCTTCTAGCACAGATCAGACTGAGTCAGGCACTGCCCTGATAACTGTATAGCACCCTGTGCTCTTCTATTTGGGGCCTATTATCAATTTGACTTCCTAGGAAGATTCTAGAAGCATTTTCAAAATGAGAATATAGAATGTTTTACTCCTAACTTGAGTGACTGAAGATACCGATGGAATGTACTCTACTCATACACAGTTTAAAGCAAGAGAATGCAAGAGTTCTGAGACCTAGAACACAAATAATGGCTAACTCCTGCAGCAGGGTGCCCTGACTGGGAGAACAACCTGCCACCTTAAACTGTTTATCCACCTCTAATGAACAATGGCAATCCAGAGGCTGACGGAGAAGGTATGGAAAATCAATGAATGCTCACTTTGACAGACAATTCTGAGGGCAGAATACCTGCCACAGGTAATAAATCACTTCATTTAAGTTTATCTTCTTAGCAGCGCACAGTGGTTTATACCCATACATCACCTTCAGCCTCTCTTTAATGCCCTGTTGACAAAGGACAAATTGAGAAGGATGGTGGGAAAGCTGGGAGAAAGAAGGGAGGAAAATGGGAAGAGTTCTGTTCCTAAGTATGTGCAGTAAGACAAATGATGATGATCATAATGATGCAGTGTCATTGTTTTCTAGGCATCAGTTCCATCTGTAAAATCTGGCACTTGCTGGATTTACCAATGAAACAACCAATGGGTTGGAAAATAAAGGTGGCTTTCTTTACAAACCCCTTTGGACATGCTGTATAGCTACAGTCTCAACAGGATCTAGAGCACTTGGCTTTTCTAACAATGGGTGAATTTAGGAGTTTCACTAATGATACTGCCTAGAAACTGGTACTCTAGAAGCCTTGCAGTACAGAACTAAATATGGCAAATGTGTAGCAACATGGCAGCAGATTAAGATGATGTGAACAAACACCTCCCACTGCAAATACTTAAGAATGCTAGGTAAAAGATGACCTGAAAAGAAAGAGAAAAACCGAGGGAAAGCATGTGCTTTGGCAACTTACAGACTAGCATTTTAAAACCCAAATGGACAAAGAAAGTGAAGCTGTGAGCTGCCATGAGGCAGAGCTGGAACCAAAACCTTTGAAGAGAGACAGGATCCTCAAAGGGTGGCTTCCTCAGAGAAGACTAGCAGGGAAAATTCGTCCCCTAGAAAAGAAGTCCAAGGGGACGATTTTGTGTATCCCTGGGCTCCAAATGAAAAAAACAAAATCAAAACAAGTGCAAACAAACAAACTCTCCCCTGAAATACGGATATCAAGATCTGAGCCTTAAGGAGAGCAATCCAGGAAGTTCTAAACTCAGAAGTTGGCAGAAACATTGGCCCTCAAGTCAGTGATCCATCTGAGATTTCTAGAAGAAGCAATGAAAATTGCTCTGGAGGGGCCCTGTTATCAGGCCACATGAGAATCCTCACACACAAAAAACAATCGCCACCCAAGATTAACTTATAAGAAAATTTAAAACTACAATATACCATGAACAGAAAACAGCAAACACAATAGGCTATTAGAATGCTAGGAATTTTGGGAGTTCCCATCCTGGCGCAGTGGTTACCAAATCCGACTAGGAACCATGAGGTTGCGGGTTCAATCTCTGGCCTTGCTCAGTGGGTTAAGGATCCAGCATTGCTGTGAGCTGTGGTGTAGGTCGCAGACACGGCTCAGATCCTGCATTGCTGTGGCTGTGTTGTTGGCCAGCAGCTACAGCTCCAATTAGACTGCTAGCCTGGAAACCTCCACATGCCATGGGTGCAGCCTTAAAAACGACAAAAAGAAAAAAAAAGAAGTCTAGGAATTTGGGATAATAAAATTATTATTTGAAAAAGCAATACCAAATGTTTTATGTTTACGTTTTATGTCTAAAACTATGAAAGACATAAAAGTAGGAAATAAAACCCTGAGGGGAAAATATGAAAAACAGATGTGAAAATAAGCCAAGTAGAACTTATAAAAATGAATATTTTAATCACCGAAATTAAAAAGTCAACAGATAGCTTAAATAGATTAGACACAAATAAAGAGAGAATTAAGTAAAATGGAAGACAGATTTGAGGAAATTAGCAAAGGGCATCAGGGCAATAAAAGGGGCGTGAAAGAATAGCTCTTGGAATAGGAAGTACAATGAGATTATCTCTATGCATTTAGTGCAAGATCCAGATGATGCAAATAGAGAAATTGTGTTAGCCGGGTCCTCCAATAAGCAGATGCCAAGAAAGGATGTTGGGAAAAGAAGGACTGGGCAAGGATCATGATGCAGGTATGACCCAAGAAAAGAGAGAGGAAAAGGAGTGTTGGATAAGATGAGACTCAGAGTGAAGTACAATTCTAAGAACGTTCGGATCCGGTGGGTAAGGAGTCCTGGAACCAAAGTCATGACTAGAGGAGTTCTGCATCCTTCAGGAATGGGCTAGCACTGGTACCCATGTCTTACTCAGCCATCACCTGGGAACAGCCCAGGGGAGGCGTGGCTTTTGAGGGAGTCCTGAGACATTACATCTGGGGTGAGTCAGCTATGCTTCCCACAGCAGGAGATCTGAGAGGCACGTTTTCATGACTGCTGAAATGAAGGGGAGCAATATTTTAAAAGATAATCGTTGTGTTCTCCAGCATTATAAAAGCCATGAATCCTCCATGTAGAGAATAACAGCAAGCTCTAAGTAGGATAAATCTACACACATTATAGTTAAATGGCGGAGTATCAACAGCTATATCTTACCAAAAACAAGGAGTAATTTAAACTAAATGAAAAGAAAATAAACTGGTAGGGGGTTAATTTTAGACTGCTCTCTACGTATACACATTTAAGGGTAACAAAGTCAGTAGAGGGAAAAACGGAGGAATTGACTAAACGTCAGTTCAGTAAAAGACAGGAAAGGAGAAAAAACAAAGTATGGGAAGAAGAAAACATGAAATAAGAGAAATAATTTAAAATACCAACAATGACTACAAATGCAAACAGACTAAAATAGCTGGTTAAAAACTCAGACTGGATTTTTTTTTTTTAATTTAGCCATGTACTGGAGTTTCTGTGGTGGCTCGGCAGTCATGAACTCAGTAACAAACCCGACTAGTACCCATGAGCATGTGGGTTCAAACCCTGGCCTCGCTCAGTGGGTTAAGGATCCAGCTTGCCATGAGCTGTGGTGTAGATCTGAAACACAGCTCAAATCCGACATTGCTGTGGCTGTGGTGTAGGCTGGCAGCTATAGCTCTGATTTGATCCCTAGGTAGCACGGGAACTTTCATATGCCATGAATGTGGCCCTGAAAAAAAGAAAAAAATAGCCATATGATTTTTACAAGAGGTTTTTGTAAATAAGAACCTCTCACTTTACCAGTAAGTAAAACCACAATTTCTTAACCTTTTGGAGATTGATTGATCTCATCAATGAGATGAGATTCCATTCTCATCTATAGGATGGGATGATAATGATACTTTTGTTTTTTGGTCTTTTTAGGGCTCACCCACAGCATATGGAAGTTCCCAGGCTAAAGACTGAATTGGAGCTGGAGCCACAGCTGCAGGCCTGTGCCACAGTGACAGCCATGAGGGATCCAAGTCATGTGTGCCACCTACCCCACAGCTCACGGCAATGCTGGAACCTTAACCCACTGAGCGAGGCCAGGGATCAAACCCACACTGTCATGGATACTAGTTGGGTTCATTTCTGCTGAGCCACAATGGGAATTTCTATTTTTGTTTTTTAAAATAATACAAGCAAGTACATCAAAATGTTAACACTTGTGTAATCTTTCCAGTGGGTACATAGGTGCAAGTTTCATTAGTGTCTTTACATTTTAATCTGCTCGAATTGTTTCAAAAACTTTTTCACTGTTTAAATCCATAAGCCCAATAACCAAGTAAAAATGTAAGACCACAGTAAATGACAATATTTTGATACACCGCTTCAGAGGGTATAAACTATGCATCTTTTCTAGAGGACAATTGTGCAAGATACAATTGTGCAAAAATTTTAAATATGTAGATACTCTTTAACCCAGGGACTGAATTCTTGTAATTGACCCCTAGGAATTAATCAGATATGTGTACAAACATGTATTAGTTGACAGCCAAGTTATGTCGAATAGCGAAAAATTCAAAACAGTTTTAATGTTGTTGAGAATTTGCTTTAGTAAATTGTAATGCATCTATACAACAAAATAGTATGCTGTCATTAAAATTCACGTTGTAGAAGATTTTAATGACAAGAATATATTAATAAGTGAAAAAAAAATTCAGCATAGTACGAGCTCTTTTTTTATTTTAAAAAATGTATGTACATATATATGTATACAAGAAGTATACTACCAATGAAGCACTTCTGGGTAGTAAGGATGCTGAATGACTTTTGTTTTATTGTGCTTTTCTCTGTTTTCCAAGTTTTCTGCAGTGAGCATATGGTGCTTTGCAATTAGGAGGAAAAAAGCAATCATTATTTCTAAAGTAAAGTGGCAATAATTCCAGTTTATACTCTGATGCAGTGGTCCACAAACTACATCCTGCAGGTCAAATTCAGCCTGCCACCCTGCCTGTGAGTTAAGAATGGTTTTACATTTTAAATAGTTGAAAAAATCTAAAGAAGAATTAATATTTATAATATATCATTCTTTTTAAAAATTTTATTCTAGTTGAGTTACAGTGTTCTGTCAATTTCTGCTGTACTGCACAGTGACCCAGTCATACATATACATACATTCTTTTTCACTCACTTTATCCTCCATCATGTTCCATCACAAGCGACTAGATATAGTTCGCTGTACTATACAGCAAGATAATATGTCACTGTAATCTTTGTATTTAATCTTGGAGTTCCCGTCATGGCACAGCGGAAATGAATCCATCTAGGAACTATGAGGTTTTGGATTCGATCCCTGGCCTCGCTCAGTGGGTTAAGGATTTGGCGTTGCCATGAGCTATGGTGTAGATCTCAGGCATGGCTCGGATCCTGCATTGCTGTGGCTGTGGTGAAAGCCGGCCTCTGTAGCTCCGATTCAACTCCTAGCCTGGGAACCTCCATATGCCATGAGTGCAGCCCTAAAAATTAAAAATTAATAATAATAATAATCTTTACAACAACCCTGTGAAGTAGGGACTATTACCCATTTTGTAGATGAAGGAAACGAAGCTCCTAAATTGGTTAAGTAAGTAGTCAGAGATCTCAGTTACTGAGTCTTTGCTGGAATTCAAACCCAAGAAGCTTTACCCCAGAGCTTATGTTCTTAACCTGCCTCCCCATGTACAAAGTTCTCCACCGCTATGAGGGCAACACAGCTAGCACATTCTGGTGAATTCTCAGGACAGAAGACCACGGTGTCTCAGGGAAGCTTTGCTGGAGAAGAAGCCTCTGTTTCTACCATGATAATGGGAAACGCTAACTCTGAACTCCAATTAACCAAAACGTTACCCTCCCCAAACAAATTGCATTCTTCTCATTCATAGACTTGTATTACAGAAAATTGTGCCTAGTTTTTATTATGATTCTGCTTTGAATTTCATCAATAAAAATCTGTGGAAATTTGTTTAGTCTATGATTACATAAGCACTGACAAAACGTCCTTGATGTTGTTTCTTGGCCCACAAAGCCTAAAATATTTACTCTAAGGCCCTGTAGAGAAAATGTCTTCAGGAGTTCCCATCGTGGCTCAGCAGAAACGAAACTGACTAGCATCCATGAGGATGCAAGTTTGATCCCTGGCCTCACTTAGTGGGTTAAGGATCCGGCATTACTATGGCCTGTGGTGCAGGTCAGATGCAGCTAGGATCCTGCATTACTGTGACTGTGGTGTAGGCCAGCAGCTACAGCTCTGATTCAACCCCTACTAGCTTGGGAATCTCCATATGCCTTGGGTGTGGCCCTAAAAAGGTTTAAAAAAAAGAAGAAGAAGAAAAGAAAATGTCTTCAGACCCCTGCTCGAGTTAATACAGAAAAACAAGTGGGAAGAAGCAGAGGGTTGGAAGTACAATGGCATTCAGGTGGCTTTTGCTTGCTGGATGTCTTCTTGAAATGGAGAAAGTATTTCAATCCATTTTGAGTTTATTTTTGTGTATGGTGTTAGAGAATGTTCTAATTTTATTCTTTTCCATGTAGCTGTCCAGTTTTCCCAGCACCACTTATTGAAGACACTGTCTTTTCTCCATTGTATAGTCTTGTCTCCTTTGTCATAAATTAATTTACCATAAGTGTGTGGGTTTATATCTGTGCCAGTATCATACTATTTTGATTACTGTAGCTTTGTGATATAGTCTAAAGTAAAGGTGCCTGATTCTTCCAGCTCTGTTTTTCTTTCTCAAACAGTCCCTGTATTAGCAGAACCCCCCAACTTGGAACCATGGAGTAACCAAGAACCCAAATGATTCTCTCTCCCAAGCTTTTCCACAAGCTCTTAGTCACTGGGAAACTGAGTTTCTTTTCTCCTTCTTCTGCTATGTCTATATTTTTTTATGCCTTACCTCCCACCAAGGAATGAGGAAAAAAAAAAAAAAACTTAGCTCAGTCAAGGTTATTTCTTCTTAGAAACCCTGGCAAAAATGAGGGAAGAGACTTGACTTTTATGTCATTTCTGAAGTTGAGTTATCAGTGTTTTCTGTTACCAAAAATAAATGAGAATTGGCCACTCATCCTAAGTATGGGTTTGTTCATTCATTCACTTAACAAAACCTAAGTATTTACCAAGTACCCTTCCCAATGGCACTGTGCTAGATGGATCAGACCTGGCTTAGCTCACAGATAAGAAGATACATATCAGTACAACAGAACATATTCTGCAATAGAAAGCGGCTCAAAACGACTACAGGAAATGCAAAGTAAAACCACAGTGAGATACCACCACACACCCATTAAAATAGCTACAATCAAAAGGACAGATAATACCAAATATTGGCAAGGAGGTGAAAAACTAAAACCCTTACACATTGTTGGTCAGAATATAAAATATAAAATGCAGCAGGCCACTTTGGAAAACAACCTGACAGTTTCTTTGAAGGTTAAACATATATTTAACACATGACTCCAAAAATCAACTCTTCAGTTTCTATCCAAGAAGAACAGAAACATGTGTCCACATCAAAACCTGTATACAGAGATTGAAGCAGAACTTTCCTAAGAACCCCAAATTGGAAAGAACCTAAATGTCCATCAATTGGTAACTGGGTAAACAAAATGTGGTATAGCTACACAACTGAATACCACTCAGCAAAAAAAAAAACTGACTATAATATATTCGACAATATGGATGACCTCAAACCACATCATGCTGACTCAGAGAAGTCTTCTTAGCAGACTGTCAACAGAGTTTATAAGGAGCTAGAGATTACAAAATAAACATGCCAGGAGTTCCCGTCATGGCTCAGTGGTTAACGAATCTGACTAGGAACCATGAGGTTGTGGGTTCGATCCCTGGCCTTGCTCAGTGGGTTAAGGATCCGGCGTTGCCGTGAGCTGTGGTGTAGGTCGCAGATGCGGCTTGGATCCTGCGTTGCTGTGGCTGTGGAGTCAGCCGGCGGCTACCGCTCCTGTTAGACCCCTAGCCTGGGAACCTCCATATGCCGGGGGTGTGGCCCTAGATAAGGCAAAAAGACAAAAATAAATAAAATAAAATAAAATAAACATGCCAAAGATGATGATCAAACTGGGGACAAATATATAGATTGGAGAGTATAAGGCAGAACATAATAGAGGCAATTTAAACTATATAGAATCTGATATCCAGAAAGCCAGGGGCATGTTCTAGCTGCCTTTGAAGCTCTCCCCTGGCTAATGTGGGTACTAGTTGGCTCTTTCAAGTTAAGGGTGGATGGGTCGTATTCCATCTATTACCTTCAGCTTATCCACAACCATGCAAATGCACATCGGTTCTACCATCCACTTAATAACATACAGTGCAAATCAGTATCCTGGAGACCTACCTTCTTGGACCTTCCCAGTGCCCAGAAATGGCTGACACAGGGGGAGGCCAAAAAAGTTCACAGTTCTATTATATACAGGGTATTAGGAAATATAGACAAAAAACAGTAGGCTTGGGAATTTCCTGGTAATCTAGCGGTTAGGATCCAACACTTTTACCACCAGGTTCAGCCCCTCGTCTGGGAAAGTGTGATCCCACAACAGAACACTGCATGCTGTGGCCACAAAAAAAAAAAAAGAAGAGTAAGCTAAATGCTAGAAGACCCAGATTCTACACTGCACTCTTCCATTATAGACAAGTTAATTATATTCTTTGCGTGTATAAATGGGAATATAATGAACAGACCAAATTTTGAAAATTTAAGTGCTGCACAACATATGCTAATATTGCTGAAAAGTTGGTCATATCTCACATAACTCGAAAATAATTTACAATAAATCATGCCAAGAGGTGGAGTACTGAGCTATAACAGATTCTCCTTCTGTACGTGACCTTTAATTCTGCTCACATCTATTTCTAGCCTTCTGGGTAAGAGAACTTCATTCCTTCATTCCTTAGGCCTCCCACCCTCCACCCAGAGTGGGTGTGGCCCTTCTCCAGCAGTGGTCACCCCCCTTCCCCACTGCCTTCTGCTTGGGTGGCCACCCACCAAGCCGGGGTCTACAACCAGAAGTTCCCTGCATGCAGACAGAGCACATTCACCCTGTGTTCTCAGCACCTGGCAGTACACAGAGCTCAAAAAATGACCCCTAAGTAAAAGCACAGCAGGAAATTTGGAGGAAAGATGCCAAGTGGTGCATATTAAAAATGAAAGTTTTATACTGTTCTGTTTTTTAAAATAAAAATTATATATACTTAAGGTGGTGAGATGATTGGTATACATATACACAGTGAAATGATCATGTCAGGGAGTTCCCTCAGTGGCTCAGTGGTAACAAGTCCGACTAGTATCTCTGAGGACACGGGTTTGATCCCCAGCATTGCTCAGTGGGTTAAGGATCTGTCGTTGCTGTGAGCTGTGGTGCAGGTCACAGATGCAGCTCAGATCTGGCATTGCTGGGGCTGTGGTGTAAACCAGGGGCTACAGCTCCAATTCGACCCCTAGCGTGGGAAATTCCTTATGCTGGGTGCAGCCCTAACAAGCTAAAAACAAACAAACAAAAAAGACCATGTCAAGCTAATGAACATCTCTTTATAAGTTACGTGTGTGTGTGTGTGTGTGTGCGTGCGCGCGTGTGTGTGTGAGATGAGAGCAAAAATTAAATTTTAATTCTCCTGTGGATTGAGTAACAGATAAATGGATAGACAGAATGTGGTACCTACATGCAATGGAATATTATTCAGCCATACAAAGGAAAGAAATTCTGACACATGCTACCACTTGGACTAACCTAGAAGCACTGTGCTCCGTGAAATAATCCATACACAAAAGGACAAACACTATAGGACTCCACATATATGAGATACCTAAAATAGTCAAATTCACAGGGACAGAAAGCCGAATGGTAGATGCTAGGGGCTGGGGGAAGGGGTCATGGCAAGTAAGCATTTAATGAAAAAGTTCTGAAAATGTGTAGTGGTGATGGCTGCACAGTATTATGAATGTACTTAATTCCACTGAACTGTACACTTAAAAAAAGGTTAAAATGTAAATTTCACTTTATATATATATATAATATATATAAATCACATACAAAAATATATATCGCAATTTTTTTTTCTTTTTGTCTTTTTGCCTTTATCTAGAGCAGCACCCACGGCATATGGAGGTTCCCAGGCTAGGGGTCTAACAGGAGCTGTTGCCACCGGCCTTCGCCACAGCCACAGCAATGCGGGATCCGAGCCATGTCTGCAACCTACACCACAGCTCACGGCAACACCGGATCCTTAACCCACTGAGCAAGGCCAGGGATCGAACCCGCAACCTCATGGTTCCTAGTTGGATTCGTTAACCACTGAGCCACGACGGGAACTCCCACAATGTTTTTTTAAAAAGTCTCCTATTCGGTATTCTATCTGAAGAAGGATACAGCACTGTGGCCTTTGACCCACTTTTAGGTGGCTATTTCTTCATAAGTTGCCCCCTTAAGTACCTAACTGAGAGCAAAGGGAAGAAAACACACTTAGTTTTCACATAGCTCAGTGTCCAAATGTCCAGAGTCGTTAATTTGGGAAAATACCACAAGAATCATGAAACCGATTCAAAATTTACTTCTAAACCATGAAAGCAAAAAGTGTGATTTTAATTGGGTTTCCCGGGAGTGTAGGTGTTGCCGCAGATAACTTGTTTTAATTGTTAGTAATCACTGGCTAGGGTACTAACCTCACTGCCAGAAAGACAGTTAAGTAATTAAAATATTCAAAACTTGAACTAGCAGAGAAAAAAGTTTATGTTTCTAACACTCTTTTTAGCCCCAACTGTGATTCATGTATCAAAAGACTAACCTTTTAAAAGGAGAGAAATTAACTTTCATATTTGACTACTTTGGTAACTAGCTGTATAGAAAACTATTTGAACATCCTTCTCTACCCCCAAACAGAGAAAGCTGTTGAGTTTTGAGATTTCTAGATTATAATGTTGAAGTTGCCATGCAAGCAAAACCTCCCAGCAATGTTAGATGTCTTGCCAAGGCTAAGACAGGAAGATTTTCTTTCTTTGATATTTGTCAAGAAAATACAGAGGTAGGCTTATTGCTTTCTTTCAAAAGTGCTTTCCTTTGAAAGCAAAGTGTTGGATATGTTTATTCCAATGGCAGTTTAACAAATAATCTTAGGTCCTCAGCAAGGCTTCAAAATGGGTGATTACAATGCAATAAGCAGTTCCTGCTGTGGCACAGCAGGATTGGCAGCGTCTTGGGAGTGCTAGGTCGCGGGTTAAAAGATCCAGTTTTGCCGTAGTTGTAGCTTAAGTCATGACTGGGCTCAGATCTGAGCCCTGGCACAGGAACTCCATATGCCATGGGGTGTCCAGTGGGGGTGGGGTGGGGATGCAACAAGCTGGCAGGCTCCAAATTAAATCGACACTACCCAATCTAAGGCTTCAAAGAATGCATACATCTGCAGCATCAAAAGCAAGTCTCTAAGTCACTCTGAACTTCTTCCAAACACTAAGCCTTTCCAAACTCAAACACAGTGGCAGAGAAAAGGCAAAAGAAGGGACTCTGCTATATTGACACAGACACCCCTTCGAAGATCAGTGCAAATCAAAGAAGTACAACCCAATGGTTTTAATCCCTTGAGTGACAATACACAGGCGACAAAAGGGAAGTGCAGAGATAAACACGTTAGCACTTAAAGTAGATGATACAGCCGCCTTTGCAGTTCGGTAAACACAGCCTAATGGTGATTTTGTCCATGGATGGTGAGAAAGGGCTTTGCACCAGAAGATCTGATCCCTCGGGAAGGACTAGAATCACGAGCCACCGAAGAGGAAAGAATGGTCCGGAGGCTCTAGACAGAGCCAGGGAAGGAGAGAAATGGGGGTAAGATTATGAAAGCGGAGACCTGAATAAAGCATACACAGGTGAAACACCTACAAAGGGCAGCTTCCTGGGTCCTGAAGAAGCCTGGTACCGCCCTCCTCCCCCGCAAGTCAGGAAAGCTGCCCTCATCCTGGGAGCCTCTGGTTCTAGATGAGAAAAAAATCGCTTCACTCTGGGTGGAAGAGCCACAGATAGACATGTAGTCAGGGACACACGCAGACAGAGGTGATTAAAAAAAAAGAAAGAAAGAAAACACCCAGATTAAGCCCACAAAACATTTTCAAAAGCCTTTCCAGAAAAGCAACACGCGGAGATAAGTAAGTCCTGGGCATACAGTGTCCCGGCATGGAGACCGCGGTTAAACAATGCTCTATTGTACAGTTGAAAGTTGCCAAGAGAGTAGATCTTTAAAATAAAAATAAAAATAAAAACACAAAAAACAGCAACGTGTTATCTGGGAGCCCAACACCTTCAAAGAAAGGAGACTTCTCTCTGCGGTTTTGAAAACAAAGTTTCACATTCGTTGCTCCGAGGACCCAGAAAGGCTTATTGTGCTGGGGAATTGGGGTGTGCGAGCTTTGAGACTTAAAACAAATAATCAACCCTTCTTTGGAGATCCTAAAGCATCTTGTCCTCATAAGAGGTTCTGGCTGGTGGTAAATTAACAGTCTCACTTTCTACTATGCATCTATTTCTCCCAGCTTAACAAAAAATTTTAATCAGAAACAAAATTATTTCTTTACCATATTCCTAAAGGCTCCATTTCTCCAAGATATCTTGGTTAAGCCTGCAAGTATTTTTATCTTCTATCTCATTATTTTTGGACCCGGAAGAATTTCGTCCTCTCTAAGCATAAAACTTTCCAGATAAAAGATTCGTTGTGCCCTAGTTTTAGGAGGTGATGAAGAAGCAGGTTTCTAAAGCAATAAGGAGAAAACTACTACTTGTGGCCTTGGGGAGAAAAAAAAAAGGAATCAGCCAAACAAAGATACTTGAAGTCTGACTGGAACTTCTGGAGCAGTTGAAGCCTTCCTTCCAAAACCCTAAACAATAGCCTCTATTTATGCACGGTTCAAAAGACCTCATTGCATCAGAAGGCACCTTGCGAATAAGATTGCAGCTAATTCTCCCAGCAGCAGAAATCCACTCTGGTGAATAACAAAGCTTCGCTCTGTTATTCATAATAAGGATTAAACCCAGTGGGATAAAATGCACAGTTGACAGGTCATCTCAGTGCAGGGCCAAGCATGGAAAACTGAGTTCCCATTTCTCCCTGACTAAAGCCTGGCAGTTGGTACAGGAGCCAGTTTCTTTAAAGGTGCTGTGACAATTTCTTTCCCTGTAAAAGGAGAAATCGGTTACGAAGGAAAATGCTTTGAGAGACAGCTGAAGGGCACTAAATCAGTATTACTAATGTCCTCAGCCTCGTCTCACCACTGTGAGTGCAGACCTTCAAAGGAGCACAAAGTTACCTAAAACTAAAAGACCCCCCAGCCCATCCCTCCTGCTAAAAGGCATCAAGGGGCTGACCCCCATCTGTTCTGCACTGAGGTTTTCCCTCAAGTTCCCTCTCCCTATCCTGACAGGGGTTCCAGCAAAAATAATCTGCAGACCCTGTGCGGCTCACATGACTTAAAGCTTCGCATTTACAAACATTCTTTGCCAAAGATCCACAGGCATCCTTCAAGGCTTGCTTTAAAAGGGTCTCCCCATGACTCCAACCCATTGCCAGCTCTTTTTTTTTTTTTTGGTCTTTTTTTAGGGCCTCACCCACGGCATGTGGAGGTTCCCAGGCTAGGGGTCAAATCGGGGCTACAGCTGCCGGCCTACACCACAGCAACAGCAACGTCAGATCTGAGCTGTGTCTGCAGCCTACACCACAGCTCACGGCAACGCCGGATCCTTAACCCACTGAGTGAGGCCAGGGATTGAACCCGCAACCTCGTGGTTCCTAGTCGGATTCGTTTCCGCTGAGACATGACGAGAATTTCCTTTTTTTTTTTGCAGCTCTTTTTTGTACACGGTTCCTATAGAGTTTGCAATCAATTCAAAGTTTAATGTAATTACTCAAATAATTGTATGTGGAATAATATGTTGTCTGGGATTTGCTTCCGCAAAATCCAGGGATGGGGGTGGAGGGTGGGACATTACAAGGAACTTGATTAGCCAGGAGTTGACTGTGGTAGTTGCAGGGTGGGCCCCGTGTGGGCTCACCAGAGGGTTCTCTCTATTTTGTTTATGTTTGAAAGTTTCCATAGTAAAAAATCTGAAAATATTTACAGTGTCACAAAGCTAACTGATGGCAACTAACATTTGAACTCAGGATCGCCTGACATTAAGAGCAGAGCCTCTGGGTTGTGCTATTGTTTTTCATGAATTATTTCATAGTTGCCGTGACTGCTCTTTTCACTGTATGCAGTTGTATTCATTATTCATTTGACATGAAAAGCCTGCTTGCTCTCCTCAAGGAGAGCTGGCAGTGTAACTGAGGACACAGGTAAACAGATAAATCACAGCGGAATAGTGAGTGTAACAGCCGGGAGGCGAGTGGAAACAGATTTCTCTGGGAAAACAGCAATGGAGCCAGCTTGGGGAGCCCAAGCAGGGGCCAGGAGGTGTTCCCCAAGGTGGAACTCCAGAACTAAAGAGGGATGTCTAAGCTGAAGGAGTTTGGGGACAAGACCCCAACTCTGGCCAAAGATGTGGCCTGGGCAAAGACACAGTCTTGGAGTTCCCCTCGTGGCTCAGTGGAAACGAATCTGTCTAGTTAGTATCCATGAGGTTTGATCCCTGGCCTCGCTCAGTGAGTTAAGGATCTGGCGTTGCTGGGAGCTGTGGTGTAGATTGCAGACATGGCTTGGAACTGGCGTTGCTGTGGCTGTGGCGTAGGCCGGCGGCTATAGCTCCAATTAGACCCCTAGCCTGGGAACCTCCATATGCCGAGGGTGCGGCCCTAAAAAAATGTTGCCTTGAAGAGGCGTGGTGAGGAAAGAACAGGACCAGGTGGGGCAGATGTGTGGTGAGGTAAGTGGGGAGCCAGATGGTGAAGGGGCTGGATTTTAACTCTTAGACCATCAGGAGCACTTGCCCAAGTGACAAAATCACTGCTGGTCTGTTAGGAAGGTCACTGGCAACTGTGCATCTGATTAGCCTGGAGTGGGGCCTTTCCAACAGACCAGAAGCAGGATTAGGGTGAGCGAGTGAGGTACAAAATTTGGGGGAAAGGCCACAGAACCCAGCAACACCAGATCCGAGCCGCATCTGCGACCCACACCGCAACACCGGATCCTTTAACCGCTGAAAAAGACCTGGAATCAAACCCGCATCCTCATCGATACTAGTCGGGTTCTGAACCCACTCAGCCACTCCTGCGATATTTTTTAGAAATCAAGATTAATGCAAAAAAAAAAAAAAATCCACGATGGAAATAAAATCCAAATTATAATTAAACACAGAAGGTTGCTGTTTGTTTTATGAACCTGACTTACGATGCAACTGAAAGCACTAGCTCCCCACCTCCCCCACCCTCACACCACACTGGGTGGGTTTACAAGGGTGGACAATGATGCTGAAACAGATTGGACAACCTGAGGCTTTATATATAGTATTTTTTTTTTTTTTTTGCTTTTATTAACTTTTCCCACTTGGTTCTCCATATGGGAGGATATTTTGATAAGCGGACCTAGGGGGGCAGTTTCCTTGCCTCCGGGCTCCCATATAGCTCAGCAGGGCTCCTCCACAGACCAGGCTGTAAATGAGGAAGGAGAGCCCTAAAGCAAGAGCCAATGCCCAGAGGGTGAAAGAGGAAGAGGCCAGATTTGAGCAACACTTCTAGGGCAGAAAAAAAGAAAACTAGGACTAGGAGGATGAGCTGAAGGCTCAACTGGGCACAGTTTATTCCCCCCAAGCACATCATAAATGCTTCAGGGGCAAAAATCACATTTCCCTGGGCTTGCGTATCATTTTGCACCCAGCTCAATAAATTCCTCTTAACTAATTAAGAGGAAAAGAAAAGCTTAAATCCAAAGGCCACACACGACTGAAACCAGAAATGTGTAGTTCCAATTTCACATCTGCCTCTCGCTGAAGAGCAGGGCGCAGTGACGAGTGCTCAAAACGTATGACCAGTTCAGGATAACTAAGAGCCTCAAAGTCTAGGAAGTTGTTTCAGTGAGACTCGGGCTGTCATTTTCCCATCTGATTTTGCATCCTTAGGAGGAAGGAGGAGAATAATTGAAGTGAGGGCTCAGGTTTGCGGTTTTTGGGGTTTTTTTTTTTTTTTGCTTTTTTGCCTTTTTGTCATTTTAGGGCCGCACCCACGCGCAGCATGTGGAGGTTCCCAGGCTAGGGGTCTAATCGGAGCTGTAGCCACTGGCCTACGCCGCAGCCACAGCAATGCAGGATCTGAGCCACGTCTGCAACCTACACCACAGCTCAAGGCAACGCCGGATCGTTAACCCACTGAGCAAGGCCAGGGATGGAACCCGCAACCTCATAGTTCCTAGTCAGATCCGTTCACCACTGCGCCACGATGGGAACTCCAAGGGCTCAGGTTTGTAGTCTGTGCAACTATGATAAGATCAGAAGAAATTCTGGCTGAAAAAAAATGGTTCTACCCGCCTTGGACAATGAGGGAGAAGGCATGGGGAGCTTTATGCTTTTCTGTATCAAACAGTAACCGGATTCCCACTCCTGCCCAGGAGATTTCCACTCAGCCTGTGTTAGCTTCAGTCTTACATTATGGACACGGCCCCACATCTCTGCGGAGCAAATCAGAGGCCAGTTCAGGACAGTGGACAGTTTAAGTGACAATCAGGGGTGCAGTGTCACCCAGATGAATCATCAGGTGTGGAAATGCGCTCGAGAGAGACTCACGATGACGGAGAAGGTCTTAATAAATAGAAGCTGCCACCAAACCTAATTTCTGGATGGCTTCAGAAGGCTGAGTTGCCCTGACGGGGAAGTTCACAGATAGCAACTTGCCGCCCATGGCCCGGCCCGGGCAAGGAGCTATGACTAAACAGGAAATGGGTTACTGAGCAGTGGAACGGATATAGGAGTGTTCAAAGCACAGGCCATACTCGGAGACATCCTATAAAGTGAAAGTGGAGCTGTGTTAACCCTGACAAATGTGTAAGAGGCAGGACCTGCTTGGGTCTCCTGAAGAACTGAATTCTCTGGAAATAACTATGACTTATTTAAAGCTGTGGTTTATCAGGCATCAACTGTGTGCCCAGTACATCACAGGTCTAATGTTTAAATCGCCCCAAAGCCCTGCAAGGGAAAGCATGATCTTCATTTTACAAAAGGCAGCTCAGAAAGGTTGAGTCACGAGCCTGAGGCCATGGGGCTGGTCTGGAAAGGCTCTAGAATTCAAATCCAGAGCAAAGCCAGGCTTAGAGCAAGAAGAAACTTTTCCTTTCAAGCGCTCAGTGACTTTAAAGGGGGAGCTAAATCAGATCAGTTTTCCAGGGCAGTGTCAGACCCTGTCCTCAACATTCTGGTATGTTGCTCAGCATGGATACTTTGCATTAATGATTTTTTTTTAATACATCAGGTTAAAACTCGTATTCATGGTGATTATTGAGTTTGGGCGATCCTCCTTAAATTGGGAGCCCGAGAGACATATCTCACTAGCCTCACCCTAGGGCCGCGTTCCAGGCAACAGGCGACCTGTGATAACCTGAATGTAGCCTAAGGACAACTCTCGCTTTAGGCAGACTTTTCACTCTCTTCCTGCCTGCCTCAATAAGTTTTTACGTCCAAAGTTGGGAAAAGAGGATTTGGGGTTTTTGTCTTTTTTTTTTTTAAGGCCACACTTTTGCAGCGTATGGAAGTTCCATAGGGGTGGAATCGGAGCTGCAGCTGCTGACCACAGCCACAGCAACGCAGGATCCGAGCCACATCTGCGACCTGTATCACCGCTCACAGCAACTCCAGGCCCTTAACCCACTGGGTAAGGCCGGGGATTGAACCTGCATCTTCCTAGATACTAGTTGGGTTCGTGATTGCTGAGCCACAACGGGAACTCCCGGTTTTGTCTTTTTTTTTTTTTTAACTGTCTTGTTTGCTTCTTTTCCTTCCCTGTTCATTTTATTTTCTCCTTCATCCTCTTTTTCTATTCATCCTTTACAAGAAATGTGGCAAAAGGTGATAAACCGGATAAAGTTCCACACCAACCCATGAATCTACTCAAACGCATTCAAAAAGGAAGCATCTTAGAGTGATGTCACAACCCCTGCCCACGAAGGCTGCAGAATATATTTGTTTTTATAGGAAATTAACTTCCATAAGGCTCAGCCCCTCACACATCTGCTTCACAGAAATGTCTCTGAGCCTTATTACCAGACACAAAATTAAATAAATACCAGGAGCTGAGGCTGTGGGTTGTACTGGTAGCTGGAGGGAGAACAGTCATCCTTTTTCTTTCTAAACTTTTGTTTCTACAAATGTGGTGCTGTTGTGACAGAACACGGGTGTGCCAGGGATAACGGCCATGCCAACAGCAAACACAGCTGTTTTGAATCCTATTCTGTAAGTTTTAATTAACTAAAGACAGTGCTTGGTGTGTTGTTCTGTTTTGTTTCCTAAATCAACAGTAGGACACTCATCAATGACACAGCACAGAAAGAGGCATAGAAACTGACACTGTCCAGGTACACAGACCTAACCAGTTTCACATTTCAGCCCTGACTTCAATTAAAGAAGCATTCTTCAGGGAGCTCCCCATGGCACCGTGGGTTAAGGATTCAGCATTGTCACTGCAGCAGCTCGGGTCACTGCTGTGGCATGGGTTCAGTCCCTGGCCCTGGAACTTTGGCACCTTGGGTACAGCCAAAAAAGCCCAGAAGCTCTCCTTCAGTACCTACTATGTGTTCAGACCTACTATGTGACCAGGAATGTGTGATCACTAAGACAAAGGGCCAGGTCTCCTGGGAGAGACTGATGCTTGGCAGGGCATTACCAACTGGACCCGTGTTTTACGGAGGAGAGTGCAGTCCATTAGTTTAATTAAAAAAAAAAAAAAAAGCTTGATCACAGGCCATGTATACTTTCTACAGGACAGGCCAAGAAAAATTTATAGGAGAAGAGGGGGTGGGCCTCTGGCAGGATCACAGTGAAATAAAATTTTTGTGGCCTGGAGTTTCCTCTCCCCTTTCAGCGCTTTAAATCTCTAAACAAAACAAAACAGTAGCAATAAACCAGCAGCAGGACTGCTTTTTGTTGCTGGGGCAGAGGACGATACTTCTGGCTTGCTTCTCCAGTTCTCCTAACTTGACCCAGCCAATGAACATTTAAAAGGGAGGAAGGAAAAAAATGATGTCCAAGGTCTGAAAATCGATGTTAAAAGACCACCCTCCCTTATGTTAAGGAGGTCTACAGATGTTAAAAGACCACCCTCCCTTATGTTAAGGAGGTCTACAGATGTTAAAAGACCACCCTCCCTTATGTTAAGGAGGTCTACAGATGTTAAAAGACCACCCTCCCTTATGTTAAGGAGGTCTACAGAACTGCCAGAAGTCCCTAATAAGACCCCCACTCCATTCCAGTGCACTCGCCTAAGACACCAAAGACCCTTAGGAACTGCATTAGTGTCCTGTGGCTGCAATGACAGAGGACTTACCAACTGGGTCACTTAAAGCAACAGAAATTTTATTTTCTCAGCGCTCTGGAGGCTAGAAGTCCAAAATCAAGGTGTCGTCAGGGTCACACACACCCCTGAAGGCCCTAGGGAAGAACCCTTCCTTGCCTCTTTTGGATTCTCGTGGCCCCGAGCGTTCCTTGAGTTGTGGTTGTAGGACTCCAGCCTCTGCCCCCACAGGAGATCTTCTCTGTGTCTGTGTCCTCTCCCCTTCGTACAAGGACCTCTGTCCTCCCAAATCCAGGGTGATTTCACCTCACAGTCCCCAACTGATTACATCTGCAAAAACCCTATTGTCTTGTCTACTCTTTCTTTCCCTTTCTTTCTTTCTTTCTTTCTTTCCTTCGTTCTTTCTTTCTTTTCTTTTTTTTTTGTCATTTTAGGGCCCCACCTGTGGCATATGGAAGTTCCCAGGCTAGGGGTGGAACTGGAGCTGCAGCTGCTGGCCTAAGCTACAGCCCCAGCGACTCCAGATCTGAACCGCATCTGCGACCTACAGCACAGCTCACGGCAATGCCGGATCCTTAACCCGCTGAGCAGCAAAGCCAGGGATCAAACCCGCATCCTCATGGATACGAGTTGGGTTCGTAACCGGCTGAGCCACAACAGGAACTCCTCCCAAACCCTATTTTCAAACAAAGTGACATTTCGAGGTTCTGGAAGGACGTGAATTTTGATGGAACGCTCTCTGGCCCACCACAGGAGGCTATCTAACTGATAACTGAGTAGCCCACGTCCCCCCAAAGGCCATCAGAATGCATCCCTGTACCTCGGCATCCTTGAGGTCCAGGACTCCCTGGGGCCTTTTATCCCTGCTCCTCCTCTTGCCTCGACTTTCCGCACAGCAAAGAGTCAGACATCAAATCATGTCACTCCCCCTGCTTATAATTCTCGGTGGCTTCCGCTGGAAGGAGGACAGGTCCCCAGACTCCTGGCTGGACCCCAAAGTCTGCCCTCCGTATCCCCCCCTTTCCCTCTTGCCTCACCCTCTCCCCCAGCTCTGCCTTTCCTCTCCTCCTTATCCAAACACAGCCAGGTCATTCCAGCACTTGCTGACCCTCTGACTCCTCTGTCTGGACAGCTGTCCTCCAGGCTGACACTTGGATCAGACCATTGTTCAAATGCCAAATCCTCAGAGAAACCTTCTCCGTCCATCTTATTCAAAATATCGCCCACACCCACATCCACACGCACCTTGGGTCACTTGATTGCATTAGCCTCATTTGATTTTTCTTTATTGCACTCAGTCCCATCTGAAATTATATCACTTATTTCTGTCTCTGCTTATTTACGGTCTGTCTCCACCAGGACACCGTCAGCCCCTTGAGGACTGGGACGTGCCTGGAGGACTTCATGGTGTAATGAGGGAACACAGAAGTGTAAAAAGTAGTGACACGCATGGGGCCAGACCCTGATGGGGGAATTTCACCGTCACAACAATCCTACAAGGTGCTGTTCTTGGTCCCATTTTACAGATGCGGCAACTGAGTGTGAGTCACTTGCCCAAAAGGAGCCAGGGCTCAAACCAGGTAGTCTGATTCTAGATTCTGTGCTCTTATAACCAAGCAGGACCCTGTGACGGCTTCCCAGAATAGACCCTCACTCGTATCTTCCACCTGACTTTTCATCCATAGAAAAACCTTAGTCAAAGAACCAACTTAATCACAGAAGTGAAAACACAGAGAGAGAAAAGAAAATAGTAATAATCCAGCCATTCGACAAAGTCAAGGACCTTCAGTTTTTCAAAAGCTATAGGTAATAGTCTGAGCCATGTCCTTGAAGCGGTTTTGCAGGTGCTGAAGCCCCCGCCGTTGGAAGTAGTCAACTGCATGCTGCCCACAAGCATGTAGACCCCAGACCTTTGGAACCAGAAGGGGGATGACGCTGACTCGCAATTACCTCACCACCCACCAACCTGGAACATGTCCACGAGCTGACCACGCCCTGCTCCTCAAACACTGTAAGACTGCCCACTACCCCCTCTAAGGGGAGCACAGTCTTTGAGGCACCAGCCTGCTGTGGTCCCCTCTTTGCCTGGCAATTAAAGCTGTTTCTGGTTCCTCTAGCTCTGTCTCCACGTTTCTATGTGGCATCGGTGTACAGAGGCAGCTGAGATTTCGGCAACACGCTTGGCTTCTAGCCTGCCTCCCCAGTAAAGATGATGGACAGCACTTTGCCAAGGGGCACATAAAGGTTATGTTACAGGTCTGAGGGAGCTGGAAGAGGAAATTCTGCCTAAGCAGGGTTGGGAGCTTCCCTTTGCTCGCAAACGAATGAGTTCCCAGGCAGAGGAGGCAATCAACATGTGCAAATGGACAGGCAGCACAAGAAGAGAGCAGCAGAGAGCGGATGGCATTCAAAGAGATGCAAAGAAGTTTCTGGACATCCTGAAAGCAGGAGGAGAGGACATGGGTCTCTGGCAGCCCTGGTTCTAAGCATCTAAATACTTGGCCTCCTTAACATATGTAAGTCTCGTTGCTGCAAGACACATTCCCAATCTGCAGCCCTGATTCTAAGCATCTAAATGCTTGGCCTCCTTAGCGTATGTAATCAAAGTGCTCTCTTTTTTCTTCTTTTTTTGGCCGCCTTGTGGCCTATAGCGTTCCCGGGCCAGGGATCAGATCCAAGCCACAGTTGCGACCCAAGCTGAAGCTATAGCAACACGAGATCCTTAACCCACGGTGCCAGGTCAGGATCGAATCTGCATCCCAGCGCTCCTGAGACCTTTTCTTCTTTTTTTCAAGGTGCTCTCTCAAACCCCAGTTTCTGCTTCTGGGCTCCAACCTTGTACCGATCCATTTTCTTGGAGAGCCAGACTCTGTTCTGGGCCCTACGAGCCATGCCACCTGGGGCCTTGGTTTCTTTGTCCCATGCTGACAACACCCCTATCCAGCCTGTACACTGCTTATGCTGGTCGCCAGACACCTCTTGGAAGCTTCTCCTTCAGCTGGGTGTCCCACTTACCAGGGCTGGCTGGTCCTCTGATGCATCTGCCTGCGAGCTCAACTGATCAAAGCAGCCGCTACGCTTCCCCACGTGGTGTCACCCGCATGTCCAGACCTGTCCCCACAGCTGCAGCAAAAGCCCTCTGCCTCCCCTATTTCACACTTGTAGCTCTGTGTCCTCTCTGTGACTTCCCTTGGTCTGGCTCAAGCAAAGAGGAGACAGAAAACGATAAAAAGCAGAAGAGGGAAGGGCAGGAGCAACTGGCTCTTTTGCCAAATATCTGCAAAGCCATGATTCGTGCTGGTCTCTGCTCAAATGTCATCTCATCCAAGGCCTCCCCCTCCCAATCTCCCCATCCCCACTGCCTGCTCCTTTACCTTCCTTTTTTTTTTTTTAATCTTTACCTGACATTACATTTTATTTGCATACTTATACATTATTGTCAGGGTCCTCCCATGCAGAAGGCAGGAAGTTTGTTCTTACTCATTGCCGCATATCTGGCACATAATAATCCCTCAATAAATAGTGGTAAGTGAGAACGACATTCCCACAGAGCTGACATCCAGAGGGAGAAGGCACTGTAACAGCTGATATGTACAAAGATCTCTCAAGAAATCAAGGCAGGGAAGAATTTCTTTTTTCTTAGGATTAAATGAGATGTTCAGAAAACCTTTAACACAGTTTCTAGAACAAAGCAAACCTCCCCCCCCCACACACACACTGTAGCTATCAGTCTAGAATACACTCTAGAAAAACATACATGATTTTGTTAAACCTTCCATATCAGGAACACCCAGCTCCTTTCCTGAGAGTTTCAGATAGCTGAAACTTTCCTGGAAGGTTAATCCACTGGAGAAATTAGGAGCCGTGGAGGGTGCCATCTGAAACTGAAAATATCCTTTTGAGCCCAACAGAGGCATTTTTTTTGGGGGGGGGAGGGGTCTTTTTAGGGCCGCACCTGGCATGTGGAAGTTCCCAGGCTACAGGTTGAATCGGAGCCACAGCCTCAGGCCTACCACACAGCCACAGCAATGCCAAATCCAAGCCACATTCACAACCCACGCGGTAGCTCAATGCAATGCCGGACCCTTAAGCCACTGAGCAAGGCCAGGGACGGAACCTGAATCTTTATGGATACTAGTTGGGTTCTTAACCTGCTGACCCAAAAGGGGAACTCCTAAACAGAGGCCATTTTATTTATTTTATTTTATTTTTTTAGGGCCTCGTTCACGGCATATGGAAGTTCCCAGGAGGCTGGGGGTTGAATCAGAGCTGTAGCCGCCGGCCTACGCCACGGCCACAGCAACAAGTGATCCGAGCTGCATCTGCGACCTACACCACCGCTCACGGCAATGTCAGATCCTTAACCCACTGAGCAAGGCCAGGGATCAAACCCATATCCTCATGGATACTAGCCAGGTTTGTTTCTGCTGAGCCAAGACAGGAACTCCCCAGAGGCCATTGCCGTTTTAAATACAGATGTTGCTGATGAAATACATATCTAATACGTTGTTGTTACCTTCAAGATAACTGAAGAGAAAGGTTTTCTGGCTGATCCGTGGAGTGTCCTTGGAGATATAAAATGCGTGAAAATGTGTGGAGTATTCACTCCTTCAGGCTTATGCCTTTAACATAAGTAAGGGACAATTCTCTATTAGTATTCAAGGCCACACAAAGCAGTCTGTTTTACAAATTACCATGTAATTAAACAGAAGGCTCACGAGATCTATTTTAAGCACATCCTTCCCTTATTCTTAGTATTCCACTCACCAGCCGCGCCCCTCGCTAGCCAAAACCGCAACTTAAAAACTGCAAACTCACAGCACTATCAAGGAATATTTTCTAACTGCCCCTTAAAACCGTCAGGCAAGTTGTGTTTCTGTCGCGAGTCAGCGTATAAAGAAGTGGACAGGAGGTTAAAAGGTGGGAGAAAATGTAGTGAAAAGGGTAAAGCTTGAGAGTAGGACAAGACAGGAAAGTTAAAAAAAAAGAAGTGTTTATGTTAATGATCATTAAAGGCATAGTTGGTCATAAAGCAGATATGCATAATAAACGTCTTTCAACATTCCAGGTTTTTTATAGCACAGGACAGCTAAGAGAGGGAATGACCCTGAGATGTTACCGTTTTTAAACTCCTCTGCATCTGGAACTGTCCTCGACTCTGTATAAATCTCATCTCCATGTCTGCGAAAGGGACCCCTTTTTGCAGGTGGGCAAGACGGGGGCTCAGAAAAGTGATTTGCTCCCAAGTAGCCTGGATTCAGAGCTGCAATTGCGTTGTTTCAAAGCGGGGCTCCTTCGGCTGCCCTGATAATTCCTCAAGGATTCCCAAATGCCTCGCGTCACCAAGTTTGCACAGGTTCAGTGCCAAACAGAAAAAACAAAGCCCGGAAAGTCCGTTCCCATAAAGCTAAATTTACTCACTATTTAAATCCTGAAATTGTATCCTACCCAGTGTTTCATGTTCAAATATTCTTCCATAAAGGAAAGCACATTTCGACATGAAAAAACAAAATTTAACATGAAAAATTAATAGGAGTTCCTATGTGGCTCAGTGGGTTAAGGATCTGGCATTTTCACTGCTGTGGCTTTGGTTCAATCCCTGGCCTGGGATCTTTTGCATGCCATGAGCAACCAAAAAAAAAAAAAAAAAACTGAAAAAAAATACTGAAAAAAAGAAGAGTGGAAGTTTTGTTTGTTTGTTTGTTTTGGTCGCACAGGTGGCATGCAGAAGTTCCCTGGGCTAGGGATTGAACCTGAGCCACTGCAGTAACCAGAGCCACAGCAGTGACAATGCCAGATCTTTAACCTGCTGAGCCACAAGAGGACTCAAGAATGGAGGAAGTCTGGAGTTTCCTGGTAGTACAGTGGGTTAAGGATCCGCTGTTGCCACTGCTGTGGCTCAGGTTCAATCCCTGGCCCCAGAACTTCCACATGCCATGGCCAAAAAAAAAAAAAAAAAAGAAGAAGAAGGTGGAAGTTTTTAAATATCCTTACTCTGCAACCTAAAAAGTGGATGATCTTACATTAAGTGCTGAAATTTCTTTTGACATTTTACTGACTCATGAAATAAAAGAAGGGCACTACTGCACAATACTTAGTATTTTTCAGTTTACCATTGAGGGTTTATGAAGTCGTTATAGTTGGTTGTTAATACCTTCATCCTCTCCTTTCTTTCTTTTTCTTCAGTAAAACAGAATAGAAAAATAGAAAACATCAGGAGGTAAAGACAGGTAGCACAAAGGTTAACTAATGCTTCATGGAATGCTTGTTTTAATTGAATAAATACATAAATGTGTGCTTGCACTGGGCCAGCACGTAAACAGTACTTCTTACTGTGTGTCACAGTCAAAAACCTCTGAAAGCCTTTGTACTGTTCTGCTTAGAATCATACATATTCATTATTCAACATTTGTAGTGTTTTTGGCCACGCCTGTGTCACATAAGTTCCCGCACCAGGGATCGAACGTGCATCACAGCAGTGACCTGAGCTACAGCTGTGACAACAATGGATCCTAAACCTACTGTGCTACCAGGGAACTCCATGGAATTTTGTAAAACAGAAAAATTATAAGAAGAAAGTCTAAAATCATCTATAATCCCATCACTCACAAGTGACTATAATTAATATTTTTATCTCCTAAGCACAGTTTGTTTTATATTAAACAGTCACTAGCTGTACACACAAACGTACTAAATATTCCTAAGTCCTCTAGCAGAGCACCGTGATTTAAAGAGAAGACTGATCCTCAGTGGCTGTGTGCCACAAATTGGGGGGCGGGGAGAATGCCCTTAAACAAGATGAACAGTCGGTTAGATACCAAGGCATCCATCAGTCCCTGCAACTACATCAATTGATAGGTGGAACTGATTACTATCCACCTGCTCAGGGAAGGGATGCGATCTTCCAGCTGAAAAGTAAGCATCTGATTTTTACCATTTACATTTTCTGTTTTTCTTTCTCTCTCTTTCTTTCTTTTTTTCTTTCTTTTGCTTTTTAGGGCCGAATATGTAAGTTCCCGGGCTAGGGGTCTAATCAGAGCTGCTGCCGGCCTACACCACAGCCACAGCAACACGGGATCAGAGTCGCATCTGCGACTTACACCCACACCTCATGGCAATGCTGGATCCCCAACCCAATGAGCAAGGCCTAGGACTGAACCCACATCCTCACGGATACTAGTCGGATTTGTTTCCGCTGTGCCACAATGGGAACTCCACCATTAACGTTTTCAGCAAAGATTCCATCAAATCAGATTATACATTTGCTTGGAATTTTGCTTCCAAGTGTTAAATATGGTTTGTTTTTAGCCTTAGGAGTGATGGAATTTGTGTTAACAGGTCCTGGTGAGAATAATCAGTTCACACCAAGTTCCGGGTGCAGCCAACGTTCACGTGCAATGAAAGATGACTTTGAAAATACGGCAAATCCGGCTCACATGCTGCTGAGACAGGAGTCGGAGGAGGTTTTAATAGTGAGAAAGTGTCAACTGTGGGAAAGGAATAAAGTAGCTAGGGTCTCACAGTACCATAGAGCCCCACGCCATCCCAGATAACCAAGAGAACGCTTCCCCAGAGAGAACTGGGATAGGAAAGCATGGCCCAGGATGGCACTGCCACCGAATTAAGAGGGACCACACGCTGGCATTTGCTACAAAGGAGAGATGAGCGAATGAGATGTTGAGAACGTCACTGGCATGTGAAAATGAACTTTAACACGACTAGGAATTCAAACATCATCAATTAGTTTCAGACCAACATGGGGGCCCTTACCAGGCATTTATGTGGAATCCAATTTTCAGGAAATAGACGAGAAACATTTATATAAAAATTAAATAATTTGTAAGAAACCATGGTGATACAGCAATAGGGAAAGTCTAAACCTATATTTATATTCAAATGAGTTTCTTACACCGAAGTATGGTTTTTATACTCACAAGGGTACAGGAAGTTTCTGATCATCTAAGCAGGTGTCAGCAAATCAACAGCCTATTTGGTAGAGTTTTACTGAAACACAGTCATACTCATCTCTCTAACCTGTTGTCTGTGGTTGTTTGGAGGCTAGAGCGGCTGTGTTGAATGACTGGGCCAGGAGACCTGCAAAGCCAAAAATAGTTACTAGCTGGCCCTTTAAGAAAAAGTCTGCTTATAGTCAGGATTTCTGGTGAAGCAATACACCCCCTAAACAGGTGGTAGGTTTGAAGGAGCTGTGGCTGTTTCCGAGGGGGCCACCGGCACAATGAACTAGTGATTCTTCTTTCTCTGCAGAGGTCATTTATGAAGAGGCATCTGAATAGCTGCAAAATGTAACAGGAACACCAGTGGGGTTTGGATTGGTGTTAAAACCAACTTCAGAGAAGTGTGACTTTCAGCGCCCTGCAAATAATCTACTCAAAACCCCGTCTGTGAAACAGATCTGGATTATTTCAGCACTGCATCCAAATAAGGACCAAAACATCCAAGAAGGACACTGCTACTCTCTTGCAGGTGGGACTCGACCGCACACACTCCTTCCAGGCTGGAGGATACAAGTCTGCAGCCTGCTTCTGAAGGAGCTACGGAAACTCTTCTCTTCTGCAGCAACCTTCTTTTATTTGTCCTTTAACCCAGAACCACAGAATGGAAACTCGCGTAGATAACGGTTGAGCACACACTCATCTCATTCAAAAGCAAGTAAACCACGTAACCCTATAGCAGCCACACGTCACCAGCTCTCTGTCTTCACCAGAGCCCTTATCTTCACCATTTTTTTCATTTTTTTTTGGCCACCCCACAGCATATGAGGCTCCCAAACCAGGGATCAGATCCGAGTTGCGGTTGTGACCTAAGCCACGGCTGCACAAATGTCAGATCCTTAATCTTGCTGTGCTGAGCTGAGAATCGAACCTAACCTGCATCCCAGTGCTCCCAAGATGTCGCTAATCCCTTTGCACCACAGCGGGAACTCCCTTCCCTTTTTTTTTTTTTCTTTTCTTTTCCTTTTTTTTTTTTTGGCTGCACCGGCAGCAAGTGGAAGTTCCTGGGCCAGTGAACAATGCCAGGTCCTCAGCTCAGCTGAGCCACCAGGGAACTCCCCCTCACCTTTAGAAAAGATCGGGGTCAGGATGCTCCAGGCAAATGTTACCTCCCCTAGGCAAGGCCCTGCAAGATAATGGAGAGTATTTCCCCCAATACATCATGGTTCTTCTGTCTGTCAGGGAAAAGTCCTTTATTCAACGTCTATTGCTTGATTTGAAAGCCAAATCCAAATCTCAATGCTATCCTGACAATATTTCCATTAAATAAAATCCTCCGTCATGTTGGGAGCTTTTTAAATCAATCTGCTACCAAGAGCTTCCGAATAAGTTAATAATGCAGGTGCCTGACTCTCTCTCCGGCAAGCACTCCTCCACCAAGAATCAATGGGCTTCGTTCAACCTATCAAAACAGTTAGCAGATGAGCAGTCATACAATTAGAAAGCAGCTCCTCCTTATATCCTTTCTCATATTGAAAAAAAAAAAAATAGGCAAGTATGCTGAAGTCTTGGGAGTAACAGAATTAAGACAGCAGCTGGGTCCAAATCTGGACTTCGCCCTTTAGAGTAAATCTCACATTTTTTACTAAATGTGCAGGAAACAGAAGACATTGAGGCACGTTCACATGACCACTCTTTCTCAGCCCACTTTTATTGATTTATTTTTATATCTTTTTTTAAGGAAGTAGAGTTGATTTACAATGTTGTGCTAGTTTCAGATATGTAGCCAAGTGATCCGGATATATATACATATTCTTTTCAGATCTTTCCCATTATAGATTATTATTACTTCCCATTATTATTATTCCCATTATAGGCTGTATATTACTGAATATAGTTCCCTGTCTCAGCCCATTTTTTAAATGTATTTATGTATTTATTATTTTATTGAAGTATAGTTGATTTGCAGTGTTATATTAATTTCTGCTAGATAGCAAAATGACTCAGTTATATATATCCTCTTTCATATTTCTTTTCCATTACGGTTTATCACAGGATATTGAATATAGCTCTCTGTGCTATATAGTAGGACCTGGTTGTTTGTCCATCCTATATATACTGGCTCGCTTCTGCTCACTGCAAACTCCCATTTCTTCCCTCCCTTAGCTTTCCTCCCCCTTGGCAACCACAAGTCTGTTCTCTATGCTTGTGAGTCTGTTTCTGTTTCATAGATATGTCCATTTATGTTGTATTTTATTTCTTATTTATTTATTTTTAAATTATCATTACTTTACCTTTTTTGGCCACACCCACGGCATGTGGAAATTCCCAGGCCTTGGACTGAATCCAAGCGGCAGTTGTAACTTATGCTGCAGCAGCAGCAGCACCAGACCCTTTAACCCACTGTGCCAGGAAGGGCATCAGACCCACGCCTCTGCAATGACCTGAGCCACTGCAGTTGGATTCTTAACCCCCTGTACCACAGTGGGAGCTCCGGTGCATGTATCTTTTTGAATTACAGTTTTGTCTGGGTAATTGCTCAGGAGTGGAATTGCTGGATCACACTCGGCCCACTTTTAAGGATGAAGCTCAGAAGGCTGAAGTGACTGGTCTAAGGTCAGAAGCCTGGTAAGAAGTAGCAGATTTGTGATTCAAATTTACTCTATCTCCAAAACCCTATTTTGTTTTGTTTCTCCTCCAACTCTAAGCAACGGCAGTCATACAAAGTCAAAGGTATATGACCTCTTCTCTTCCTAGGACAGGCCTGGGCTGGGGCATGCTATTTTGTTTTTCTCTCTGTGTCTCCTTTTAGTCTTTCGAAGCTTATGTTGGCATAGCCTTTCTTCAGATGATTTGGTTTAAGCCTTCTTCGTTACAGTCACGAGTGAGTCATACTTCCTGCAAGTTACACCACCTCACCTTGCTGGGTTCCAAGGGCTCATCTCTCATATTCTGAATCTTAACTTCAACTTGAGGTCATTTCCTGTTAGCCTCCTGTATCACTTGCGTGTGGAATGTGCCTCTTCATGTTATCTCTGGAAGAAGGCTAAGGATCCAGCATTGCCACTGTAGCAGCTGGGGTCACTGCTGTGGCACGGGTTTGATTCCTGGCCAGAGAACTTCTACATGCCACAGGGGCAGCCAAAAACAAACAAACAACAACGAGATAACTTCCCTAAGACCACAAAAAGAGTGGGGTTTCACACAAAGTGACTTAAGAACAGCTATAACCTGGACAAAGTGTCACCTAGTAATACAACCTGGCTTTTTCCCAATACCACACTACAAAAAGGGGTTTGGAACAACATAGATGGGTTTCAAAAATTACCATACTTTTCTTCAAGTCTTGGGCATCCAGATAAAAGACGTTCATCCTATATAGAGGCTGTATGTGTGAATAAATCCAACACAGCTTGAAAAACTAACAGTTCTTTTTCCACCTGCCAAGTTCTCACAAGTCCCATAAAGAAGAATGCCTATGCTCAGCCTACCTGGAAGAGAATAAGCCAGGGAGGGGTGTGCAGAGGTCTCCCAAATTGCCTTTTTCCCCTCTGCACCCAGAAGGACCCTAAAAGAGCCCCCCAAATGGGCTGGAGCTGAGTACGTTCTAGTTAACATCACGGATAATTAATTATTCATGGATGGTGAGATTCTTAGTAGCTTCATTATGAATTAAGACCCACATTAGGCATTTCTGATTTTCTTTTCACCTACATACAGACTATATAAGTAGAGGGCTACTGATTTGATCAGAAGAAACAGGAAAATCAGTCTGAGTATCAAGGCATTAAGTGCTCTTATGAGGAGAAAAATATATTAAATGTCAGGAAGTGCAACAGAAATAAAAACACAAGTAGAAAATGGAACGGATTCATGTCATGTGCCCCCAAGAATTTAGAAATTGGGCTATGCCTTGAGATTTCTGCTCCACTGCTTCCGGCTATGTTCAGAGTCATGCCAACCAGCCATAACTTGGTAATTCCTGAGAATCTTCCTTTGAAGGTTTTCAAATTGTATTTAATACAAAGCATGTCACAAAAGAGACTCCCTGATCATTGATCAATAAAATAGACTCCCTTCCATGGAATGCCTTTTTATAGCTCCAATCTGAAAAGCATTGGAGACCTGCCACCCCCTTGGGGATCAAAGACAGTCTAATATTAGTCAGACCCACAGAGTACAAAGGAAAATGTCTCTTATAACTGTGCACTTTATTTACAGCCAGAAGTCGATCATTCCGGAAAAAAAAATACATATATTTTTTTTAATGAGTCCATTTACTCTGTAATTCAGAAGAAAGAAGGTCTTCGTTTCCCCTGAGCCACGATGGGAACGCCCCGATCCCATATTTAAAGTCAATTGGAAAGTATCCCAAATAAGGATGAAAGACTTACTAGCTCTTAGATCTCATGTATGTACTGAATCCACAAAACCTGAGACAAAGACACAGAGAAGGATCCATGAGTTTGGCACAGCAACTTGAGATGATGTTTGCGGGGTATAAATCTTTCTTCACAGGAAACACACCTGAGCTAGGCTCTACCCAAGAATTCGGAAGCTTCTAAAATCTGTGCCAGTGAAACGAAGCTGACTGAACCATTTCAAAAGTTTCCCCTTCATGGACCTATTTTCCCCTTCATACCTCCTTTTGCCATCTTTTTGCTGACACATTTTTTTCTCTCCTTTTCTCCTTCTACCCCTAAGCCAGCTTTTACTTGAGATAATGAGCCACAGCCTCTGCTTAATTTCACTGAATTCTCGATCCAGCGTTAATCTAGGCAAAGGGGGTGCTCTCCTCTGCCCTTTACCAGATCAGCTGGCATAGAAAGAGCTAGTTACTTTGTAATCCCAAACTAAACTCAAGTGGCACCAAGTTTTCACAGGCTGAGAGATTTCTGCACACAACCCAAGGCATCAGTAAGGTCTGCTTTCTTCGGTCAAGGGCATTCATTTTCATCATGATTGCATTAATAAGCAGAATTCATAAAATGACTGCCATCCTTGGCTGCTAATGTCTTTCTTTTTTGTTTCCTCCCCCGCAGTAAGACCGTTTCACGGAACATACAGAAATCTGCCTACCTATCCAAAGAGGGAAAAATGTGATGCTCTTGTGATAGTAAATTGTTTCATGAAACACCGAAATTCCATTTCCCTGCATTATAATTTTTAGGTCATTACTTACTAAGCAAAGTTAGAATATTCCATTTAAATGTAAAATAGTCTTCTCCCAGGATCGGCAGAGCAGTGCTGCCGTAAACAAACCATTAGAGCAAGTTAGAATAATAAAAATAGGTATGGGGGGGCTTTATATCTTGTCTCTAATAAAAATAGGTATGGGGGGGGCTTTATATCTTGTCTGCAAGGCAATAAGCAGATCTTAATCTGCTATCCAGTCATCTCCTGATAATGAACTTATGTGCCAAGGGACCGTAAGACCCAAATCATCTGTCAGTGAGATTTACGACATGAACTTCCCAAAGGAAGCATATCCCAGTATGTTGCCTCATTCCATTGACTAAGCAATCAGAGCTCCCATGTCTGCGGGAAACCAGAGGGGTCTTTTCCAACTGCAACGATACGGCCTCAGCAGGTCAGCTGATGATAAGTTATTTAAAAGTGTGCAAATATATATGACCCACAGCAGAAGACAACCACAGCTTTATAGAAAATAGAAGAGATTCAATCCAGGCCTCTCAATACTCTAGGTTTGTGGAGCAATGAACCTTTTAGAAGAACAGGAAGGCTGGCAACCAAGAGATTCTATGCAGATCAAGTTAACTCTGCCTCTGTTCCTTGCTGACACCACTTTGGGCTCAGGAACCAGAAGGTCCTCCATGCTGACTGTTTCCACTTATGGGCAGATCAGATCACTGCTATAAATCCTTTGTGAATGGTGAAGTAGCTGTCCAGTTAAAAAATAGAGTGTAGTATAGCAAAAACTGAACTTCTCAAATATGACAGGACCCTACCCAGGTACATCAGCATCCCTGTACCCTGAGAATCCCACCAAGAAGCTGGGGGCCAAAGAATCTAGGCAGAAATACACTGCATCTGTGACAGCTCTCCGTAAGCATCTCATTTTCCCTAGGTTTATGTATCCTTAGCAAAATACAGGATCTTAACCTCAATCTTACAATGAGTGAGATTATGTAAAACTCCACTGTACATAGGATAGTGATACATAAAGATGTGACACACACACACACACACACACACACACACACACAATGCAATACTACTCAACCATAAAAAAGAATGAAGTAATGGCATCTGCAGCAACATAGATGGACTTAAAGGTTATCATACTAAGTGATGTAAGTCAGTCAGACAGAGAAAGACACATATCATATAGGACATCACGTATGTGTGGAATCTAAAAAAAAAAAGATACAAATGAACTTATTTGCAAAACAGAAACAGATTTACAGGCATAGAAAACAAACTTACGGTTACCAAAGGGGAAAGAGGTCAGGGAGGTATAAATTAGGAGTTTGGGATCATCAGGTTCAAAATACTATATAAAAGTAGATAAACAACAAGGTCCTACTGTATAGCACAGTGAACTATATTCAAAATGTTGGGAGTTCCCGTCGTGGCGCAGTGGTTAACGAATCCGACTAGGAACCATGAGGTTGCGGGTTCCATCCCTGGCCTTGCTCAGTGGGTTAACGATCCGGCGTTGCTGTGAGCCGTGGTGAAGGTTGCAGACGCGGCTCGGATCCTGCATTGCTGTGGCTGCAGTGTAGGCCAGTGGCTACAGCTCCGATTAGACCCCTAGCCTGGGAATCTCCACATGCCGCGGGTGCGGCCCAAAAATGACAAAAGGCAAAAAAAAAAAAACAAAAAACAAAATGTTGTAATAAATTATAATTATAATGAAGAATCTAAAAAAGAATATATATATATATATATATATATATATACACACACACACACTCTGAATCACTTTGTTGTATTCCAGATACTAACATAACATTTTGTAAATCAACTATACTTCAATTTTTTAAAAAATTAGTGATATATTTGCCTGATGAAAAGGGGTGCACATTTACGTTAAAAAAAAAGACAAATCGTTCTTTGGAAAGTTAAGTGAGTTTTTCAGAGTTGGCACCTGTGTTCTTAAGAGTCCAATCATCACCAGGCTATTTTCCATATTAAACATACACACACTGATGTTGGGGTGCCAGTGAAAACAAAGAATGGCAGTACATTTTCACACACATGATAAATATGAAAAATTCAGGTTTGTTTTTCAGGCAAGCACGATTTTTAGAACTTAATGTTTTCATCCCCAAAGACGTGACTACTGCATTTATCCTAAGTCAGGATGTTATCATTTTCAACCAAAGTCCCTTGCAAATCATCCAGAGGAAAGAAGAGTACAACATGATCTTCAGAAAATGTAATAAATCTTCAGAGAGAATAAAGTTAGAATGAGTTTCTGGGTTCAAAAAGAGGTAACATTTTAGGTTTCATTTATTAAGGGCATTGTGAGGCCATTATGTAACCATGTCTGTGGGACTGTAATAGCCAACATTTCATTAGCTCTGATTTTCGAGAGAGCCGTGGCAATAAAAAGAAGAGATATTAAAAGTTAACTGCATAGTACATTTGGGGATCCGTAATTAGTTTGATCTGGCCAAAGCATAGGATACAAGGGAGGAGCAGAGGATGAGGCTGGGAGAAGTCTGCCCTGGAGGACTTTAAATGTCACACAAAAAGGCTTAGCCCCACAGTAAAAGAGGGTGAGCTGACCCTAAGGGATCGGGAGAAGAATGTGACATGGGTTTGTTTATTAAGAAACTTACAGTCCAGTGGAAGTGACACTCAGAGAGGCTCTTGAGCTGGAGAAAGGCAGGGAAAAAATGAATTATGACTGGGGAGATGGGAGACCGTCCCTGAGAGGGTGGCAGCTCATTTGGCCCTTGCGGGGTAGGATCTTGACAATAGCAGACAGCGAGAAAAGAGCATAATAGCAAAGAGGATGTGCAAAGACATGGAGGCAGAAACACATTGAGTATCCTTGGGAAATAATGAGAATTTCAATTCAGCTATATAAGAAGATGCATGGGAAGCACCCTTCAGAAAGAGCTTCTACTTTTACCACTGCCCAGCGCACTCCATAATCTGTCATGATTCCTGTCTGCCTGTGCTTATTTTCTCTTGCTTGAGGTCTGTCTGTAACTCTAGACTAGGGGCTGACAAACTTAAAGAACAAGACAGTAAATATTTTAAGCTTTGCAGGCCATGCAGACTGTGTCAGGACTATTCTCACTCTGCTATTGCAGCACGAAAGCAGCTACAGACAGAGTATGTTAGTGCATGAGTGTGACTGTGTTCCAATAAAACTTTACTGACAAAAAGAGGTGTCAGGCTGGAAGTGGCCCATGAGTGTTGTTTGTCCAACCCTGCTCTCAACTGCATAGTGACTGACTAGGACTGCACCTGGGGCTGTCTATATATAGCACCTAAAATTACCTTATGTGGCAGGCACTGAATGTTTGTTGAATGGCTAAACGATTAAGAATGGATAGCTCTATAGAGTTGGGTTCAGAGTCCATTTTATAAGGAAATCTAGCAAGTTTTTCTTTTCTTTTCTTTTCTTTTTTTTTTTTTTTTGCTTTTTAGGGCCGTACCTGTGGCATGTGGAAGTTCCCAGGCTAGGGGTCAAATCAGAGTTATAGCTGCCAGCCACAGCCGCAGCCCCAGCAACTCAGGATCCAAGCCTCGTCTGCAACCTACACCTAAGCTCATGGCAATGCCAGATCCTTATCCCACTGAGCAGGGCCAGGGATCAAACCTGCATCCTCATGGATGCTAGCCAGGTTTGTTACTGCTGAGCCACAACTGGAACTCTGTTGAGGGTTTTTTAAAGTTAGGTTTACTGAGATATAATTAATACAATAAAATTCACTCTTTGGATGTGTACAGTTCAATACATCTTGATAGCCAGTTATTTAAACTAGATCACCTACAGAACGTTTCCTTCTCCCCCAAAAGTTCCCTTGTACCCCTGGCCGCATCTCTCCACTCTCATCAGTACAATGAGGGAATTGGACAAGATGAATTCTTGGGTTCTATAACTTTGTATATTTAGGACTGGTCTCCAGCCAGATTTTTTTTTTTTTTTTTTTTGCCTTTTTGTCATTTTAGGGCCGCACCTGTGGCATGTGGAGGTTCCCAGGCTAGGGGTCTTATCGGAGCTGTAGCCACTGGCCTACGCCGC
>PVHT021183560.1:8145117-8167746 GCA_004024745.2 Catagonus wagneri | reverse complement strand
GGATCCCGCGTTGCTGTGGCTGTGGCGAAGGCCGGCAGCTACAGCTCCTGTTAGACCCCTAGCCTGGGAACCTCCATATGCCACAGGTGCAGCTCTACATAAAAGCCAAAAGACAAAAAAAAATAAAAATAAAATAAAATAAAATTGAGGGAAACAAGGCACAGGAAAATCCAGTCTTCCTAAATCAGTTTGAGGCTATCACACAGCAAGGCCTCAGCTAGTTCTAACTCCTCATCATACTTCAACACCCCAAGCCAGACACCCCAAGATGGGGCAACATAGGTACTGTGGCTCCAGAAAATAAAATGCAAAGGAAAGGGTAGAAGAAAATGAAAGAAAAATCATGTTTGAAAGTGATCAAGCCTCCTTTCAGGGATGATGCTCCATGAGAGGTGAGGGAATTACCCGGACTTCAAACCTGAATTTATGACTGATTTGCAATTTAAATAGAGCCAGCCAAAGGGAAAGAAAGCTGATCATCCAGCTTGCAGATGAGACATGCCCAAAAGGTGTGGCTCAGGGTGACGCAAAGTGAGCCTGCATCAGGGTAAACAGGTTCCATCCCAGCCTGGGGATCTGAAAGACACCCAGGGCGGATCCTGAGCCCAGTGGGCAAAAAGCACAGGCCCGGGCTCCAACCACAATCCATTAGCCCTGGCCACCACTTCTAACTGCCTCTTTTTCCTGTGCTCTTAATGATTCTCAAAGACATGCCTGTGAGGGCCTTGGGCAGTTCCTTCTCTAGATCCACAGAAGAGACTGTCCGAAGGCCAGGACAACACTGAATGCAGTTCTGTGGATGAAAAGTAGATAAACCTATGATGAAGCTTCAGTGATGTGGGGGTTTGCTGCTTTTGATGTAAGAACCATTCCTGAACCCCTTAAAAAATAAAATGGTTTCTGACAGGCATAACCAACATTTAAAAAAAAAAAAAAAAGAACCCCTAAAAGGGCTCAGGCAGAAGGCTGAGCGCTGTGTGAATAATGACTAATTTTAAATATACTTGACCCTTTTGGAAGTGTGTTTCTTGAAAAGGCTTAAGGGGATTATTCCATTTGGACAACGAATAGCCTAATTACTTTTTTTCTTTTTTTCAAAAAACAACAACCAAGCTCCTTTTCCTCCAATCTTGCCAAGAAACTCTTTAAGTACACCCATCTCTGCAACAACATGTCATACCGCTAAAAAGCATAATTACCCTCAGCTGCATCCAAGTTTCCATCAGACACAATCCAAAAGAGGTGAACTATTGAATTCTGAATCTAAAGGTTTTTCATTTTGGACACGATGCCTCTCTATGAGCAGCAAAAACATAATATCCAAAAAAAGGAAAAAAAAGAGCATTCGTCATAACCTTCAATAGTCCAGGATTTGGGTCCCCACTGTACACAGTACAACCTGTACCCCCAATGATTAAATACAATTCTAGTTACTAACACTGTCTGCACTTGAGGGGGGATTAAATAACTCTATTTCGTATCTTTAAACCTGTCTAGCTGAGCAAAAGAACCATCTATTTTCACAGCACTTTCCAAGTACTGAGAAAACCACTTTTATCCACTGTGTCAGTTTTACTGAAAAAGTCCAGAATGATGCTATAGTGTTAGATGATATGCACGGCCGTGTTTGTCTTTTCATCCGCCCTAGCAACATCATTATTATTTCAGACCCGGGTAAACTCAGTAAAATGTTCCCACTAAAGGACCATGTCACGAGGATACCAACCCTAGGGAACGCACATATTTCAGAAGACAGGCCCAGGGGCTCAGGTACAAACTGTAGTGACAACCCCTGTCTTCAGAACTACCTGTCCACACACGAAGGTGATTACAAGTCTTGTTTTTTCAAACATTTATCCAGGGTTGTTTTTCTGTTTGGTTTAACTGCTAATTACTAGTTCGTGTTTTTTAATTGGAGTATAGTTGATTCACAATGTTGTGGCTAATTACTGGTTTAACAAGAGTTCTGTTTTCTGTGACTCTGTATTGCAGATGTCTAATATTTCAGGTGCATTAGAGATTAAACAGACATCTGTAAGGTGTCCTAGGCACACTGGAAAGTGGTTTTTCAGACTGAAGACCAACATTTTTCTATATCCCACTACTTTCTCGGACAGTGCAGGACACAAACTGCTCCTTGAGCAGGACTGTAATCCTATAAAAGCGAATGAAATAAAAGGTTGTTGGCTAGTAGCTGAAAATACTATCTGTAGACATCCCTGAGAGAATTGACAAGAATGAAAATGTTACAATGTTAATTTACTATTAAGCCATCATGAAGACAAATTTTTCTCCTCCCAAGTTATTTATCAAATCCTAAAAAAAAGGAGTTCTCTAAAAAGTTAACATTTTAACTGTACCTCTTTATTTAGAAAAAGGGTCCAATTAATGTCTGTTTCCACCTGATACAGGAATAAAGAATTATTATTAATCACATGTTGTGTCTTCTACTTTAATAGAAAAACACTTGTCAGTGCCAACCCTGTTTGAAATACTTCTAAAATGTTCCGGTATGTTTTCTGACCTTAGTAAGTATTGTGAACAAAAACGCTTTTTTTCTGTTAAATGACAAGATAGTAGGACTCCTGAATTAAAACTGCTGAGTACTTCAGCTGTCGCTGCCATGGTATAGGTCACTAACTGAGTCATTAATGCCACCCAAAATATGGATACAGGTCCATCGTGTCAAATCCCTCCTTTGTTTTAATTTCTTTTTTTAATTAAGAGCTGCACCCGAGGAGTTCCCGTCGTGGCTCAGTGGTTAACGAATCAGACTAGGAACCATGAGGTTGCGGGCTGGATCCTTGGCCTTGCTCAGTGGGTTAAGGATCCGGCGTTGCCGTGAGCTGTGGTGTAGGGCGCAGATGCAGCTCGGATCCCGTTGCTGTGGCTGTGGTGTAGGCTGGCAGCTACAGCTCCGATTCGACCCTTAGCCTGGGAACCTCCATATGCCATGAGTGTGGCCCTAGAAAAGGCAAAAAGACAAAAAAAAAAAACCTACACCCGAGGCATATGGAAATTTCCAGGCTAAAGGTTGAATTGGAGCTGCAGCTGCCAGCCGACGCCACATCCACAGCATGCCAGATCCGAGCTGCGGCTGCAACCTATGCTACAGCTCACAGCAACGCTGGATCCTTAACCCACTGAGCAAGGTAGGGATCGAACCCATGTCTTCATGGATACTAGTCAGGTTCTTAACCTGATAAATTACAGTGGGAACTCCCAAATCCCTCCTTTGACAGAAGGCAAAATTCAGAAAAAAAGAATTCTAGTTAGGGGATATCCCCATGTACTGAGTTTGTTTCAGGAAATGATGTGTGAGTTTAAATTATAAAGTAATATAACCAATGCTTTAAAAGGAAGGGAGAAAAGGCTGACTGTATACCTATCATAGACAGAAAGTAGACTGGTGGTTGCCTTGGGTTGGAGGGTGGTGGATAGAGATACTGTTTATGGGTACAGAGTTTCAGTTTTGCAAGATGGAAAGAGTTCTGAAGATGGGTGGTGGTGATGGTTTGCCTAACAATGTGAACGCACTTAATGCCACCGAATTCTACGTAGAAAAAATGGTTACGATGGCAAATTTTATGTAATATGTTTTACCATGATTCTTTAAAAATTATTAGAGTTCCCTGGTGGTGCAGTGGGTTAAGGATCTAGTGTCGCTACTGTGGCAAGGCATTGCTTGATCCCTGGCCTGGGGAACTTTTGCATGCCTCAGGTGCAGCCAAAAAGAAAAAAAAAGGGAAAAAAGAAAGAAAGCATTGTTTTGATAAACTGATCAAAAAAGAAAAAAAAAACAAAAAACAAAACTGAGCAGAATGTACACAGCCAATTAAGTGTGGTCCCCTTCGAATAGTTCATTTTAGGTGATTATATGTTTATTTCAAAAGTGTTGACACAGAGCAAAACACCTCTGCTGTGGAACTTAAGGCAGAGTTTTGTTTGGATTTTTTTTCATGGTTTTTAACATTCTTGATAATGGTAAATGTCTTTGGAGGACCATTTTTAATTTCGAAAAAAACTTTTGCAGCTCCGTTTTCAAAATAACAATCCTATCAAGTTAAGTTTTATTTTAGTCCACATGAGGTGTGGCTCTAAGGAAACAATATGAATTTGTGCACGTGGTTTGGAAACTGCCTCCGAGGCAACGGTGAGACACAAGTTTTCAAGGAGCAACCACCTCGGCAGGAAAGAAAAATATACAACGCTGAATAATACATTTCGGTCATTTTCTGCCTTCCAGTTCGCCTACTTCCACGTGAAGAGTTTTAAGTTTTCAACAAAATGTACCAAAAACATGGTTGTCACTTGTCTGTTCCCATTGTTATTTACAGATACTAATTTTGAGGAACCCACAGGTGTTCACCAGTGAACATCTCTGTGGATGATGTCTATGAAAGCCAAAGGTTTTCACTGCCATTAAAAGGAATAATTTCTGAAAGTGTAGGGGTGGTTCTCTTTTTAGAGCATGAACTGCAAAACCTATTTTTCAAAGAGGAGGATGATTCACTTATCAAAGTTAAACTGAGGAATGTCACTGAGTTTCATACTTGGGTAAAAAGGATCATTCGATAGGAGATAAAACTTATGGACCACTCTGCTAGCTTAACTGGAACAGAAGAACTACCTTCCTCCAATCATTTCCTTTGCTAATCCTGAATAAGTTATTCGGTCTTGAAGAAGAAACAGGTGTGTGTGTGTATGTGTATGTGTGTGTGTGTGTTTATTGGCATATAACTGTGAAATCTTGAATACTCTTTCCAGCTTTGGGATTCTACGGAAGGCAAAAGTTGGAAAGCATGGAGCCTGGGCTCAGAGTCTGACCAGCCTGGGCATGAATCCAGGTCTACCACTGACTAGCTAGGCAAGCATCCCTGATCCACATCTGTAAAATGGGAGGATAACACTCAACACACAGGACCATTACGAGAAGTAAATAAACAAGACAGAACTCAACAAATGTTCATTTCTCTCTTTCCCTCCTTTGCACGTGGAACATGACTGCTAGCAATCCAAGCAAAGAAAACAGAAAGGAAAATTTTATAACACTTTACAAACAGAAACGTTTCATGGGACACATCATGGAGGCACACAGTACTGACTATTTTATTATGTACATAAAAGCAAGGTGACTGCCAGGCCGCACTCAGCCAAGACCTTGTGACACTGGGTGACTGCCTAGCTCCTCACCGCTGCCATGGAGAAAGTCAGGGCAAGCAATTTTCACAATCTGTGTGAGACACAAAGACGGAGGTGGCTCAGAAAACCAAAAGCAACAGTGCAGCTTTGTGCTTTTGAGGTACTATTCCGTCCTCCAAGATAATTCTCAGGAAGTGTGGGCACGACATTCATTAACAGGTCCTATCACCATCTATAAACTGTCTATACCAGCTGGAAACACACTAGCCAGAGAGTTGACATGAGTGAAACCTGGCTATTCTAAGAATCAATCAGTCAACCCCACCAGGATGATTAAAACTAGAAAATACTCAAGAGCTTTGGGGAAAGCCAAATAATCCAGCAAATGAGACCAAATGCATTTGAAGGTTTCAACAATTTAATCATATTAGCATCCAAGTTCGTGGTGACTTTTCAGTTGATAAATTCTCTTCTGAATAAATACACAGATCAGTTAACTGGGCTGTAAAAATACACAGACTAGTGCTCAGAAACACCTGGATCTGACCTTAATTCCACAAATATAATCAGCCCTGAATGTGTGTGTATGTGACACGGGGTGGGGAGCAATCTTGGGGGATTAGTTGCTTAGATCAGGTGCTTAAAACAACATTATTATAGTTGTCATCAAATTACACTTGTTTAGCTAATCTTACTCCTCTAGGTGATTCATTCTGGGAAAGAAACAACACCCTAAAGATGGTCAGATAGAATTCTAAAGGCATTAAAGGATGATGATGTTTTTTCTTTGTTCAGGAACAACAGTAATTCTAGAGGGCCTTGCTTCACCCAAACTTAAAAGAAGCAAAGAGTAAAAATAAATAAAAAATAGGAAGGTTAAAAAAAAAGAACCATTAGATTAGGCTCATCAAGAAATTACATCAGCTGCTTGTTTAGATGGATGAGTCGACTTCCACTAAAGTCTAAAAAGGAGTTTTAAGAGCAGCCCCCTTTGTCGGAGTGCTGGGAAATTAAAGAATGACTCACTTTAATACTTGATGTCAAAATCTTGGTGAGCTCTGGCTTTCGTGTTTCTAAATCAACAAACAGCATTGTATGATGTTGCTCAGGCCATCAGCCAGGAAGTGGCGTGTGACCCTAGAATCCTCTCTCTGTCACAGGTAAAGCCAGGGGCCAAGTCCTGTATAGAGGCTGCTCCTCCTCTCTCCGCCATCCTGGGAGACTTGCCCAGCCTAACGTGGCATGATTTCGGCCATCCTAGACAGACACTATTAACACACAGTTTAAAGAGCCATTTAGCCTATTTTATAATGACGTCCCTGATGGAAAGTCTTAAGGACATCTGCCAGAGATGCATAAAGCAGAGGACTCAACTTCCATGTAGAACCATCCCCTTCAGAATGCATATTCTAGGATTCATTCTGCCAGCACATCATTTCCCACCCAAAGTGCAGAGAAAGCAGAGGAATGTACCTGGAGCCATAGCCAGGAAGGTCACCAAGGACTCACAGTTCCTTCCATTAATGATGGCGGTGCCAGCCTCTTTCCCCTCTTGGCGGGAGAGGGGGGGGAGTTTTGTTTTTTCTCCCCAAGTATCAAATTCTGACCTTAAATTGTGGTCATTCTGGTCCAAATCTGGCAGAATTTTCTTTTTCCCCCACACTGCTGCAAAAAAGAACAAGCTCCTTTGGAAAGCTGTCTAAATTCAGAACAACCAGAAGCATCTCCTTGCTGGACAGGGACCATAACTTTTCCAGGGTCCATACTCATAACTCAAATTCAGCACTTTCATCAATGGATCCCTCTCTGAACACAGAGGTCTATTCTATTCTGCTGGAAAAATCCATACGTACCATTCTTTAAAAACAAAACAGGAGTTCCCACTGTGGCACAGAGGGTTAAGAATCCAGCTGCAGTAGCTCGGGTAGCTGCAAAGGCGTGGGTTGGATCCCCAGCCTGGTGCAGTGGGTTAAAGGATCTGGCGTTGCCACAGCTGCTGCATAGGTCACAGCTATGGATGGGGTTTGATTCCTGGCCCAGGAACTCCCCATATGCCACAGGTGTAGCCATAAAATCAAATAAAATTAATTTTTTTAAAAAAACAGCTTTGGAATTCCCATCGTGGCTCAGTGGTTAATGAATCCGACTAGGAACCATGAGGTTGCGGGTTCAATCCCTGGCCTTGCTCAGTGGATTAAGGATCCACCATTGCCGTAAGTTGTGGTGTAGGTTGCAGATGCAGCTCGGATCCTGCGTGGCTGTGGCTGTGGCTGTGGCTAAGTCCGGCGGCTACAGCTCCTGTTAGAGCCCTAGCCTGGGAACCTCCATATGCCGCGGGTGCAGTCCTAGATAAGGCAAAAAGACAGAAAATAAATAAATAAATAAAAATAAAATTAAAAAAAAAACAGCTTTATCAAGATGTATTTTACATACCAACTCAATGGTTTTTAATATATTTACACAGAGTTGCACAACCATCACCATAATCTATTTAAGATAACAACAATACAGCACAGGGAACTGCATCCAGTCTCTTGGGATAGACCATGATGGAAGATAATATAAGAAAGGGAAGGTGTATATGTACGACTTCACTGTACAGCAGAAACTGGCACAACATTGTAAGTCAACTATAATTTTTTAAAAGGGAAAAAAAAGGTGACAGTGGGGAGTTCCCTGGTAGCCTAGCAGTTAAGGACCTGACACTGTCCCTTCTGTGGTTCAGGTCACTGCTGTGGCATAAGTTTGATACATTGCCTGGCAACTTCCACATGCTGTGTGCTTGACCAAAAAAAAAGGAAGAGTGGCCTTTACCTCCTTCAATCTCTTGAATTTAAAGTGTATCCTATAGTTTATTAGCCATGTCACACTCACTAATGTCATTTTCTGTCTTGCTGGCTTTGGCATCTCTGGACTAGCATTTCTCAAACTTTGTTCTCAGGAAAAATTTATTTCCAGAATAAAAGGATTCCATGGTCAAATAAACTTGAGACATGCTAGAGTAAACAAAGTCACCACGTCCTATGATAAAGGACTTTTCAGAGCCTATACTATGCCCTTGGGCTTTGGGTCTCTCTGGAAAGATCTTCTTTCATTTATTTAACTACTATTTATTGAACATCCACATGCCAGGTGCTGGGATTACACTAATGAAGAGGACAGACAGGGTCTCTCTTTTACAGGGTCTCTCTTTTCACATCCATGGCTTGGATCTTGCGTTGCCGTGGCTGTGACATAGACCAGCAGTCATATCTCCAATTCGACCCCTAGCCTGGGAACTTCCATATGCCACGGGTGCAGCCCTAAAAAGTGAAAAACGCTTAAACAGTGCAAAAGAAAATACTTAGCGCCAGTTTTCCTAAAAGGTTCCTATTTTTCTCAGCTTCTTCCCATCCATTCATTCAGCGAGCATATGCTATGTGCCAGATCCAAGGTTTAAGCAGTAGGGCTACCGTATCCAATATGGCAGCCACATGTGGCCGCTGAGCACTGCAAAGTGGCCAGTGGGAACTGAAACGGAAAATACACACTGGATTTCAATGACTTAGCATGAAAGAAAAATAAAGGACCTTGTCAGCATTTTCTTACGTGGATTACCCGTTGAAAAGAAAGGGATGGATGACAAGGAAACAAATAAGTACAGATTAAGACAAATGCCAAAGAATAAAGGTAAATGCTAGGAAAGAAATACGTGCAAAGATGGAGAATCTGTTTTATATAAAGTGGTCAGAAAAAAACTTCTCTGAGGAGATAACATAGCCACATATAAACCTGCAAGATTGCTATAAACTGTGAGGTTTGCACACAACAGCACCAAGGGCTGGGGCAATTGAGAGGGCTGACAAAGGTCAGCTGCAGGGCACTGCACCATTTCCACTGGGTTGCACGCAAGTGGTGCCCCCTGGAGGTGTGCACCCCTGACATCCCGTTTGTATGAACAGTTTTTGTAAGTTGGAGGATGATGTGAAAAGTCAAGCTTCCAAGATCATTTTTTTTTCAAACTTTACATCTTCCAGACACAATTTGTTCTCCAGTTTTAATAGTTATAACACACTTGGACTTCATCTGCCATGTAGCCTACAAAAAAAAAAAATCTCCACTTGGGAATACCCCAAAATTCCTGATTTCAAGCATGAGACACGGAGGGCAAGGGAGTTGGCAGTCTGTAATCTGAAATTCTTTTTGTCCTCTCCCAGGAAGCTGAATCTGCTAAAGATATGAAAAAAGCTCCCTGACTTCTGCTACCAATCAGCTGGTTTCTGTATCTGTCTTTTTCTCCGAACAGAGGCAGAAGTGTTAGCTAGTTTTCAAAAAAAGTGTTCAGAGTTACTTAACCATACAGACTCCAGGCCACAGAAAGCAGGCCAGAGGCCCCAGAGGGCAGCCGGGCACCTGCGCCCTCACTCAGGCAGCTAAAGCAATGAACCTCGACGTACTTTTCCAGTAATCGCTGCCCCTGAAAAACACATTTACTGCCTGTCACTGTGCACACCCTTTTATATTTAAAAAACAAAACTTCTTTGTGAATGCCTCGCCCTACACACACACACACACACTCTGGGGCAAGGAAGAAATCTTAAAGAGGTTAGGTGTTGAAAATATATTGTGTTTTTTTAAACACATAAAAAATAGTATTCTCCATTCATCTCAATTGACAGCCTTTAGGAAATGAAGATGCCTCACTTTCTCTGAATATGTAAGAGTCAGACACGGGTTTTTAATTTGATTCTTAAGAGCCTTAGGCACTCGCTCCATGTCTTTCTAATGAAAAGGCAAAGTTAATTACTACCCACTTTTAATTAGGGTTTTGTTCACTTCCCTTTTTTTTTTTTTTCAAGGGCCAGAAGCTGTTTCTTGTGATGGGCATTCATACTCAAATTACAGGAAAAACGCAAAGTCCTTCCTCAGCAAAGTCAGGTTCACTGACCAGTCAGAAGACAGCATCTGCTCCTTGTTGTCTGTTCCATTACTGGTAAAAGGTTTGTACGGATCCATTAACCTGCCCCCACTTCGCCGGTGTCCCTCACGACCAAGAAGGGAGCTTTGGAAGACGGCTGGGCAGCAACGAGCAATGCTGTTCCCTGACTGTGAAACGGGAGAGAATTTACCAGGATTACCCAGAAATCACTCATGACCCTGGCCTCAGTGCCTCCCAGTGACTGAGGCTAACAGTCAGGGAAAAAAGTCGAAATAGTGCTCACTCTTAAAAAAAAAAATTTCCAAAATTATGTTTCTGCGGAACCCTGAAGAAAGTATACAAGATTAATCCAAAGAGGCTTTACATTCAGGGGGTATCACTTTGTACAGAAAACAAACTGTCAGAGTTCCCATCATGGCGCAGCAGAAACAAATCCGACTAGGAACCATGAGGTTGCAGGTTCAATCCCTGGCCTCACTCAGTGGGTTAAGGATTCAGAGTTGCCATGAGCTGTGGTGTAGGTCACAGATGAGGCTCGGATCCCGCGTTGCTGTGGCTGTGGCGTAGGCCAGCAGCTGTAGCTCTGATTAGACCCCTAGCCTGGGAACTTTCATATGCCTCGGGTGAGGCCCTAAAAAGCAAAAAAAGAAAAGAAAAGAAAAGGAAAATGTCTATGAAAACACCACATTCAAAATCACTTTCCTTAAAGAATTTCTGCCCTAACACTGTTGCAGATGCGCTTTATGAGAACCCTTTAAAACAGAGCCAAAGGGAGCACTGCCGGGCATTCTGGCATCTTCATTTATGTCATGCCGGAGACGGCACCACCCTGATCCCAAATCTGTTCTCAGCAATGTGCGCAAGAAAATTCTCTGGGGATTCGGGGAGCCTGGATAAAGTGCACTGGCTACCTGCCAGGGCAAAGAACAAAATAATGTTCTGTTAAAAAGTTGGGAAGTTTTTTTTTCCTTTCTTTCTTTTTCTTTTTTTTTCTTGGAGGGGAGGGGAGTGTTTCTATTTTTCATTGTGCATCAAATCCCTAAAGGCCACAAATAAATCCCAGATATTAATATTGATGCAGTCAGAACAGGAAGTGTTAAACACCAAAGCAAGCAATGAAATTGAAGATGTTCCCGCCTGCGATTGAAGATCGCAGGAAGATGGGCTTAACTCTTGTCAGATGCTTATCTTACTGGTAAGGACCTCTTAGGGTGGAGTGATCAGACTGTGCTCCTCAAGAGTCCTGAAGGTGCAGTTTGGGATGCTGGACCAGTGGCAGCACCAAGGGAGGGCTTCGGAGGAGGGGGCCTTGAACTCCACCATAGTTTCCATTGAGCCACACATCCAAAAGCCACCCTCAAATAAAAATACAATCTAAGGAAAATCCGTGGACTTAGTACACAAAAGCAGCTTCAAAGAGAGGCTGCTGGTCAGCTGACAACTCCTAAGTTTCCCCTAAGTAGACAAGATCTCCAGCCCACCTTCCACCTACAGGCTGATTAGCATCCTGCTTTGCACATATGGTTTAGGGATAATATTTCCTTCCAACCAAGAATCTCAGAGATCTGGCCTAGATCCTGGTCTGGCCTAGACCCTGACCTTGGCTATGAGATGGGCAACTAACTGTTCCTTCTTTAGCTCTAGTCTCCTCCTCCACAAAATGAAATGGCTCAACTCTAGACCATCTCAAATAGCCCTTCCAAGCCTAACTCTGGATTCTATATTACAAATGTTTCAAATGAAGATAATGACAACTGTCTCTTCATTGCCAACTATTGGCCCCCAGGGACCTTTACTGTTTAGAACTTATATTTGGTTCAAAGACAACAATACTGAACACAAATGAGGAAACTATTCCAATGATGTAGTTTTTATTATTATTATTATTAAAATGAATCCATGGTATCTTACTTCCTATAATTCTTTTCTTTTTGCCTTTTGTCGTTTTAGGGCCACACCTGTGGCATGTGGAGGTTCCCAGGCTAGGGGGCCAATCAGAACTGTAGCCGCTGGCCTACACTGCAGCCACAGCAACGCAGGATCAGAGCCGCATCTGCAACCTACACACAGCTCACAGCAATGCCCGGATTGTCAACCCACCGAGCAAGGCCAGGGATTGAACCCACAACCTCATGGTTCCTAGTCAGATTTGTTAACTACCGCGCCACAATGGGAACTCCCGGCTTCCTATAATTCTTCACTCTGGAATGAATGTCTAAAAAAAAAAAAAACACCAGGACTGTGGTCTAGACTGTAATTCGGCTTTACTTGCTTTATCTCCCAGAGTTGTTCTTTTCTGGAACTAGGGAACGTTTTACAAGTTAAAATAAGGTGAGAGAAATAGAAACCAGTACTCTCTAGACCAAGTCACACGGTCTTTGATTTTTCATTTAGTTGACAGTGCTGACTTTATCTGCTTTCAGAATTTTTTTTTTCTTTTAGCTGGATTAAATATGAGTAACAGGCAAAGAGCAGAGTAAGGAAAAACAAATACTGATGGGATTTACCATGGCCCTGGTTCTGGCTTGGCTATTAACCAGCTGTGTGCCCTGGCACATATGACTTGAACTTCTTGAATCTCAGTTCACTCAACTGCAAAATGTGGATTATAATACACCAGTCCCCCTTATGAGTTAAATGGGGTAAGGCCAGGGAACAGAGAATGGACACAGTATACAGTGTTGGTTCTTCGGATGACTCTCCAAAACAAGGGCATCTGCCCCATATTTAAAAGTATGGAGGGAGTTCCCACAGTGGTGCAGCGGAAACAAATCCAACCAGTATCCATGAGGATGCGGGTTCGATCCCTGGCCTCGTCCAGTGGGTAAGGGATCTGGCATTGCCATGAGCTGTGGGGTAGGTTACAGATGCTGCTCAGATCATGTGTGGCTGTGGCGTAGGCCGGCAGCTGTAGTTCTGGTTAGACCCCTAGCCTAGGAACTTCCATATGCCTCTGGTTCGGCTCTAAAAAAAGCAAAAAAAAAAAAAAAATTATGGACTTTGCTACTAACTTACTTCAGTAGTTAAAACAGAAGCAAGTCCTGAAGTTCCATGTAGGCCGAATCAGGACCAAAGAAAATCAAGAGTTGTAGCAAAAGTGAGGCTTCTAAAAGTCTATAGATAAGTTGAGTGTCTCTTTTGAAGACATCTAAATTGCTTCCTAGTTTTCCACATTAAGGTCAGGAGGACATAGTGCAAAGGTGGATGGTGGAAACTGTGGGGTTTACTACAGGTTAGCTCCTAGGGGGTCTAACCTCTGGCAAGCTGGGCCTAGGTTCCTCATTCATCATCTGATTTTGTTAATCTGAATAGTTCCACTTTGAAACCTTCCTCAATCTAAATTGCTTCTGTAACAAAGAAAAAACTACTTTGGAATATGACCTTACAAACAATGAATTATGCTTTGGTCCAAACAAATTATACATTAATTAAGTTATAATTATACATTATGCTACAGGCCAAGTCTCATTTCATTTCATTTGCCAATTAAGAAAGGAAAGGCCTCAAAAAAAGGAAAACAAAAAAGGAAGGGCCTCCACCTGTATCACTCAAATTTGATTACTTCATCCCAAAGTTGTGGTTATTTCAGCACACACGCACAAAAAAAACTGGAGAAAGAGCAGTGCCTGAGGGTTTAAGAAAGCCTTCAAGGGAGTTCCCATCATGGCTCAGTGGAAATGAATCCGACTAGGAACAAGGAAGTTGCGGGTTCAATCCCTGGCCTCGCTCAGTGGGTTAAGGATCCAGCATTGCTGTGAGCTGTGGTACAGGCCGCAGACACAGCTCGGATCTGGCATTGCTGTGGCTGTGGTGTAGACCAGCGGCTACAGCTCTGATTCAACTCCTAGCCTGGGAACCTCCATATGTCACAAGTGCAGCCCTAAAAAGACAAAAAAAAAAAAAAAAAGAAAGAAAGCAAGCCTTGGAAGGAAGTCAGCCAGAATAAAGAGATTCTGTAGGTAATGCAGAAGATTCTAGAGCTGGTCATTTTCTTGACTATCACCTATATTGGGGTCATTTCGTGCAGTACCAGCATTGTCCCTAGATCTCAAACTCCTCTCAATAAAGTCCCTAGGAGGAGATGGACTGGAAACATACACACCTCCAAGCTAAACTGCTTCGGATCAGCTGCCCAGGGGTAGGAAGATCTCAGCCTTTTCTAGAAATACTCTGGTTAACCAGTTTCATTCATTTGCCTCTTCCATTCTCCACATAACTGTGTGCTGTTTTCTCCACGTGATTTACACGGTCGGCCTCCCCACATAGCATCCATCCTTCAAGACCTTTAAACAAATGTGATCTCCTCCAAAGCCAATGAACTGCCACTGGGGGCTCGGTTGATCATTCGAGTAGAGGCTGATCTTTTTCTTTGGCAGCCCGCCTCCGCCAGTAGGATATGTATACGTTTTGTAAACTCGGAGTTACTTTGATCTTGCCTTGTATTGTACTTGGGTCTTGCCCTGAACACTTACCCCAGAAGACAAGCCCCTGGGAGCACAACCACGTTCCTGGTTAACTTTTTCTGTGCCAAAGCACCTCGCCCCTCCAAAAAGTAGTGGCTCAGTAACATATCTGACAAATTAAGTGCACTGTATTTAAATATAAACACGGTTTGGGTCGCCGCTGCCATGTGTGTTGCCATACCAAACCACACTAGTAAGTTTCAAATTGCCTTGACTGACTTCCAGCTCCATCGCTATCCCTGGACACGCTCTAAGCAACTGTGAAATCACCAAAAAGGTAGGGAGGCAGAGGGGGAATAAAAGGAAGCCGGGGCCTCAATAATCCTCACTGAGTCATCGTTTCCTGAATGATGGAACTTGCTGCTTAGGGAGATCGGGAGAAAAGAACCTGGGCCGCGGGTGGAGAATGAGCCCAGGACAAGCCCCCGCCCCTTGCCCTGCAGCGCTGGACCCGGGAGCCGGGGCCGGCCCTCACCCACGTGCTGGCGCGCCCCCCTGTGGCCGCGCCGCAGGCCCCCCCGCTCCCGGCTCAGCCGCATACCACTCTCCCCGCGGCCAGAGAAACAAGACACGCACAAAGTTTCCGAGCTAGGCGATTAGAGAAAGGTCGAAGCCGGATCTGGGAGCTCGAAACGCGGGCGTGGCGGGAGCGGCGCCCAGGGTGGTGGCGATGACAAGGTGTCCGGGCCCAAACGGACTCCCCAAGGGCTCCGAGGTGCCCCCCAGCGGGCCCCAGGGCTTCCAGAACCCAAGGGTGAAGGTCTTCTCCATTTCTCCAGCCTTCCAGCGAAGAGCGGGAGCAGAGCCTGGGCCCACACCAGGACGGGATGCCCCCCATCCCCAGCTACTACGGCGCACTTGGGGCTTTGGATTTGCTTTATTCATTTTCCTAATTGGAGGGAGGGGGCGACCAACGCCCTCTGGCACATTCTGATCCCCGGCAATCTGAGTTCTGGTTGCCCCCCCCAAAGCCCACCTGGAGTCCACCGCCCCACCCAACGCCGTCCTCCTCGCTGGGATGACAAGTGGAAGCAGCAACTCCCTGTCCTCCTCCCCTTCCAACCTCCCGCTTTGGAAGGTAATATTCCACCAGGGTTTCCCCGCCGCCGCGGTGGACCCGGGGGCGGGGAAGCGGTAAGGGGGGGACGCGGCACCCCGGGGCGCGGGGGGGCCGGGAGCGGGCGAGGCCGGGCCCGGCGCGGCGGTTACCTCGTCCACGGTGAGCGGCATGCAGATCCGGTACTCCTTCAGCAGCATGGTCCTGTCGGCCTCGGACCCCTAAGGCAGGAAGCGGGGGGCGCCCCCAGACTAACAACGCTGCCGCCCAGGCACAGGGCAGGGCGCCTGGAGCCCCGCGCTCGGAGCCGGCTGGCGAAGCAGCCCCAGCGGTGCGCTCAGCTCCTGGCTTCCTCCTCACCGCCGGAGAGCATGTCAAGGTTCGGGTCCGGGTGTTCACCGCTCCTCCGTCTCCTTGCTTGCGGAGGTCGATCCGCCTGGAACGCGGTGTTGCAAAGTCAGGCAGAGAGGTAGGGAGACCCGCTGGAAACCGCTCTTATCGGTAGCCCGGGTCGGTAGGAGCGGGCGCCAGATCAGTACATGCCCGGTGGCGGGCGAGGGAAGGAAAAAAAGAGAGATTTCCAAATATTAAAACGAATGCACAAAAGTCACCCGCTCGATCCGCCTCTGAAACCGGATCTGAACCTGGCGATCCCCCTTCTCCGGCCGGTCTGCCCAAGGCTAATGTCACCAGGAACACATTGCAGCCGGAGCCAGAGATGCTGACTTTCCAGACAAAGGCTCGATCAGCTCTGCTCCCCGGGCGGTAAACAAGATTTCCTGCTCTTTTTAGGGCCGGTCCCCGAGGCACTCCAGGGCTCTCTGGGGGAGAAAAGGGAAGCCGCCGCGGCCGCTCGGCTCTGCTGGGCTGGGGCCCCGGGTTCCTCCGACCTCAGCTCGCGGCTGCGAGGGGCGGGCGGGAGGAAGCTGGCGCCTTCCGCGCGCGTCCCCTCCCCCGAGTCCCTCGGCTCTCCAAGCGCCGTGCGTGCCCGCGAGTTTGCAGCCACCTCGCCGGGACCGGAGAGTCGGCGCCGCCGAGCTGCAGTGTGCCTCCGGCCGGGGAGGTGGGTGCGGGAGGGGCGAGCGCGAGCGAGGCTGACATCAGCAGCGGCCGCGGCGGGGAGGGCAGCCCCATCCGGCCAATGGGGAAATGGCAAAGAATGTGGAGGATTTAAACAAAACAGCATGTCTCTCCCGGGCTGCTGCCAGAAGGCAGGGCTGCCCCGGAGAGCCGAGCCCGGCCGGCGTTGGGAAGGATCGGTAAAGGGGGCTCCCCCTCGGCTCTTTACCCTTTGAATCTGTTCTCAAATTGCCGCGGGTTCCACGGTGCTCGGTCCGGACACTCTGGGTAGCTTCTGGGTCCAAGGTGCAGAAGTGTTCCTTGACCTTTAGGAAAAGGGTTGGTTTTTGTTTTCTGCTTTTTTGGTTTTGTTTTGTTTTTTACAAATGCCCACTGAGAGCGTTTTCGCTTTGGTCCAGTAAGCAAGTCCAGCGCTGGAGAGGCGATGGGGTTTGGGAGCTGGAGAACAAACCCTTGCCTGGTTTCCCAACTGGTTTCAGAGCAGGAATCCAGAAACTGGAAAGTGCAACAATGTGAATGAAAATGAAGTCAAAACAGAAAGACACAACCACAGGGAACGTGAGTCGCACATAGCCTCTTACCTCTCCTGGCCCTGCTGTTCAGTCTGACTGCAGGCTTCGCAGAGCAGCAAGAATAGGTTTTCCTGTCAGCACTCTCAAGTTCAAAAAGTCACAGTGAAATGTCAGTGAAAATGCCTGGAGTGTTGGTATTTCATCCATATTAAACAGATCCCTCATTTTAACCACAAGAGGCACATTCTTCAGTTACTCAGGAAGCTGCATGTAACTGCTGAAGTCTGTTTTTCATTTGTCTGGTATTCTTAAGCTTGTTTTTCTGAAAAGTTGCTGGATGAAAAATGCATCAGTTGCCCCTTTGCAGAATAACCTGCAAGCATCATCTTTTCTCAGAAAAAATATTCATGCTCTAAAATCCTGCAGCTCTTCACAGAGCTTTGGATGGCGATACATACAGATGGTCTCAATATATATAGTATTTTAAATTATGAGTAATAAGTAATTAATATAATTACGGTGGGCTGTGGCTAAAATCATCCAGGTGGCCTGGAGAGAATTTATAGCTGTGTGAACATGATACAGATGCTGATAGAAAAAATGAAACCCTCTATCTAGCTTATATTCTAGGGAAAACTATTTTCTAGATAAATGCTTCCCAGAGTTGGCTCAGAAAGATTCACAGCAACTAAAGCTAAACCAAATTCCTCGAGGTGGAAAATCTAAATCTGACACAGTAGTGCTGAATAATAACCCATGAAAGCCTGCGATACGCAGAGGAAGCGCAAGCTGTTTTCCTTTTTTCTGCTTCTTCCTAAAACAAGAGTAGTGGCTTCACTTCTGGCACTTAATACTCTTCTCAGAGGCAGCTAGGGGAATATGTCCTGGCTAGCCACACATGTATTTGCATACAGAACATCAGGATATGTGGCCATATTTCTGGCTTCCCAGACATTTTCTGACATTGATTCTGTAACTAAGTCTTTTCCTGGTGAATATTATGGATGAGGAACTACTTCTCTGAATCTCACTAGTGGGAAAATTATCACATGTATGTTTCTGCCCTTTCCCCTCTGCTAAGCTGACTTCCCCATTGAACTCTTCTCAGTCCGCGTGCCTGATCACATTACTCTTGTTCAAGCACAGCACTAATCCTGCCACCTTCCAGACCTCTGAGTGATTCTCTGTGGCCGACCATGTGAGTTAAAATTCCTTGGCAGGAGGATCAGGGTCTGAATCCACCTTTCCCACACAGCCCCTTCCGCCTTGCCCAGCCCTACTCCAGCCAAATGAAAAAAAAAAAAAAAAAATTCTGTTGGCAGGAGGAGGGCTACACTTACCTTGACCCTTCTGCAAATGCCACTGCTTTCACAGAGAATCCTCCCCCACTTCATCCCCCAAGACATTATGCAGCAGGGCACTGACAAGTCTATGCTTTTGGAAATTGATTCTGATGGCAGTGTGTTGGATGGGTTAGGACTGAAGGATACCAGAGGCCAGGGGTTATTGTATTACTATAATTCTAAGGGAGAGAAATGGGGAGGGTATGAATTAGCGAATAAAAAAAAAGATGATGGATTTAAAAGATTTGCATAGGACTTGGCGACTGATTGGTTTTCACTACAACAGCGCTTGGGGGAGGGGAGGGCCAAGGGAGAGCGTATTCATTCATAATCCATTCACACAAAGGGAGAAGGGCGCCATCTACTGGTCTGACACGCTGCTTTAAGATGTTTTAAGTCACCTCGTCAGCAAGAGTCTGGGGAGAACTGTATCTTTGTTTCTTATCAACCAATGGAGTCCTCAATATCCAGCTCCAAAGAGGCTTGAAGGTGTTGCTGTCATCACTATGGAAGGTGATGTTCCGTTGCCAACGGATACTCTACAATTACCGATCATCACATATTAAAAAGTGCGGGTGGGGCGCAACGGGCAAAAAAGAGGAACAAAGAGTCAAGTTACCAGTGAGGAATGATATGACAGAAAGGAAAAGAATATTTGCCTCCGCATGTCTGTGACAGTATCTATCCTCGGTTGGGTGACACCTCTGAAAGAAGTTTTCAAACAGCGAGATGGGGGAGGTGCACCTCTAAAACAATCATCTGAGGAGCTTTTCAGTCCATTGTCTTCACTCAAATTCAGATGAAAAACCCTTCCCCCACATCTAAAACTCTTCTCATTTTGCCTGGAAAGAGTGCAAGGTTCTGGCTCACCTCTGCAAACAGGATCTGAAAGAAGAGTGTAGCAAGGCCCACGGAGCTCCCTATGTCCTACAACAGAGCCATTCTAGATAACTCTCTACCATTCTAGACAACCCAGAATACTGATCTGAGTTCTTGTTTGTGTGTGCCAGTGTGCCTTTATATAGAAAATGTCATAGACTGTACTATAAGCGTTTCACCTGTTCTCCAGTTCCAACATGATAGTAAGCTTCCTGAGGAGACAGACCATGCCCTATTGTGTCATCTGGCAAATGCAACCTGGGTTGAGGGGTCCTTATAGGTACCCATAAAGGTTTATTATACGTATGCATATAGTGAGTTTAGGGTTCTCCCCCTTGGCACTGTTGACATTTGGTGACAGATAATTCTTGGGGCGGAGGGGCATTGTAGAACTTGGCAGCGTCCTTAGACCCTATACACTGAATATCAGTAGCAACCCCCCAACCCATACACCCTGCCAAATATGAGGATGTGTATGGAAGGGGCAATTCCTGCAATGGAGAACCTCTATAGTAGTGTAACACCTCGGTCATTTGAAAAAGATGGTGGCTGCCAAGTGTTTCCACTGTAAAGGGACTATTTTATCTCTTTTCATACCTTACTCTTTGGGAGTCAGACATTCAGCACAGCCCATACTCAAGGGAGCAGAATTAAACCCCACCTCCTCAAGGGGTGTATATCTACACCCACCATGTGGTATTCTCCAAGATTTGTCCCTTCTCTCTCATTTGTGTATTCATTGATTTATTTAATTCAGTGTGGACTCATGCATATTTCTCCTATACTTTAAGTTATAATTCAATACGATTTTGGGGGGAGCTGTGCCAGTGGCATGTGGAAGTTCCCAGGCCAGGGATCAAACCCACACCACCGCAGTAACCAGAGCCACAGCAGTGACAATGCTGGGTCCTTAACCTGCTGAGCGACCAGGGAACTCCAATACCGTCTTATTTTTGTTGCTCAGATTATTCCAACTTTGGCCACGAGTAGCTCTTCCAGGTTGGTTGCTATATTCTTTTGACATGCCCTCTTACCACATTTTTTTTAAACTAAAGGATATGTGATTTACAATGTAGTAATTTCTGCTGTACAAAGTGATTCAGTTATATACATATTCTTTTCCATTATGGTTTATCACAGGATAATGAATACAGTCCCCTGTGCTAAACAGTAGAACCTTATTATTTATCTATTCTATATCTACTAATTTGTATCGGCTAACACACACACACCCCTCCCACTTCTTAAGGGCAATTTTTTTTGTGCCTTTTTAGGGCCACGCCCATGGCATATGGAAGTTCCCGGGCTAGCGGTTAAATTGGAGCTGCAGCCGCAGGCCTTCACCACAGCCACAGCAATGCGGGATCTGAACAGCATCTACAACCTTCACCACAGCTCGTGGCAAAGCCGGATCCTTAATCCACTGAGCTGGGCCAGAGATGGAACCCACATCCTCATGGATACTAACTGGGTTCGTTGCCCCAGAGTCACAATGGGAACTCCTAAGGGCAACTTTTTTTTGGCCATTCCTGTGGCATGTAGAAGTTCGTGGCATCAAACTTACACCACAGCAGCAACCTGAGCCACTGCAAGTGACAACATCAGGGGATCCTTAGCCCCACTGCACCACCAGGTTACACCTTAAGGGCAGTTTTTTAAAAATCGAATGTTATCCTTTGCAATTAATTTTTGTTTTGTTAAATATTTTTAACTCCAGCAAGGTCTTTGTCTATGTATTCCTCTTTGTGTGTGTGTGTATGTGTATGTTTTAAACACCTGTGTTCTGACCTTGTTAGCTTCTAAGAAAGTATCTAATTCTTTCCTTTTTTTTTGTTCACACCACAGCAGTGACGTAAGCTGCTGCAGTGACAATGTTGGATCCTTAACCTGCTGCGCCACAGGAGAACTGCCTGAATTCATTCTTAATAAAACTGCACAATGCATGTCTCAAGGCAATTCTTGTATGTAGACCCATTTATCAGGACTCTGTTAAATAAGGAGAATGTCTTTGATGTGGAATTGCTCATAGCTGTGCTGTAGGTGCTCATAAAATAAAAATGAATCGACAATATTGTAGTACAAATTGCTTCCCAAGGAAAAAAACCTGGAGGTTCCATGGCCAAATGTATGGCTCTATCTCTTTTTTTAATGAATAAATAAGTTAGAAATAAATTTTCTCAAGGTTTCACTGCTTTTATTTTCTGGCCACCTCTATGGCATGCGCTGCTACCTATGCCACAGATGCAAAAATGCTGTATCCTTAAGTTACTTTGCAGGGGCTGGGGATCGAACCAGCACCTCCACAAAGACAAGCCAGATCATTAGCCCCCTGAACCACAGCGGGAACTCCCTCAAGGTTTTGCTTTTTATTGCCGTACCTGTTTTTACAGAAACTGGCAAAACACTGGAGTGTTTTGCGATGAATTTTGAGAGTATCTGTAACCGATACTCACTGACAATTTTAGTGACAAAAGAAGACCTTGTCCTTGATCTTGAGTGTACTTTAAGAGGAGGCATGTGCAACCATAACTTATGGTAGTTCTTTAATGCCAGAGCATATTTAACCTAGTATCACCAAATGAAGTCAACGTGGATCCAGAAATAGTATTTCTTAGCTATGTAGTGCCATAGAGACGTCATGGAATTTGAGTCTTTGTGGAACATTTTGAATGTTCACAGAGAAAAGGAATTACATTTGCTATTAAGAGTATGTAACTATGTATATCAAAATCCCAGTTTAGAAACTGCTTAGGTGACTATGGTTAGGCTGAATAATGTCCCCCAAAAGCTATCGGGTCCTAAGCCTTGAAACCTGAAAATGTAAACTTTTTGGGAAATGGGTCTTGGCAAACCTGATTAAATGAAGAGCTTTGAGATGAGGCTATCTTGGATTATCTGGGTGGTCCTAAATATAATCACAAGTATCTGTATAAGAGAAAGGCAAGGGGACATCTCACACATATTTAGGGAAAGGCAGCTACAAGCCAAGGGATGCCCACGCCACTTAGGAGGAGAAGGCAGTGTGATCACGAAAGCAGAGATACCAGTGATGAGGCCACAAGCCAAGGGATGCCCGTGCCACTTAGGAGGAGAAGGCAGTGTGACCACGAAAGTAGAGATACCAGTGATGAGGCCACAAGCCAAGGGATGCCCGTGCCACTTAGGAGGAGAAGGCAGTGTGACCACGAAAGTAGAGATACCAGTGATGAGGCCACAAGCCAAGGGATGCCCGTGC
>PVHT021183560.1:8011677-8066794 GCA_004024745.2 Catagonus wagneri | reverse complement strand
TAGCTTGGGAAATTCCATATGCCGTGGGTGTAGCCCTAAAAAGACCAAAAAAAAAAAAAAAGGAAATGTGACTGCCAAGCAACAAGTGACCAGCAGTCTTTCCTCACAGGAGAGCTACTCAAGGAGGTAAACCACAACTAGGAGACTCCTCATGAGCACGAAGAACAGAGACAACCTTAATGGCACCACCGTGTGCAGTTGCATTCAGCTGCTTTTCCCAATTCCTCAAAATAGTGCCCTGTCATTTTTTTTTTTTGTCTTTTTAGGGCCACACCCACGGCATATGGAGGTTCCCAGGCTAGGGGCTAATCGGAGCTACAGCTGCCCGCCTACACCACAGCTCACAGCAACACAGGATCCTTAACCCACTGAGCAAGGCCAGGGATCGAACCTTCGTCCTCATGGATGCTAGTCAGATTCGTTTCCGCTGAGCCATGAAGGGAACTCCCAATAGTGCCCTGTCTTCTAAAAGGACAGGACTTTGGATCTGTCCCTCTCACGGAATTACACCAATGCCTTGCTTTTTAGACTCCTCTCTCCTGAAACCTCACATTTTCTCAGAAATCCGGGTCACCTGTTTTTCGTCAGTGCTGCTGCTTTGTAGCTGGTGGATCTCACTTGTCACTGTTTAATCTCCCGTTTTGTTCTTTGGTTTTAGAGGTATCTTGGTAAGGCCTTAAGATCTGAGAGACTCTGTTTTTTTTTTTTTTTTTTTTGTCTTCTGTCGTTTTAGGGCTGCACCCGTGGCATGTGGAAGTTCCCAGGCTAGGGGTCTAATCGGAGCTGTAACTGCCAGCCTACACCAGAGTCACAGCAACGCCAGATCTGAGCCGCGTCTGTGACCTGAACCACAGCTCATGGCAAGGCCGGATCCTTAACCCACTGAGCAAGGCCAGGGATTGAACCCGCAACCTCATGGTTCCCAGTCAGATTCGTTAACCACTGAGCCATGACAGGAACTCCCAGAAAGTTAATTCAATTTCCTCCTCTATCAGACTGGGAACTAACACCTGTTCTCCCAAATTTACTCTAAGGATTAAGTCGATTAAGTCTACTGAAATTTGAAAAAATAAAGCGTCATGTAAATGCAAAATGAAATTATTCTTTCAAGTTTTTCCCTAAAACAATAATTGCAACAGGGAAGGAGGGTGACAGTACAGCTGGCTCTGCACACTATCTGCAGCCTACACTGCCTATTCATGGGGCAGCCCAGCATCCGTTATCAATGGCAGTGTGGTTCCATCTGTACCAGAAATGCTCATAGTATTGATAAAAAATACTATCTCAATGAGAAGCCATCCACAGACTCTGGGTATTGTGTTACCCTGGTCTCCCTAGTCTCTGTCCAGATTCAGTTACTGAGTAAATGTGACGCTGTTAAAGGAATATAAGACACAAGAGTCAGGGAGTTCCCTTCGTGGCTCAGTGGTTAACTAGGAGCCATGACATTGCGGGTTCGATCCCTGACACTCAGCAGGTTAAGGATCCGGCATTGCCATAAGCTTTGGTGTAGGTTGCAGACGTGGCTTGGATTCCATGTTGCTGTGGCTGTGGCATAGGCTGGTGACTACAGCTCCAATTAGACCCCTAGCCTGGGAACCTCCATATGCCGTGACTGCAGCCCTAGAAAAGAGAAAAAAAAAAGAAAAAAAAAAGACAAATCAGAGCCGCAGCTGCCTTCTTGCACCACAGCCACAGCAACGCCAGATCCTTACCCACCGAGCAAGGCTAGGGATCAAACCCGTGTCCTTGTGGATGCTAGGCAGGTTTGTTACCGCTGAGCCATGACAGGAACACCCTCTTTAGAGGTTTTAATTTTTGCCTCACATACAAGTTCTTTGGTCTGCCACAAATGCTTTTTGTCTTCCTATTTTAATAAAATATTTGGAAGCCCAAACAGTGTGTGTGTGGGGGGGTGGGGATGGACTTTCTTGGTCACCTTTTCAGCCACCTAGACAGTGGTATTTCAGACCCCATGTTTCTTAAAGGGTAGCAGGACAAAATTTTACTCTTGTTCTTTCATCACCAACATCAGTGTTGCAAAGATATCACACACTAACAGGTTTTCCAATCTGATTACAGACTTGGCATCTCATTGACCAGCTGATCTGTTCCACTCCTGAGTCAGAGCAGGAAATATCCTGATAGGTCCTTTTCTCCTCCCACATACACAAGATTCCCCTAAATTACCCAGTCCTTCTTCCCTGGGGCACCCCTTATACATACCCCACACTGACAACCCAGGAGCTGGACAGAAGGATCTGTGGCCTGTGGGTTGGTGCAAGGGGGAGGGGCTGTGCTGGGAGGATTTTGGTGGCCACACTGCCCAGAGGCTAGTATCACAACTGGCTCTGATTCACCTTTTGCATGGTCTCACCTGCCCTGCTCTATTACAGCAGGTGAGAGCTGGCCCTGCTCCCTTACGGGCCATGCACCTCCTGCCCTCCCCTCACTGTTATCCCCACAGGACTGGACACCCCTAAGCCTGGGCTGAGTTCTCCAGCCCCTAGTGACTCATCTCATTCACTGGAAAAGATATGAAGGTTGTGCACGTTAACAGATTCCCGGGAGGTGCCCCGTGGTCCACTGAGGGAGTGCCTGCCTTACAACTGGGAAACACAGCTGGTGGGTGTGAGACAGAGCCTGACGTAGAGCGAAGTTGATCCAGGGTCCAGGCCAAGCTCTACTTTGCTGGGCTCTGAACTTGAGCTGGTTACCTCATGTTCCCAGCCTCACCTTCCTCATCCATAAAAGGGGGATCCAATGCCCATCCTAGAGGGTGGGGTAACATCAAGCACAGCACTTAGCTGAACAGGGAGACAGTAATCAGGGGCTTCTTGGAATTATGACTTTCTTGCTCATTTGATTTTTATTATTTTTTTATTTTTATTTATTTTTGCTTTTTAGGGCCACACCCACGGCATGTGGAGGTTCCCAGGCTAGGCGTTGAATTGGAGCTACAGCTGCCAGCCTATGCCACAGCCACAGCAACTCCAGATCCGGATCCTTAACCCACTGAGCAAGGCCAGGGATCGAACCCACAACCTCATGGTTCCTAGGCATATTAGTTTCTGCTGGGCCATGAGGGGAACTCTTTTTTTTTTTTTTTTTTAAATAGCCACACCTGGGCCAGGGACTGAATCCCAGCCACAGTTGTGAACTACACTGCAGCGGCCTGGGTTGCTACTGTGGATTGGGTTTGATCCCTAGCCCAAGAACTTCCACATGCCTTGAACATGACCAAAAAAAAAAAAGGAATTTAGGTTTTGTACGCCATATTGTCTCTCTCAAGTCTCAACTTTGCCAGCGTGGCAGGAAGATAGCCACAGATGATATGTAAACGAATGACTAAGGCCAGTTAAACTTTATTTGCTAAAATAGGCAGAGTAGAGAATAGTTGGACAGCCCAAGTATGATTCTCAACTTTTAGCTTACACCACAATCTCCTGGGGCCGTCTTCCAACACATATTGCTGGGCCCCACACCCATCGTTTTGACTCTGTGGGTCAGAGCTAGGGCCCATATTTGCATTTCTAACTACTTCCCCGGTTGCTGAAGGTCTGAGAGCCACTTTGAGAACCACTCAAGCTTCCCCTCTCTTCTTTCTCTCTCAGTGCATAAAACACTTTATACCTAGTGCACATATAGCATTTACTGTGTTGAATTATGGTTAGCGGTTTGTGTGTGGGTCTCTGGGATCCTTCCTTTTTTTTTTTTTTGGTCTTTTTAGAGGTTCCCAGGCTAGGGGTCCAAGCTGCCGGACTATGCCACAGCCACAGCCACGTGGGATCTGAGCTGCATCTGAAACCTACACCAGAGTTCACAGCAATGCTGGATCCTTAACCCATAGAGCAAGGCCAGGGATCAAACCTGCATCCTCATGGATGCCAGTCAGATTTGTTTCCGCTTGAGCCACGACGGGAACTCCCATGGGATCCTTTCTTAATCACGTTCCCAGTGCCTGATGGACCCTAGCGACTACTCATCCTTTGCTGCCTGAACTCAGGGGAGGTCACAGCCACTGAAGCCCTGGGCCCGGCCCTGCTGCTTGGTGGACATTTCTCTCTGGAGCTCTGTGCAACCCGTGTCCAGCCCTGCACGGAGAAGAGAAAAAGGGACTTTGCCCCCCTGGCTGTCCAGAAACAGATCAGGAGAAGAGACATTCCCTGCTCAGATTAGACCTTGAACCTGGACTGTTTTCTAAGGAAATAAAACGAGGTTTGGTTTGTTTAATTTTGTTATTTTTTGCTTCACATGGATTATTTTACTTCGAGATATGTGAGTACAGGGGGTTAAACCCAGATGTCTGACTGCTGTTGAAAACTACTTTTTCTAATTTACAGTGATAAGGAATGACCTGCATTCAAGGCTTTTTCTCCGATCAGGCAGAATCCAGTTTGGTCCTAATTAAAAATGAATATTTCAGGAGTTCCTATTATGGTTCAAAGGGTTAAGAACCCAAACTTATATCCACGAGGGCACAGGTTTGATCCCTGGCCTCACTCAGTGGGTTAAGGATCTGGTGTTGCTGTGGCTGTGGCATAGGCTGGCAGCTATAGCTCTGATTTGACCCCTAGTCCAAGAACTTCCATATGCTGCAAGTGTGGCCCCTACTTGCTGGTAGGAACAGAAGAGGCACCAGCCAGAGCTCGCCAGAGACAGTGAGACACTGCGTCCTGGGCTGGTCGTAAACTCCAAGTGTAACAAAGACCTTCCCTTTCCCAGCTCCCAGGCCTCTCCAGTGGAAGCTTATCCAGGAATTCCTTTGATCTGTGAATGTCCAAGACCATCCATACCTATCCCACGCCTCATTCTCTACTGCAATCTAACAACCCCTACTAAGTCCTCTAGTTTCATTTCCCTTCCTGGAATGAGAGCCTGGGGCAAAGGGGAATGAAAGGGTGGCAAATTAAAGGAACCATGAGGTTGCAGGTTTGATCCCTGGCCTTACTCAGTGGGTTAAGGATCTGGCATTGCCGTGAGCTGTGGTGTAGGTTGCAGATGCGGCTCGGATCCCGCGTTGCTGTGGCTGTGGCATGGCAAAGGCCGGCAGCTACAGCTCCTGATAGACCTCTAGCCTGGGAACCTCCATATGCCGCGAGTGTAGCCCTAGAAAAGGCAAAAAGACAAAAAAAATTTTTTTTCCCCCCTAGGTTTTCAAGTCTGTTGGAATCCTTGAATGTTTCAATATTAACAAGACACCATTTATGGATATTCTTTTTAAAAAGCCCCAGTGAGCTCGCATGTCAGGAGCAGATGCCTCTCAGAGTGTCAGACAGAACAGGCTTGCGATATTTGCACTGAATCCAAACTCGGTACATGGTCAGTTGTTTCCCTCGATTCACTTGCAGCCGGCGATCCACCAAGTTCTGAACCTTTTCCAGTCCAGCAGTAGTGAAAAGCGTGTCCAATTCATCTAGTTTGGAAAGAGAGACGTTTATAAATTCTCCCCTGAAGGGAAAGCACTGTGCCTACCACCTCCCATGTTAATAGGGTTCTGTGAGACTGCTATCCTTATTTATAGATTTTAAATGGCTTGGGCAATACTGTTTAGTCACAAATGTAGCAGTGGCCTGGTAATAGCAAGTCCATGTTCAGGTAGGAGAAGGCAAACCATGTGTGAAGGGCAGCCTGGAACTTAAGAGTCAGCTGATGGGACAGAATTTTCTAGGGTTCTATGTACACCTTACAATTATATGCAAAAATCGACATAAGTAATGTCAAAGCCATTTTATTTTTATTTAATTTTTTTTTCAGGGGAGAGGGTCCATCACTAACTAAGGGCTCAAAAAAGTATGTGTCCTGACTAAGGGCCCAGGAATGAGGGTATTCCTAAGGCACTGGGAGAAGAGGAAACTGGTGGCAGGACAAGCGGCAGAGGGAAGCAGCTCTGGGTTATACCTGGAGCCCAAAGAGCAATGAGTTCGCTCTAACTTGGGTGCATCTAAGGTACAACTCAGCTTAGAGGCTGAAACAGCTGCAGTGGAGTCTTGCAAAATGGGCAGGTTTCCTGTTTTGAACAGTGATAGAGAGGAAGAGCAGCCAGGAGAAGAGCAAAGTGAGGACCAAAAGGCTCAGACAAGCTGAGGCTATTTGGAGAACAGAGAGTGGTTCAAGTTGGCTCATGGGAGGCTGAGAGGTGGGGAGGAGGCTGCGAATGGTAGGAGGGGGCAGCTGATTTCACTTCTGAAAACACACTGGGGAACATTTAATCGGGCTGCCAGCAGAAAAAACGAGGCCTTCATACCTTGTGTGAAGAAGTAAACCCTGGTGCCATCGCCTCTCACATAGAAATTTTCAGATAGACACTGACCTGTGGAGTGATGTTAAAGACAAAGAAACTTTAAAGCACTTTGAATTTCATTGCCAATCAAATGTGCATCAAGATATGTTTCTTGGGGGAGACCTGACTAGTGTCCATGAGGATGCAGGTTCGATTCCTGACCTCACTCATTGTGTTAAGGATCTGGCATTGTGAGCTGCGGCGTAGGTCAAAGCTGCAGCTTGGATCCCACATGGCTGTGGCATAGGCCGGCGGCTGCAGCTCCGATTTGAACCCTAGCCTGGGAACTTCCAAATGCCACAGGTGCGGCCCTAAAAAGCAAAAAAAAAAAATTCTTTTTCTTGGTTACACTGGTATTTTGCAGGAATCTACAATTTCTCTCCTACAAAGCAATGGTGCTTTGCAGAAGAGCAGCCCAAGATAAATAATGAAACCTAAGCATTAGCTAATATAAGTGATTCTAAGCCCCCTTCTCTACAATTCTGCTTCATGATGAAAACAGCTTGTTTCCCTCCCATACCCTAATTAAACAAACAGCACATAAAAACAAAAACAACCTTCTAAATGGTCGTCTGTCCCCTTTCACAATATACTGTTTCTATCATGGGCACACTTCCCCTCTGCTAAGCCCCCTGACCTTTCAATTTAACAACTTGATGTGTAATCCTTCTACACCTTTCTAATGTCAAAGTAATCTCCCTTTCATCTTCAGGTACTATTTCTTATTTGCTGGGTTAAGTTTAAAATACTCATCTGCACACTGCTTTACTCACTTGGTAATACAGACTAGAAAATCCTCCAAGACCAGTGGCACCTGGTCTATCTCATGTGATATATACAACATTCCCTTATCCAGTGGCAGTTACCTAGTTTTCAAGATTGTTTGTTATGCGCATATTATTTGCTGGTTTTTGAGTAATTCCCAAAAGGAGGGCTGTTGGATTGAACAGATACCACCAGAGCGCTTTAAAAAAAAGCCGTAACAATTCCGATTTCTACCAATAATGGAGAAGTGGATCTCTTTCTTTGAATAAGCCAGTAATAGGTTTAAGAACTGGCATCTCACTGCTGTTTTTATTTTCTTAAAGTTTTGTTTTTGGCCACTTCTTGTCTGTTTTTTTGGGTGGGTCACTGATCTTTCCCCTTATCAATCTACCAGCAGCCCTGTTTGAAGAGTACACATATATTTGTCTTTACCTGTTCTATTAACTGAAAATGCTTGTCCTCAACCTGTCATGTCCTTTTTTTTTTTTTTTTTGGTCTTTCTTTTTAGAGCCACAGGAGGTTCCCAGGCTAGGGGTCAAATTGGAGCTGTAGCCACTCGCCTATGCCACAGCCAGATCTGAGCCACGTCTGTGACTTACACCACAGCTCACGGCAGCGCCAGATCCTTAACCCACTGAGCGAGGCCAGGGATCGGACCTGCGTCCTCATGGATACTAGTCAGATTCATTTCTGGTGAATCATGACGGGAACTCCTGTCATTTGTCTTTTAAATTTTTAATGGAATCTTTTGCCATAACACACTTAAAAAAAACTATGTAATCAAATGCCTTTTTTTCTAAAAGAGTTCCCTAATACCTGGATTATATAATCTTCAACTATATACCACCTTATCATGTATTAAGTGACTTTATGTATGGAGCTATATAATTCTAGAATCTCTATTTTGTTCCACTAATTTGTATAAATATTCTGATGGCAAAGCCACTATTTAGTTTCATTCTTTTTTGCGGGGGTGGGGTGGGGTGTACACCTGTGGCATATATAAGTTCCTGGGCCAGGGTTTGAATCTGAGCTGTAGCTGTGACCTATGCTGTAACTGCAGAAATGCTGGATGCTTAGCCCACTGCGCCAGGCTGGGAATGAACCCACACTACCACAGAGACAACGGTGGATCCTTAACACGCTGTTCCACAGTGGGAACTCCACCACTGTTTTGATTATAGTGGGACAATACCTTTTTTGAACCGAAGCTGAGCCATGTCATATCGGCCATAATCTCGCAGAAGCATCATCCCTCCAGGCTTCAGAAGCCTACTCAGCCTGTCAATAGCTTTCTGCATCCTGCGGGGCGGCAGGGAACAAGGGTCAGGTCTCCTTAAGAACTGGGTCCCTATTCCCTGTAGCATATTCCAGAAGGCCAGTGGACTAATCCTGACATACCAACCCTAAAAGCCTGGTTCATCTGCTCTTGTTTCAGTTATAACCTGAGCACATGTCAAAAGTTCTGACGTGCCTTCTGCTGTCTGCTCAAAACTTTGGCTTTGATCTACCGCCTTAGTATGAAGAGGCTTGCTTCTTCAGTAGAGTCCACAGTGAGGGAAGTTATGTGCTCTCTGCCTGGCTCACTTCCCACTCCTCGTGGAGAAGTCATCCCTGCCCTGGGCTCCCATGATCTCTTAGAGGACCCTGATCACCCAGTGTGGGGACTGCTGGTGGATCTACCTGCCTGTCCCACTAGGCCCAAGTTCCTTGAATGCAGACTGTATCCTTCCACCTGTTAAATGAAGACTGAACCTCAAGAACTTAAAATTTACCTCAGATCCACCTCCTAGAGTAATAACAATACAAACAAAAATAAACAAAATGGGACCTAATTAAATTTAAAAGTTTCTGCACAGCAAAGAAAACCCTAAACAAAACGGAGACAAGGAGTTCCCGTCATGGCTCAGTGGTTAACAAATCCGACTAGGAACCATGAGGTTGCGGGTTCGATCCCTGGCCTTACTCAGTGGGTTAAGGATCTGGCATTGCCATGAGCTGTGGTGCAGGTTGCAGACGCGGCTTGGATCCCACGTTGCTGTGGCTGCGGCAAAGGCCGGCAGCTATAGCTCCTGTTAGACCCCTAGCCTGGGAACCTCCATATGCCGCGGGTGCAGCTCTAGATAAGGCAAAAAAGACAAAAAAAGGAAAAAAAGAAAAAAAAGACCAAAAAAACCCCCCAAAATGAAGACAACACACAGAATGGAGAAAATATCTGCAAGTGAAGTGACAAGGGATTAACCTCCAAAATTTGCAGCTCAATGCCAAAAAAAATCAAACAATCCCATCAAAAAAAGAGGCAGAAGATCCAAACAGACAATTCTCCAAAGACATATGGATGGCCAAAAAAGACATGAAAAATGTTCAACATCACTAATTATTAGAGAAATGCAAATCAAAGCTACCATGAGGTACCACCTTATTACACCAGCCAGAATGGTCATCATCAAACAATAAATGCTGGAGATAATATGGAGAAAAGGGAACCCTATTACACTGTTGGTGGGAATGTAAATTGGCGCAACCACCATGGAAAACAGTATGGAGACTCCTCAAAAAATTAAAAATAGAATTACCATTTGATCCAGCAATCCCACTCCTGGGCATCTATCCAGAGAGAAAACCATGACTCGAAAAGATACATGTACTCCTGGAGTTCCTGTCGTGGTGCAGTGGAAACGAATCCAACTAGGAACCATGAGGTTGTGGGTTCGATCCCTGGCCCCACTCAGTGGGTTAAGAATCTGGTATTGCCATGAGCTGTGGTGTAGGTCACAGATGTGGCTTGGATCCTGTGTTGCTGCAGCTGTGGCTGTGGTGGAGGCCAGCATCTATAGCTCTGATTGGACCCTAGCATGGGAACCTCCATATGCCAGAGGTGTGGCCCTAAAAAGCAAAATAAATAAATAAATAAATAAACAAACAAACACACACACACACACACACACACACACGTACTCCTATGTTCACTGCAGCACTATATACAATAGCCAAGACATGGAAACAACCTAAATGTTCACTGACAGAGGAGTGGATAAAGATGTGGTACATACACATATATACAATGGAATATTACTCAGCCATAATAGAAATAATGGCATTTGCAGCAACATGGATGCATCTAGAAATTATCATGCTAAATGAAATTAGTCATACAGTGAGACACCAACGTCATATGCTAACACTTAAGTGTGGAATCTATAAAAGTTGAAAGCCTACTTAAATATTGAAAAATGAACTTTTTAAATATTGAATAATGAACTTTTAATTTTAATGTTTTGTTTCAGGCCCTGTCAGTTTAAAAAAGTTTAGAGCATGTAAACTTCTGCAATTAATGTTTAAAACCATGCTAGGCTGTTTAGTTTGTCCTCGATCTTTATTTCACATTCAAAACATCCCTGTCAGGTCAGATACTACAATAAAACTCTAGAGGAAATGTGGGCTAGAGAAAGTGAGATACTGACCCCCGTGACTGCCCAGCTGATACTGCTTCCTTGAGACAGTATTTCATCTTCATCGGGATGACTGGCTACCTATGTCTAGGAGACTCAACTGGCTGGTATCTTTTAGTATCAACCAAATGACTTTCCTTTTATCTAATTTTGACTTTATGGAATTCTTCTGTACTACAGTTTTCTAAAGAACTTAACACTAAAGAGCGGTTTTTTTAAGAGTCACTAAACTTTGTGCTGTTAATAAACTTGGTTTATTTAAAGCATTTTAAAAGGTCAGTAATGGGGTATTCTCTAAGAGCTGTGGCATCCACAGTTCTAAGACACCATGCTATGCAATCATCAATAGGAAATTTCTCCACACGCCCACTAAGACGGTCCCCTCATTCTTTGGGGAAGTTAAACTATAATAACAAGACGAAGAATCAACCACTGCAGTCAATAAGAAGAGGTTTAGACGCTGAAACAGAAGTTGGACTTTAAGACACATTTACAAAACGGTCAAGAAGCTCGCATCACCTAGGATGGATGGCTTCTTCCTGTGTATCTGAACATTAAATAAAATCCTTTTTATTTCAGTTCCAACACCGTTATCAAGGACCCTGATTAATGCTTGTTTTTACTATGCTACTAGTTAATGGACCTAAAACTTACTTGTCTGGAACAATTGCTGAGAGAACAAATATAAGGATGATGACATTAAGACTACCCCCTGGCACTGGGTAACTCTTTTCTTCATCACAGAGATCGTGAACAAAGGCAAAACACCGAGAAGGATCATATGCTGAATTTGTCTACAGACAGATGGGAGAGAGGACACAGGTTAGAAAATGTTCACATAGCCTCAAGAAATCTTTATTCCTTTCTTCCTTCCCTCCTTTCTTTCTTGTCTTTTTTAGGGCTGCACCAGCGGAATTGGAGTTTTTAGCTGCTGGCCTATGCCACAGCCACAGCAACACGGGATCCAAGCTGTGTCTGTGACCTATAGCACAGTTCACAGGAACGCCGGATCCTTAACCCACTGAGCAAGGCCAAGGATCAAATTCACAACCTCATAGTTCCTAGTCAGATTCATTAACCACTGAGCCAGGATGGGAACTCCAAGAAATCTGTCTTGCTTTAAATGTAACTTTTTTTTTTTTTTTTTGGCTTTATAGGGCTGCACCCATGGCACATGGAGGTTCCCAGGCTAGGGGTCTAACTGGAGCTGTAGCCACCATCCTATGCCACAGCCACGTCAGATCCGAGCTGTGTCTGTGACCTACACCACAGCTTGCGGCAATGCCGGATCATTAATCCACTGAGCAAGGCCAGGGATCAAACCCGCAACCTCATGGTTCCTAGCTGGATTCGTTAACCGCTGTGCCATGACGGGAACTCCTAAACGTAATTGTTGCTACTTCCTACTAAAGGATATAGTTCTTGCCATTACAGCTAACAGTATTATTAACTTTTTTTAGTGGCTGTACCCACGGCACAAAGAAGTTCCTAGGCCAGGTATTGAATCCACCTTCAGTTATGCTGAATCCTTTAATCCATTGTGCTGGGCTAGGGATTGAACCCACACCTCTGCAGTGACCCAAGCCACTGCAGTCAGATTCTTAACCCACTGGGGGAACTTCGTAATTGGTACTTTTAAAGTGGAACATTCCTGATTCCTTTACTTTTAATTTTTATTCTGATGCAGTCAGATTTGAGGACCGGAAAATGATCAGGAAGGTAAGTGACCAAAAGAGCAAAAAGAAACCTTGTAAGAAGAAAAACAAAACCTACTAAAAAAAGCATGATTTAAAACAACTCCTAAGGAGTGCCTGTCGTGGCACAGCAGAAACGAATCCAACTAAGAACCATGAGGTTGCGGGTTCGATCCCTGGCCTCAGTGGGCTAAGGATCCAGCATTGCTATGAGCTGTGTTATAGGTCGCAGACGAGGCGTGGATCTGATGTTGTGTCTGTGGTGTAGCCAGCAGCTGTGGCTCTGACTAGACACCCTAGCCTGGGAACCTCCATATGCTGAGAGTGCGGCCCTAAAAAGCAAAAAAAAAAAAAAAAAAAAAAAAAAAAAAAAAAAAAAAAAAAAAAAAAAAAACAAAAAAAAACAAAAAACAAACAAAAAACCCCAAAAAAACAAATTAAAACAACTCCCAAGAGTTCCCATCGTGGTGCAGCAGAAATGAATCTGACTAGTATCCATGAGGATGCAGGTTTGACCCCTGGCCTCACTCAGTGGGTCAGCAATCTGGTGTTGCAGTGAGCTATGGTGTAGGTTGCAGACGCAGCTTAGATCCCGCATCACTGTGGCTGTGGCACAGGCCAGCAGCTGCAGCTCCGATTGGACCCCTAGCCCAGGAACTTCCATATGGCGCAGGTGCAGCCCTAAAAAGAAAAAAAAAAGACAAAAAAAAAACCTGCCCCCACAACTCCCAACTACAGTATATAACACAGACCACAGAATTCTTCAGGAAAATCTATTTCTCTAGATGTGGAAGATTTTAACTTATACTTTATTGCCATAAAATGAACTACAGATAATCCTCAATATTCATCTGGTCCCCGGTTTGTTCAACTAGACTTTCTGGAGATTGTGAAATCAAGACCCAGTCATTTACGTGAGGTTCTGGAAACACCTGAAGAGAGAAGACTTGTAAAGGACTAGGAAGGGCAAGTGTTTTGGGGTCCTGTGTAAAACCAGGGAAAACCTAGTAGAGATAGCTGGTCTGCAAGGAAAAAATAAAAGGCAAATTTTGGAGAGGGAGGTGTTGTGATAGAAAGAGAGAGCAACAACATTTCACTAGCTGGCCGGTTTGCCTTTGACACCTTTTCAGGGCTGAGTTTTATATGCCCTTGGCTATACTTTATGCCCTTGAGTTCTATGACATTCCCTTTAATTAGTTGAGTTTGTCTAGATGATTCTGTAACCTGTAACTCAAAGAACTCTGAAAGAAATAATCATCTCATTTCAATCTCTCCTTTTTTTTTTTTTGCTTTTTAGGGCCGCACCCATGACATATAGAAGTGCCCAGGCTAGGGGTCAAACTGGAGTTGCTGCTACTGGCCTACACCACAGCCACAGCAACTCGGGATCCTAGTCATGTCTGCAACCTACACCACAGCTCATGGCAATGTTGGATCCCTAATGTACTGAGTGAGGACAAGGATTGCACCTGCATCCTCATGGATACTAGTCGGGTTTGTTACGACTAAGCCACAACAGGAATTCCTCATTTCAATCCTTATAAAGCATAAGTTTGTGGAGGTCAAGAGACTTGTCCAAAGTTCCACAGCAGGCAAATGGCAGATTCTGTATTCACACCTGACCCTCTCCTCTACTCCAGGCTGTTTCAGGACATCTTTTATTTTCGGACCACAGTATAATAAGAAAAGTGTTAGAGACCTTGTCCTTGACTTCTAAGAGACCTTTTCCCCTTTAGTCAGTGAAAATTAGTGATAGGAACACTGCACTTACCCGGACCAGTTCTATAGCTGTGGAAGAAAAATCACAACAGTAAACAAAAAGTCTTGGGTCACTGAAATGGGCAGAAAAGACAACAGAACAATTAGATTACAAACTGGACGCTGTCTGTTCTCTTTTTTGTGTAGCTGAGTTAAAATATCAAAGGCACCACATATTTATGATGTAACCGGTTTAAAACTCCTTAATTTCCCTGATGGCAAAGGTAACTTATAATCAAACTAAGTCAAAACAATCCATAAATGGATAATGTAGACATCTAAACTGTAACCCACAGTTCCCAAAAACCAGTTACCAGCTTAATGTGTTAAGAGTTGTGAGAAACAACTCTTTTTTATTCTTTGCTATTATGCAGTTAAACTTCAAAAAAACACTTACTTGTTAGTTTTTAAAATTGGAAAGACTGTGTTTCCCACACCACAACCAACCTGTAGACAGAATGAACTGTTAATCACAGAACTTTCCAAAGAATTAATTCCCTGAAACCAGATAATCAACAAGAGACAATCTTGCCTAACTGTATTAGGGCAGGTGTAGTGACTGGAGCTAAACAATACCCATGATATTCCTGGACTTTGACCTCAGGAACCTTAAAAATGAGAGTATGGACTTTCATTAGCATATGGGAGATGGTCTGGGAAAAAGGGCATGGGTTGCCTTTACTTTTTGAGTTTTGGCAAATGGTCCTGTAGACAAAATAATTTCTTACTGAACTCCACTATATCATTATTTGCAAAATGTTTCTAATAGACTGGGCTGAAAAATTCATGAAAGGGAGATCATGACAACACCAACCACATAGTGCTGGGTGTGGTAATAATAAAAAGAGCGACCCTTAGCAAAGGGAGTATAGATGGAACATATCTTAACATAATAAAATCTACAACAAGACAAGGATGTCCACTTTCACTACTTCTAATCAACATAATGTTAGAAGTCCTAGCTATAGCTATCTGAGAAGAAAAATAAAAGGTATTCAAATTGAAAGGGAAAGGGTAAAACTGTCAAATGTAGATGACATGATACTATATATAGAAAGCCCTAAAGACGCCACACAAAAAACTACTACAACTGATAAATGAATGTGCAAGGTAGCAGGATACAAAATTAACATACAGAAATCGGTTGCATTTCTTTACATTAACAATTAAATATCAGAAAGGGAGTATAAAAGAAATACCCTTTTAAAAACTTAAAAATAAAATTTTAGGGAATAAACCTGACCAAGAATGTGAAAGATTTATACACTGAGAACTATAAAACATTAATAAAGGAAACTGAATATGATTCAAAGAAATACAAAGATATCCCATGTACTTGGATTGGAAGAATTAATGTTGTTAAAATGGCCATATCACTCACAGCAATCTACAGATTTAATGTGATCCCTATTAAATTACCATTGACTTTTTTCTCAGAACTAGAACAAATAATCCTAGGAGTTCCTGTCATGGCACAGCGGAAATGAATCTGAGTAGGAACCATGAGGTTGCGTGTTCCATCCCTGGCCTTGCTCAGTGGGTTAAGGATCTGGCGTTGCTGTGAACTGTGGCATAGGTTGCAGACGTGGCTCAGATCCCACGATGCTATGGCTGTGGCATAGGCTGGCAGCTGTAGCTCCAACAGGACCTCTAGACTGGGAACCTCCATATACCACAAATGTGGCCCTAAAAAGAAACAAAAGAAAAAAGAAAGAAAGAAAAAAACAGCAAATAATCCTAAAATTTCTATGAAGCCATAAAGACACTGAATTGCTAAAGCAATCCTAGGGAAAAAGAACAAAGCAAGAGGTATAACCCTTCTAGACTTCAGACAATGCTACAAAGCTACATATAGTAACTGAAACAGCATGGTATTGGCACAAAAACAGATATATGGTTCAATGGAACAGAACAGACAACCCAGAACCAAACCCACACACCTCTAGTTGATTAGTCTTCAAAAAGGAGGCGAGAACATACAATGGAAAAGAGTCTCTTCAGCAAGTGCTATTGGGAAAGCTGGACAGCTACATGTAAATCAATGAAGTTAGAATACCCTCTCACACCATACACAAAAATAAACTCAAAATGGCTTAAAGACTTAAATATAAGACATGATACCATAAAACTCCTAGAAGAGAACACAGGCAAAACATAGGCAAAACATTCTCTGACATAAAATATACCAATGTCTTCTTAGGTCACTCTCCCAAGGCAATAGAAAAAGAGCAAAAATAAACAAATGGGACCTAATCAAACTTATAAATCTTTGCAAAGCAAAGGAAACCATAAACAACGACAACAACAACAAAAACCTACAGAATGGGAGAAAATACTTGCAAATGATGTGACCAATAAGGGCTTAATTTCCAAAATATACAAACAGCTCACACAACTCAACAACAAAAAACCAAACAACCCAATCAAAAAATGGGCAGAAGACCTAAGTAGACATTAAAGATGAAAAGACAGCCAACAGGCACATGAAAAGATGCTCAACACTGCTAATTATTAGATGATGGGGAGTGGAGGAGGGACAGATTAGGAGTCTGGGTTTAGCAGATGCAAACTCATATATAGAACAAGGGTAAACCTTGGGTAAACAACAAGGTCCTACTGTATAGGGAACTATATTCAATACCCTGTGATAAACCATAATGGAAAAGCATATGAAAAAGAAAATACATTTTATATATAGAATACATATAACTGAATCATTTTGCTCTATAGCAGAAATTAACACATTGTAAATCAACTATACTTCAATAAAAAAATTTAAAAACCCCAAAACAGCAACCATTTACCAAGGGCTTACTGTGTGCCAGACACTATCCTCAGTCATTTTACATACATTATCTCAATTAACACCCTAACAACTATGAGGCAGAGTCCCATTCTGCTTGGGGAGGGTGAGGAACTAGTACAAGGCAATACCAGGACTCACTCCCAGTCCCAAAACTAATCAGCTATTTGTGGTGCATAGTCACTTTTGTATCAGAGTGCCCTCCCTATACATACCTTTTCAGGCATTTGCTACACCACCAAAACCGAGAAGATAAGAATCCTCCCACACCTGAGAAGAAAGCACCATTCTAACAAACCTCTCCATCTCCTACTACATTAGTGGTAACAGAAGTTGTCTAGTGACCTGGGACTGACTCTTCCAGATTAAGATGCTCCAACTTTGGGTGCAATATAATGTTCCCAGGCAGCACCTTAAGTGATATATCTTTGCCATGACCACGAGGTATCTGGTCTGCATCTAGAGCATTTCATTAGTTCAAAAATGGAGGTGACCCCAGGCCAACATAAGGGTCAAGCTAGCTTCATCAGTCAGAAGTAACTTTTGTGATCAGCCTCTCTACGTCATCCTAAATGCATAACTCACTCACTATGCATAGTGCAGCCTCACTAACCCCACTACCAGAACAATAAAGGGAGGTTACCTCGAGTATTCGGTAGGTGGCTGAGGATCCAGGAAACTCATCAGGACAGATTTCCAGGTGACTGAGTTTCTGAGTTACATTCTCCTCCACAGGAGGTGGCTGTATTTTATGTCCAAAACTGACTGAAGAACAATCCTGCTGTTCTATTATTAAACCAGATCCATCCTCATTGTTTTTACATTCAGGTACTTCGCTCCTCTTTTCCTCTGAGAATAACTCCTTCAAGTGATTTTGGTTTTGGATAGGTGCTAGCTCTGGGAATTCAGTAAAAAGCCAATGTCTGTCCTTGAAAAACCCATTTTCATGGATTTTGTAGAAGTTGTTCCAGTATTTGTTGGCATTGATTTCATAATCAACTGTAAATATTTAAGAAAAAATGTAAGGACCATCTCTCAATATCTTATTTGCATATACTATAAATCATTACCGAGTCACCAATTTTATACTAAAAGTTATACTCAAGTAGAGTCACAGTCTCAGAGTTGGAGGTCATTTAGTTCTCTACCTATCATACTTGAATTTGCTCTATATTCTGTCCTTGCAAGGAGTCCAGTTTCTGCTGGGGAACTTACTACTCACCAATTCTCCTCCCACATCTTCAGATGGTTCTTAACTACTAGAAAATCCTAACATTAGGTAATAAAAACCTCTCTAATCACTTCTGGTCCAAAGGTCCTACTAATTCTCAGGGTTATACAGGACAACTCTTTTGCATCTAAGGGCAATTATTTCCCTTCTAAATCTGTTTTAACAAGTCAAATGTCCTGGGTTCTTCAGTTATTCCCCACATGAAGTCAATGGTATGATACAGGTAGGTCTTCTTTCCATTATGTTCTGCTGCCTGTGGTTCTTTAGTGTGGAGTTCAGAAATGAATCCACTACTACTAATAGATACTAAAAATGGAAACAGAAAAAGAGGAAAAAATATCTTCAGATGAGAAGACATTTGATGATAGAGTACAGGAGAGACTAACATATGGAGTATTTAAAAGACAGTTCTTGGAGTTCCTGTCGTGGCTCAGTGGTTAACGAATCTGACTAGGAACCATGAGGTTGCGGGTTCGATCCCTGGCATCGCTCAGTGGGTTAAGGATCTGGCATTGCCATGAGCTGCGGTATAGGTTGCAGATGTGGTTTGCATTCCGCGTTGCTGTGGCTGTGGTATAGGCCAGTGGCCACAGCTCCAATTAGACCCCTAGCCTGGGAACCTCCATATGACGCAGGTGCGGCCCTAGAAAAGGCAAAAAAAGACCAAAAAAAAAAAAAAAAAACCACAGTTCTTGGGAGTTCCTGCTGTGGCTCAGTGATAATGAACCCGATTAGTATGCACAAGGATGATGGTTCAACCCTTGGTTTCACTCAGTGGGTTAAGAATCCGGGATTCCAGAGTTCCCGTCATGGCTGGGTGGAAACGAATCTGACTAGGAACCATGAGGTTGCGGGTTCAATCCCTGGCCTTGCTCAGTGGGTTAAGGATCTGGAGTTGCTGTGAGCTGTGGTATAGGTTGCAGATGTGGCTTGGATCCTGCGTTGCTGTGGCTGTGGGGTAGGCTGGCAGCTACAGTTCCAATTAGACCCCTAGCCTGGGAACTTCCATATGCCATGGGGGTGCGGCCCTAAAATGACAAAAAAAAAAAAAGAATCCGGGATTCCCACGAGCTGCGGTGTGGGCTGGCAGCTGTAGCTCTGATTCCACCCCTAGCCTGAGAACTTCCATATGCTGCACATGTGGTCCTAAAAAGAAAAAGAAAATAGCTCTTAAGGTGATTGAGGCAGTCCTAGATCTGTTTTTTTTTTAATTAATTATTTTTTTTGAAATAACAATGGTTTATAACTAGATTTCAGTTTTTTGCTCTTTGCCAATACAGGGCCTTGACTAGTGTACTAGGAAGAATTATAACCTAAGAAATTGGATTTCAGTTCCACCACTACTACTAACTAACTAACAGCAAGGCACTTAATGTCCCGAGGTCCAAGTTTCTTTAACTGTAATAAGAGAATGTTGGACTACATGATTTTCAAAATCCCTTTCAACCGCGCTTTGATTTAGTCTTTGTCAAACTAGGGTGACTATTTTGTAGCTGGAATCTTTTAATTGTTGTTCAGAACTCTTTCAGTGGGTACTACTCTTCCAATTTCTGGTCCTACCTTCCACTGTCACTTAGGACAAGGGGCCAACCAGTCCTAGTTTTAGTATCTAGGAATATTTTGCAGTGAAATCATCCACCTCTCCAGAAGCAGCCTCTTTTTCTTTGACCAAACTTATCTCCACTCTGCTTCATTCATCTGTCCTTGGTAGAAGCCCATAAATTCCCATGGGCTTCACACAAGGAAAAAACACACAATTCACCAGTCAGAGCCAAACCCTCCCTTGCAAAACGATATTTAGAATCTGACCACTTGAATCCAGCTTTAACGGCAATATTTCCTCAAAATGTAAGGATGCAGAAAAGTACATTCTCTAAGCAATCATGTGACCACGTGGATGCCATAGGTTATCCTCATTTATCTTTAGTTAAATCACTAGAAAATACTATCAAGATACAGGTGCCTTTTTCCAAACAAAAAAACAAAATCAAAACCCCCTCTACGCCATTAACACGATTTTAAGGCGCAGGCTTTTTCTATCCTTGCCCATCCCCTCCCCTCCCGTTCTACCCCGAGTTCGGTACCAATCCAGTAACAAAGACTCTCGGCGGCTTCGGTTCTCTAGCCTCTCCGGTACAGTACGTCCAGCAGTACGCTGGCTGTCGATACCACTGAGGGCCCACGTGGGCGCACCTTGCTTCCCCTGGCATACCCGCTGGGTACTGTTCTCCTGGACTTCCCTTTCCGCCGCCGCAGCCTGCTCTTCCGACCACTCCACATTGTCCCTGGGAAAATCAAACGGGCAGCTTAGGGGCCTGAGGTTCCCGCTGCGGGCAGATGAGTCTCTGGCTCCGGAGCGCCTCTCCTATGGGAGAAGAGCGCCTCGAGCAGGGAGCAGGACTCAAAGCAGGCGGTCTAGGAGTGCTCCACTGCTCCGGGGCAGAGAGTGACCAGCAGGTCGGGCGAGGGGCAGGGCCGTTACCAGGCATTGTGGTGGAAAACGCGCGCCGGGTCGCTCAGGAACCGGGTCCCAAACTGCTCCCTCTTCCCACCAACCGCAGCAGGAGAACCTTCTGGGTAGGAGCCGTCCATGATACCGGAGCCGGGAATCCCTGTCTCTCCGTAACGCGAGAACTTCCTCCGGGCCACGCCTCCTTCCGGAAGGCGCGGGGTCTGGGCGGGAAAAGACGGACATGGGGCGGGACTGCCCCGGAGTCTGGCGTCAGGGCGGTGCTTGGGCTCCGCTGGGTGGGGTGGGACTCTTTGCGGAAGAGAAGCACGCCCGCCGGCTTTCGCCCGGGAGTTTTCCCAAGGGAAGACCGGCGAGAAAGTGGGAGGCGTTCCACTTGAGGCTCCTTTAAATGCTGGGATTCTTTAATAGGCTCTTTAGTTTCCCGTAAGTTGTAAGACAGGAAAAATCATGCATGACGTTTAAAATTAAGGGTACATAGTTCCAGGATTGAGGATGGTAACATGCAGGATGAGGACATAAGGCACTTTTCCAGCTTCTATAGTCAGTTTTTAATAGTGTGAAAAAGGAAAAGAAATATTCCCCTCCCCCCCAGGATACGAAATGGATTTTCTGAGAACACGAGGTCTGTCCGTTTCAAGTCAAATGGAATATTCAAGGATAAGTTTTTAAAAAATTTATAACCATCCACCTTTTTAAATTATCCGTATGTGACCTTATTTGTACAATCAAAATTGTAATAATGCACATATACTTTGTTGTACTAATACATCTTGAGCCTTACATTTCTATTTTGATAACTACCTCAAACTGATTCTCGAAAGAAGAAAGTATGATGTCAACATATGATTGAAAAGACTTCCAGGAGAAGAGTGATGACTACCGTTTGGAAGAATAGAAGTGAAGGTTAGTTTTTTAGGTAATACTGTAGTACTAGATTTAGTTCACTAGTAACCAGTAATAGTTTACTCTATTGCTGAGTCTTTCCCTAGGCAAAACCAAGGAAAGCAAAGAAATATTCTCACCAAAGAAATGGGAGCAAGCCCTAAACCCTATCTTTAATCACAAAGAAAAATACAGGAGTGAATTAAAAAGATAAGATAGTAAAGAACTTGTGTTTTATTTGAAGACAAAATACTTTTGCCATTTTCCTGGTCTTTTGAAACATTTTGAACAAAATCTCCTTTCCAAAAATCAAGTACAAGGATTTTTACCTTTATTCTCAAGGCCAATTGTTTGCACATAAGGTGGTTGGTTTATATTTAATCTTGGTATCTTGTTCTCTCATCTACAGACTTTTTCTCCTCCACATGCCAAAAGCTGCTTGTGGTCTCAATCTGTGTATCTTCTTGCAGTCTCACTGTGTTATCTTTGTCTTCACTTGAAGTTACTTGTTATATATTAGTTCCAATGATTAGTGCCATTTAAAATGTCAAGCACCTTGGGCCTTTTAGTATAACGTGATAAAGTATCCTAAACTTAACTTTTATACAATTTTCTTTGGTTGACCTGTACACCTCATTTTTTGCCATTTTTTGAAGCACCTAGAATAATATTTCAGAAGGAATTTGGAAGACAAGGCTAAGTCTCAGCAGTATCAGCCATATCAGACTTTACGCTGAGCTGTAGCGTCAGCAAGCACTGCCCTCCCGAGGAGCTAAGGGTCCCTCTGCTGGTGAGTCGTGAGAACTCTTCCAGCTCAGTGCGTGGTACGGGTTCAAAGCACGGAAAGATGTAGAACTCTCTGTCTAGGTTACTGCTGTGGTCTAGGTAACTGCCCTGAGGGTTAACCCTGGACAAGGGCAGTTAACCGTTTCAGGCTTTTCCTTCAGTTCCAATCAGTGGAAGTTCTAGGCAGTGTAAGAATGTGCCTTGGAACTGAAGGGTTGGGGAAGGGATCCTAGTGTCCTAATTTGCTCTCTTTAACATTTCATAGAACCTGGACAGCCACTGTAGTAGCTGTAGATACTGAATAAGCTGGTTTAACAACTTTAATTTTAAATTGGCTTTTGTATTTTTTTCCTTATTGCAAAATAAATATGCTTATTTTAGAATATTGAGAAAATACAGGTAAGACAAAAGAAAAAAGAAAATATCCCATCCTACTCTAATTTTGCCTGTTAAGCACTTTGGCTTATAACCTTTCAGTGTTATTTTTTCTAATTTATTTATAGAAATCATTTTTAGTTTCATGGAGGTATAATTTACATGCAATTGAATTCATCCACTTAAAATGTATCATTGGATGAGCTTTCACTAAAAACTTGTATAGTTGTTTCATTTTTTTCTTAATGAATTTTATTACAGTTATTGGTGTACAAAAATCATCACGAGTCAATTTGATAGCATTTGCGTCCCAAACCCTCAGTGCATCCCCCCGTACAGTTGTTTTAGAACGATCCCATAAAGTTCTCTCATGCCTTTTAGCAATTGTAGTCTGCTTTGTAATTGTGGATATTATTTTTTTACTTGAAATGTTGCAAAAACATCCTTTTAAAACATCATTTTAATGACCCTGATATTGTTTTGTATAGCTGTATAGCTGTATCATCATTTATTGGACATTTAGACTACCTTAAGTTTCTTACTACTAAAAATTCACCATGGGAGTTCCCATCGTGGCACAGCGGAAATGAATCCGACTAGGAAACATGAGGTTGCGGGTTCGATCCCTGGCATTGCTCAGTGGGCTGAGGATCTGCGTTGCTGTGAGCTGTGGTGTAGGCTGCAGTCGTGGCTCGGATCTGGTGTTGCTTTGGCTCTGGTGTAGGCTGGCAGCTATAGCTCCGATTAGACTTCTAGCCTGGGAACCTCCATATGCCACGGGTGCAGCCCTAAAATGACAAAAGACAAAAAAAAAAATTCACCCTGAAAAAAAAAGTTCCTGTTGTGGCATAGCAGAAACGAGAATCTGACTAGTATCCATGAGGATGAGGCTTTGGTTCCTGTCCTTGCTCAGTGGGTCAGGGATCTGGCGTTGCTGTGAGCTGTGGTGCAGATCATAGACATGGCTCGGATCCTGCGTTGCTGTGGCTATGGTGCAGGCTGGCAGCTGTAGCTCTGATTTGACTCCTACCCTGGGAACTTCCATATGCCGCAGGTGGGCCCCTAAAAAGCAAAAAAAAAAAAAAAAAAAGTTCACCATGTGAGGAGTTCCCACGTGGCACAGTGAGTTGAGGACCTGGCACTGTCACTGCAGTAGCTTGGGTCATACTGTGGTTTGGGTTCAATCCCTGGCCCATGGAACGTCCACCTGCCACAGGGGGACCAAGAAAAAGTGCAAAAATTCACCATGAGAAAAATCCTCATAATGAAACCATTTTGTACAGTCATGATTCTTTTTTTCCATGATTATTTCTTTAGGATTAACTTCTAGAAGTGGAAGTGCTAAGTCAATGGTTATAATCAGCTCCATTACTCCATTACTAAGCTCTGGAGGTCAGAGCATTTTATCTGTTTGTTCATTTTTTTTTTTTTTTGTCATTTTAGAGCTGCACCTGCAGCATATGGAATTTCCCAGGCTGGACATATAATTGGAGCTGTTGCTGCCGGCCTACATCAGAGCCATAGCAACGTGGGATCCGAGCCGTGTCTGCAACCCTACACCACAGCTCACAGCATTGCCGGATCGTTAACCCACTGAGTGATGCCAGGGATAGAACCCGCAACCTCATAGTTCCTAGTTGGATTTGTTTCCGCTGCACCATGACAGGAACTCCTGTTCACTGTTGTTGTTGTTTGTTTTTTTACCAGTTGCACCTGTGACATATAGAAGTTCCTGGGCTAGGGATCATATCAGAACTGCAGCTGCAGGCTTATCCCACAGCCACAGCAATGCCAGAACTAAGCTGCATCTGCAATCTACACCACAGCTTTTGGCAATGCCAGATCCTTTTAACCCACTGAGCTAGGCCAAGGATTGAATCTGCATCCTCATGGAAGCTATGTCAGGTTCTTAACCTGCTGAGCCACAATGGGAACTCCTCTTCACTGTTTAAATATCCAGGTCTGAGAACAGGTCTAGTACACTGTGTGCAGCTCAGGACATAATGTTGAATGAATGGCTAAGTATCTGTTGCTGTATTCCATCAGAGGGATGCCAGTTTATGCCGTCATCAACAGTGTGTGACAAGTTAACAGAATGTATTACTGTACATCTTAGATTTTCCAGGAAAGCTCCACTCAAAAATATTCCATCCTGTTATTCCATTGATCCAAGGAAATATTTGATGAATTCTAATATTTTGGCATCCAAATTACATCTCTTAGATTATACTGTCATAGCCATCAAAAAAAAAATCTCTTGTCAAACCATAAAGTTTGTTTTTTGGGAAGAACACAGGGTCACTTATCTATAATGTTATCTATTTTTATCCCAATCATAACATTATAAAGAATAGCAAATATATTTAGACAGTTTTGAATATTCAAGGTAATGCAAAATTACTTCAAGTCTATTTCATTGAACAGTTTCGGTAACCTTTGCTATACTCATTGCTTTTTCCTGGCATGTTATAATTTTACATTAGTCTTTTTAGGGCAGCACCCCGAGGCATATGAAGATTCCCAGGCTAGGGGTCTAGTCAGAGCTACAGCTGCAGGCCTATGCCACAGCCACAGTGACGCCAGATCCTTAACGCACTGAGTGGGCCCAGGGATTGAACCGACGTCCTCATGGATACTAGTTGGATTCGTTACCACTGAGCCACAATGGTAAGTCTTTATAATTTTACATTATAAGCTACTGTCTCCATCAATATGGAACATGTTTTTTTTCTAAAATAAAAAAATGTAATGGATGATATACACTTAAATATTATTAAAATAATAAATTTAATGTTATTTATATTTCTACAAAAATATCGCAACCCCTCAAATTTGTAATATAGTTATACATGTGCTTGTCTATTAGATGTATTAAAGAACAACAAATTTAATGGATGAGATAAAATTTAAAAAAAATTTTTTTTTTTTTTGGTAAATGCATAAGAGTGGGATTGCTGGTCTTGTTTATAAAGTTCCTGTCTTTCATTCTGAAAATCTTCTCGAGGCATATGTAGCACTAGTAAAAATCTGGTCTGGAACCTTTTTTTCTTTTTTTAAGAGGGACCAAACTCAAAAAGAATATTATTTCCAACCAAAATCCACCTTTAATTACAACCTCTACAAAACTGTATCCATGAGGATGCGGGTTTGATCTCTGGTCTCACTCAGTGGCTCAGGGATTCGGGGTTGCAGTGAGCTGTGGTGTAGGCCTGCGGCTGCACCTCCAATTCAAACCCTAACCTGCAAACTTCCAGATGCCTTAGCTTTGGCCCTAAAAAAAAATTTAAAAACCCCAGAAAACACTTTCTCTTTCATTGACTTTAACAGTATGCGGAGAATGAGATCAGCTATCTTTGAGAGTAATTAAGGAAATCTGGTCTGAAGCTTTGCAGCTAAGGAGCCTTAGGAAAACCCGAGTCTACTAATCAAGGTTCCCTGGGGGATTGTGAAATTATTTCCTGAAATTGAAAGTTCACTGACCTCTGCTGTCTCTGGCCTCTTTCACAAACAAGAAAAAAACGAATGCTGCTTTAGTCACATAAACTCAGATGCTTGTTACTGAGAGGCCAATTAGGAGTTCAGGACAGACCTGTGTCAAGGTTAGGGGCCAGCTTTGCTTTTCTCCTTCCTGCTGAGGCCCGGGCACTTTTGAGCCAGGTGGGGGCAGCAGAGTGCAGCTGGTTGCTGGGGGGAAAAACAGCCAGGCATTTATTTACTAGTAAGAAGTAGGAAAGGGAAACCATAGTATGACAAACTTTTTTTACTGTTCAGAATTCAAAAGATGTCAACATTTCCAGCTGCTAAGAATGTACTAGACAAAAGCAAGAATAATTTTGATATCTATGAAAAAGTAGTTTGCAATGAGCTGTTTAGAAAATGTAGAAATTTCATTGTCGAAAACCTTTGCCACCTTTCCGTTTTCTTTTTCTTCCTGTGTCTGCATCACATTCACTGATATCCAAAGAGGAAGAGAATACAGAATTGTGGAAGGAATTTCTATTCACGTAGGCATCATATAACCTTAAGTCCTTTGGGGAAAGTAATTCTTGGCAGACATTCCAGGACCATGTATAAGTAGAAAAGGTGTCATAAAAGGACTCATTTTTACTATCTATTCCAATTAAATCTCCTCGGATCTTTTGCCAGAGGTTTAGCATTTGTTTCCGGTGCTCAAGGGCAATTCCCGAGTTATAGGTATCTGTAGCTCTCTTTACCTGCAGTAAGACAGCAGAAGTTTATAGCAGTTACCTTAAAATATCTTTGGTTTGTGGACCACAATGCTAAATATCTCAAGAGTTATGTTCCCAGATTACTTGAAAGTCACTGAATTTATATATCAGGTAGTGTCTCTTGAGGACATGTGAGTTAGGAGTTGAAGGACAATGAAACTGTATTACTTGGGAAGTTTTATTAATTTTTATAATGAGAAATTATTTTTACAATAAGCTTTATAATAACTTAAAAACATAGTAGACTAAAACAAGGAGGAATTGTGGGATGGAGATAGTCTCTGGATATAGTAGAAGTGCCAAGGATGGCAGTCAGTCCTGCCTAGGGCAGGGAGGGAGAAGATGCTGAGCTGAGCAGGTCCTCAAGGTTTTATTAAATTGGGGGAGGGGGTGGTGATGGGAAGGTGTTCCAGGGGGAGGGGACAGATAAACAAAGACTCAAAGGCAATGAATCTGGGAGCTGGTAGGGGGAAGCAAGACACTTTGGTATTGCTAAAGCATCAAATTTAAAGTGAAGTGGGAGGGGAGTTCCCATTGTGACTCGGTGGAAACAAATCTGACTAGGAACCATGAGGTTGTGGGTTCGATTCCTGGCTTCGCTCAGTGGTTTAAGGATCCAGTGCTGCTGTGAGCTGTGGTGTTGGTGGCAGACATGGCTCTGATCCCATGTTGCTGTGGCTGTGGTATGTATGCCGGCAGCTATAGCTCTGATTCAGCCCCTAGCCTGAGAACCTTCATATGCTGCAGGTGCAGTTCTAAAAAACAATAAAGTGGGAGGGAAGGAATGATGAGGAGAGGCAGGTCAGGTGTAGTTTCTACACCTGAGACCCTAAGACGTTCTCAGGGAGTTCCCATGTCACTCAGCAGGTTAAGTATCCAGTGTTGTCACTGCAATGTCCTGGGTTGTTGCTGTGGCATGGGGTTTGATCCCTGGCTTGGGAACTTCTTCATGCAGTGGGTGTGGCCAACAAACAAACAAAACAAACAAACAAACAACACTTATTCTCAGTGAGGTTGGGGAGCCCTTTTGTCAGTGAAAATCATGTAGTGAGCTAAATCCCTCAGTTGTGTGTACTATCATTGAGAGGGAAGCATTCGTTTCTCAAGCAGGACAGTGACACAGTTTGGAGATTTAGCTCTCTTCTACACAGCAGCTGTGTGGAGAAAGGGTGGAGCGATGAGGAAGGGATAACAGACTGGAGGTTGTTGTCTAGGTAAAGTCTATGAGGGCCTCATTTAAGGGAGTAGTAACAGGATGGAAAAAAGGGGACAGACTTGAACAATTTTGGGTAGAATGGGAGTAGCCAGATTTTGTGATTGGTGGACATAAGGAGTGAGGGAAAAGTATAAATTAAGGATGGCTCCGGGCCTTCTAGCTTCAGTGCCTGGGCAGATGGTAGTATCAACAACTGAGATATGGAATCCCCAAGGAAGAGCCAGTTTGATGGAGAAGATGGTGAGTTCTGTTTGGGACATATCCGGTTTGACATGCTGTGAGACAGCAGGGTAGAAATGTTCATCAAGCAATCGGTGAGATGAGACAGAAGTAGTGGTAAGAAGTCTGGGCTACTGACAGTCACCAGTATATAGGTGAGAGCCAAACAAGGAGGTAGATTGAGATAGCTCAGAGAAAACTCACCCTAGCCGTTCCCTTACTTAATGCAGAGATTGCCAATGTTCTGCTGCGACTGCATGATAGGGATGCCAAAGAATTGGTCTTCTAAAGTTTCCTAGCCCTTGGGGCACCCAGTATCCCAGGACTGGAGCCCTTTGGCTCTGAGTAACCTCCATTTACTCCATATATTTTTGCTATGATGAGACAGAGGTTGGGAGCCCAATCCTTTGCGTTCTTGGGGCTGCAGCAGTATTTGCCGCCGTGGTTCCATTTATTGCAATGTATTACTACTGCTCCTTTTCTTCTCTGTGTCTCCAACCCTCACTTTTAGCTCACTATAGATAGGAACTATGTTTTTTATTCTGTGGTATCTCCTAATTCCAGAACTTTCTTAATACTGGACAAATATTTACTGAACAAATGAATGTATATGGTAAGAAGAGCAACAAAATGAAACTAGAAAACTAGGAAATATCAAGACTTAGGGGGTAAACACTCAGGAAAGAGAACAGAGGAAAGAACACAGAACTACAAAGAGAATCGAAGATGCCATACTGTAAAAGGCCAAGAAGTAGAAAATGTCAAATCTGATCATTAGTGTCAAATGCAGAAGCGAGGTGGCATAAAATAAATACACCCCAGTCTGTCTCTGGACTACAAATTCGCTATACTCAGGATACAAAAGTAAATAGGCAGCACAGAGTTGTGGGTAAGAGTGTTTTTCTGGAGCCAAGCTGCCCATGCTTATAATTCTGGCTCTATTATGTCCTAGCTGTGTACCTTCGGGAAAGTCACCTAACCTCTGTGTATATATCTGTAAGATGACAATGAGTAACAGTGCTTGCCTCACTGTATAGCACCTGTACTTGTAGAGTACAGTGCCTGCCACCTAGGAAGCATACTTAAACTTTTTTTTTTTTGGTCTTTTTAGGGCCGCACCCCCGGTATATGGAAGTTCCCAGGCTGGGTGTCGAATCGGAGCTGTAGCCACAGCCTACGCCACAGCCACAGCAACTCGGGATCTGAGCTATGCCTGTGACCTACACCACAGCTCACTGCAACACCGGGTTCCTTATGGGCTCAGCCAGATCCTTAACCCACTGAGCGAGGTCAGGGATCGAACCTGCATCCTCATGGATGCTAGTCGGGTTGGTTAACCACTGAGCCATGACAGGAACTCCTACTAAAACTATTTTCATAGCTATTATTCATTTAGCTGCCATAATAAATATGCATTCACTCATCATGATTCCCTGAGTACACTACTCACTGTGACTGCAGTTTACTATCTTAACTAGTTTTCCAGCATGAAATAAATGAATATCCCAGAAATGATGCTGGGTATGGCTCTATAGGTGATTAATTAGCAGGGTGAATTGTAACAGTTAATATTGAGTACTTTTGATTATAGAACAAGAAATGTCATTACAATGGGTAAAAATTTTAAATGATCTTGTCTTTTTTTCATATGGAAGTTCCCAGACTAGGGGTCGAATCAGGACTGCAGCTGCTGGCCTACACCACAGCCAGGGCAATGCCAGATACACTGATCTGAGCTGTATCTAAGACCTATGTGCAGCTCACCAAATCCTTAATCCACTGAGCAAGGCCAGGGATTGAACCGACATCATCATGGATACTAGTCAGGTTCTTAACCTACTGAGGCACAACGGGAATTCTGATCTTGTCTTATTTTGTTGCTGCTGTCTTTTAAAGAAAGAGAGCAGAAAAAAAAATCTCTTGGGTTTATGGTTGTAGTACTGAAGTGGAAAACATTTCTGTTACTGCTTTCTGGGAAGGTGTTCAACAGCGAATACTCACGTGCTGTTTAATAGCAGCTGCATCAGACACTGTCCAGTTCTGCTTTCTCTTGAATATTTGGTCAATGGCGAGGATGTCAGTTGGGTAGCCTGAGTTAGGGTTGACAGGCTTTATATTTGCTGCCTTTATATATGTTTAAAAAAAGGTTAGTAATATATTTTACTTGAATTAAACAACAAAGACATAATACACCGAAGTACATTGTAATATGGAAGGGTTTGTATATGATTTATAAGGTTATTTCTATACCACTTGTCAGCTGTTTGGGGGCACCCGGTATAGTGTTATGTGTAAACAGATGTCTAGCAAAACTTTTTTTTTTTTCTTTTGCTTTTTAGGGCTGCATCTGTTGCATATGGAAGTTCCCAGTCGGGGGGTCAAATCGGAGCTGCAGCTGCCACCCTTTACCTCAGCTCACTGCAGTGCCTGATCCCTGACCCACTGGATCATCCTCTTGGATACAAGTTGGATTCATTTCCACTGTGCCACAATGGGAACTCCCCAAACTCTCTTAATAGTGAAGCTGCTTATAAGAGAGGTATTGACCAGAGGATGGTTTACATGTGGGATGGATGTGGAGGGTAGAGAGGAGTCAACTCCATCCTCATCCAGACTTCCAAAGCACTGAAAATGATCATGCCCTCCAGAGTACAACATACACCACTTCCAAAATTGTCAGAGGAAAGCAGCCATCTGTTGCCCCTGTTTCTGGACTGCTGACCAATGTAAATAATGTGGATTGCTCTCTTTGAAAATGTGTATTACCCAGTCTCAACCAAGCCCTCCATACTGCAGATGTTACTTTTCTTCATTTGCTGTAAACTGTCTTACAGTCCTCATAGCGGTTGCTGGAAAACCAGACCTTCAGACTTTCTTAGCTAATGATCTTGTCTCTTCAAGTCCATCTAACATTAATTCTGTTAGCTCTTCTTCCCACCTTAGGATTTCTCCATCCTTTGACCCGTTTTCCTTCCCTCTTATATGTGAGTTTTCCCAAATTTCCTATGCCAAAGTATCCCCGTTGTATCTTTATTTATTGGCCTCCTGTACCTTATCCCTTTAATTTTCCCCTTCCAGGGCCAGCTTCATGGGTGTATGCTCTGTGCAGTTACACAGGACCTTGTACTTAGGATGGCCCTGAGTTTGGTTTAATTCTTACCTATTTTTGGTCAAGGGGACCTATATTTTCATTTTGCACCGGACCTAGCGAGTTATATAGCCAGAATTGCCCCTCTCCTGTCTTCAAACATCTTTAATTTCTCTTCTCTCTGAGCAGTGGTTTTCAGCTTTGGCTGCATGGTGGAACTTTAAAAAATACTGAGGCCTGGGCCCTACTCCCAGAAGACTGATTTAATTGGATAGGGTTGTGGCCTGGGCACCAGGATTTTAAAAGCTCTCCCTCATGGTTCTTGTGCAGCCAAGACTGAGAATCAGAGCTCTAAGGGTTCTTCCTCCTAGCTACAAATGTGCTTGTTTCTTATATCCTGAAACAATGTCTTCTAGACTCTGATTCTATATCAAGCTATAGTTCTATTGTTCTCTTCTTTAACAGTTAAATTCTTTTCTTTTTTTTTTGACTTTTTAGGGCCACACCTGCGGCATGTGGAGGTTCCCAGGCTAGGGATCCAATTGGAGCTACAGCTGCCGGCCAACACCACAGCTCACGGCAACACCGGATCGTTAACCCACTGAGCAATGCCAGGGATAGAGCCCTCAACCTCATGGTTCCTAGTTGGATTCGTTTCTGCTGTGCCACGACTGGAACTCCAAACAGTTAAATTCTTTAAGAGGAGTTGATCAGCTCCACCCCTTCTTTGCTTTATCAGTTTCCAAAGATGCATGATAAAAATCTCCTATTGTAGGAGTTTCCATTGTCGCTCAGTGGTAACAAATCTAACTAGTATCCATGAGGACGTGGGTTCAATCCCTGGCCTCACTCAGTGGGTTAAGGATCCAGTGATGCCATGAGCTGTGGTGTAGGTCGCAGACTTGGCTCGGATCGGGAGTTGCTGTGGCTGTTGGTGTGGCCAGCAGCTACAGCTCTGATTTGACCCTTAGCCTGGGAACCTCCATATGGCTGAAAAACTCCTACTGTAATTATGGATTTGCTTATTAATTTAGCAATTACTTTTACCATGTATAATGTCTTAAAAAGTCTAAATCTAATCCGTATTATTCTGTTAATTATTACCTTCTCTGTCAACTTACTAGGTGCATATATGTTCAGGATAGTTATATCTTCCTGATGATTTAAGAATTTTATATTTTGTTAACAATTTTTATTTTTATTTATTTATTTATTTATTTATTTATTTATTTTGTCTTTTTGCCTTTTATGTAGAGCCGCACCCGCGGCATATGGAGGTTTCCAGGCTAGGGGTCTATCAGGAGCTGTAGCTTCCGGCCTTCGCCACAGCCACAGCAACGTGGGATCCGAGCCACGTCTGCAACCTTCACTACAGCTCATGGCAATGCCGGATCCTTAACCTACTGAGCAAGGCCAGGGATCGAACCCGCCACCTCATGGTTCTTAGTCAGATTCGTTAACCACTGAGCCACGAAGGGAACTCCCAATTTTTAAAAATTAAAGTATACTTGACTTACAATATCATATTAGCTTTTTTTTTTTTTTGCCACACCTGGGCATGTAGAAGTTTCTGGGCCAGAAACTGAACATGTGCCACAGCTGTAACCAGAGCCACAGCAGTGACAATGCCAGTTCTTTAACCTGCTGAGCCATGAGGAAACTTCCAATATTAGTTTTAAGTGTACAGATAGTAATTCAATATTTTTATAGCTTAGACTCCATACAAAGTTATTGTAAAATATTACCTATATTCCCCATGTTGTACATTAAATCCTTGTAACTTACTTATTTTGGATCTAGTAGTTTGTACCTCTTAAACCCCCTCACCTATTTTGCCCTTGACCCCGTCCTTCTTCCCTCTGGTAACCACAAGTTTGTTCTCTGTATCTGTGAATCTATGTCTGTTTTGTTATATCTGTTTGTTTTATTTTTAAGATTCTCTCGCTCTCTTTTTTTTTTTTTTTGGTCTTTTTGCCTTTTCTAGGGCCGCATTCACGGCATATGGAGGTTCCCAGGATAGGGTTCGAATCAGAGCTGTAGCCACCGGCCTACACCACACTCACGTCAACACCAGATCCTTAACCCACTGAGCAAGGCGCCAGGGATTGAACTCACAACCTCATTGTTCCTAGTCAGATTTGTTAACCACTGAGCCACGATGGGAACTCCAAGATTCTCTTGATGATATTTATTTTTTGTCTTTTTAGGTCTGCACTTGAGGCATGTGGAAGTTCCCAGGCTAAAGGCTGAATTAGAGCTGTAGCTGTCAGCCTACACCACAGCCACAGCAACACAGGATCTGAGCCGCATATGCGACCTACACCACAGATCATAGCAAGGCTGGATCCTTAACCCACTGAGAGAGGTCATGGATTGCACCTGAATCTTCACAGATACTAGTTGGGTTCATTACTGCTGAGCCACGAAGGGAACTCCATGATGATTTTTAAAAATTATTATATAGCATCTTTAACTTTGGTAATATTTTCCTTTCCACATACTAATATATGGATAACAGCATATTTTGATTTGCATTTGCCTTATATATATATATCTTTTTCTATCCCTTTCAAATTTCTGTCATAATTTAAGTGTGTCTTCTTTAAAGAATATATATCTGAAAATTATTTTTAAAAATCAGAATCCTGGGAGTTCTCGTCGTGGCACAGTGATTATTGAACCCAACTAGGAACCGCGAGGTTGCGGGTTTGATCCCTGGCCTCGCTCAGTGGGTTAAGGATCCAGCGTTGCCATGAGCTGTGGTGTAGGTTGCAGATGCGACTTGGATCTGGCATTGCTGTGACTCTAGCGTAGGCCAGCAGCAAAGCTCCGATTAGACTACCTAGCCTGGGAACCTCCATATGCCGTGGGTACGGCCCTAAAATGACAAATGCCAAAAAATAATAATAATAATAAATAAAATAAAATAAAAATCAGAATCCTTTAACTTGAAAGTGATCCTTCCTGCCTTTCTCTTATTTCTTATTTTTATTTTTTGGCTGTGTCTGCAGCATGCAGAATTTCCTGAGCCAGGGATCAAACTCAAGCCACAGCAGTGACAATGCCAAATCCTTAACCGCTGGGTCACCAGGGAATTCCTCACTTATTTTTTTAAGCTGGTGTGCTTAATATTTTATTGTGATTACTGATAGATTTGGATTTTTCTTCCCATATTGTTTTGCGCTTTCTATTTTCCTGTGTTCTCTCTTTTGTATTTTTTCTTTCTCTACTGGTTTGGCACTTGTTTAGTTTTTAATGATTATCCTCACATTTTTAATATTCACAATTAATATAACAAATTATAGATTTAATCAACATCATAAGCTTCTAGCCAAACAATAAAGGGAACTTAGCTTTAATTCTGAGCCCCACCCTCCTCATCTTCCATATTGTTTAATATTCTCCAAACCAGTACTTCTTATTTATTTCAAATTTTTTGGAGGGGGCTGCACTTGTGTCATGTGGAAGTTTCCAGGCCAGGGATTGAACCCATGCCACAGTAGCAACTCGGGCTGCTGCAGTGACAATGCTGGATCCTGAATGCATTGCACCGCAAGAGAAATCACTTTCAAATTTTTAGAGGGTAAAAAATGCACATGATTCAAAATTCTAAAAGTGTGGTGAGTATACGCTGTGATCTCCCTGCCACTTCTGTCTTCTAACCCTCTAGTTTTCTTTTCCACAGGCAAACAATGTTATTATTTTCTGGGGTTTCCTTCCAGGCTATTTTACAAGAAAAAAATACATATTTCATATTCATTTTTCGTATTTGTTTCCTTTTACACAAATAGTGGTATATACCACACATACTGTTTTGCATCTTTTTTTTTTTTTTTTTTGCCTTATTTGGGCTGCACCCGCGGCATATGGAGGTTCCCAGGCTAGGGATCTAATCAGAGCTGTTAGCCGCTGGACTTCGCCACGGCCACAGCAACGCGGGATCCGAGCCGTGTCTGCAACCTATACCACAGCTCACGGCAATGCCGGATCCTTAACCCACTGAGCAAGGCCAGGGACCAAACCTGCAACCTCAAGGTTCCTAGTCGGATTCGTTAACCACTGAGCCACCACGGGAACTCCCTGTTTTGTATCTTGCTTTTTCCATGTGGAACTCTTTCACACCATCACACAAATAATTTCTTAGCCATTAAAATGGCTCAGAATATTTCTTTGTGTGTTTGAAATCTAATTTAATGAGTTCTTCCTTTTTTTTTTGATGGGTGGGGGCCTGTGCCTGTGGCATGTGGAAGTTCCCAGGCCAGGGATCGAACCTATGCCACAGCAATAATCAGAGGCACCAGGGAACTTGTAATTTAACTAGTTCTCTATTAATGGTCAGTGCTTTTCCCCAAAAGCTTTTGCTAGTAGAAATGACCATGTAATGAACTGCCCTATATGGGTGGCGTCTGGAATATGAGCAAGAGTAGCTGTATATCCTGGGTAGTATCCTAGGAGTGGAATTGCTACGTCATGAAGGTGACAGAATATGCCACTCCAAAACATGCCACTTTGGCATATGGATTAATTTGAGCTAGAGGCACCTGAAGAACAGCAGGTGTAAGAAACATACACTGAACACTCCTTTTTCTTCCTGAATACAGGAGATAACCTCCCCTCCCATTTGGAAAATGTCCTACCTATACCAGGAGGAAAGTAACTTTCATATCATTAGGACAAGGAGTCAAGGCAGAGAGAAATCTGTACAAACTTTTTAATTTTATTTTTTATGATTTTAGAGAAGGCTCTTTTTTGTCTTTTCGGGACCACACCCGCGGCACATGGAGGTTCCCAGGCTAGCGAGCTCCCTATTGCTGCCTGCCGGCCTACTCCACAGCAACGCCAGATCCAAGCTGCGTCTGCAACTTACACCACAGCTCATGGCAATGCTGGATCCTTAACCCACTGAGCGAGGCCAGGGATTGAACCCACAACCTCATGGTTCCTGGTCGGATTTGTTTCTGCTGTGCCACAAGGGTAACTCATTATTCTTATACTCCCCACTCCTAGCCCCAAGCCTAAGATTGTATTTTTCAGTAAGTTTAAAACTGTATGTTGAAATTAAATATTTTTACCTGGGCTTTAAATTTAGGAACATGGCTATGGAATCTAGTTTGAAATATAATGACTGAAAAATATTTGTCATTAAAAGGCATGTTAAGTTAGAACTTAAAAACCTAAGTATTTAACTGACATGACAGAATCTAAGTCTCACCTGTGTTTTCCAGTCTTTTTTATGGAAAAAATAGTCCTCAAAGAAATTCAGAGGCTCCTTTCTCCTTAGCATTTCTAATTTCTGTATGTCTTTGAATGGCTTTCCCATCACCACCCCATCCACATTAGGAAACAGTGGAAAGATGGGTATTTTTGAATATGGGCTATTTGAAGGAGGGTTGCATCCTAAAAAGATAAAAAATGGTATTAAAAATACTGTAAGAAGAAATTCCCATAAAACACATGCACGTGGTGCCTCTTTGGTTCTTAGTCTACTCATCTCCTCAGTGGCCATGATAATCCCTTCTTCATTCTCCCGCTCCCACCATCCACCCATCCACAGACTCTCAGCTTCATCCAGGTGCCTGGGGATTCAGGTAAGACGTACATTTGCTTTCAAATGATATCTGTGTGACAGAGACCAGTCACTCAGAATAGGCTGTGGCCCTACTCTTAAAGCACTTGGCATCTAGTATTTATTTCTGACCAGTAATATACAAATAAATCCTTTACAACAGTGGGGAGAGTACAAATGGCTCTTACTCTTGAGATCTTCAAGAAATTTAAATAAATCTTTTTCTTTCATTATTGCAATCCGGGCAGCATAAGCATAGGTAGCTGTACTTGAGTTTGGAGGTGTGCATATGTCTGGGCTAAATCTCCCTTTCCCATAACCCAGAGTGTAGGGGCTCCACACCATTCTTGAGGTAGTTTCTTGGAATTTTCTTCGGAAATAGCTAGGGGAAAAAAAAGGGTAATCCAGAGATGGTTAAAAAGAGCTATAGTCCTACTGAAAAGGTGCCTGGATAATGGATAGAAAGAAAAATGTTGCGTTATATATGCTGAATACATTCATTTTAAATTTAATTTGTATATTCTATATTATTTATTGAGTGCCTGTTTCTGTGACATTTATAGAATATCCATTGATACTTTCACAGGCCATTGATTACTTTATATGTGTAGTCTCTTGGCTTTGGCTTCCTTCCCCTTTCCCCAAAATTCATGGTCTTATCTAGAAAAATACCTATTGATTACGATCCAAGACAAAATTTTAAGTGGTACTGAGCCACGACGGGAACTCTAAGAAAGAACTCATTCTAAATGTTGGAGCTGTGCTGCAGCTGTTGGGTAGGAGATGTGCTGATAGTGTGGTTTGGACTCTGGTTTATAATCAGATACTTCCTTCCCTAGCCTTAAACCCATCCAACCACAATGTTCACACTCACCTCTGAAAACAGAATAGCTGTTTCTCTCAGTACAATTTAATTCCTACTAGATTCCTTAAGGCTCACCTTTCCTTTCTTTCAAAGCATTCTCTGAAGACTCTACGGCTCTGGGTATGGTTCTCAAACTCAGAGCCAGCAGGACTGGAACTTGGTCCTCACACAAACTTCCTCAGTCAGAAACAGTGGATCCCAGGAGTTCCCGTCATGGCTCGGTGGGTCGTGAACCTGGCTAGTATCTATGAGGATGCAGGTTCAATCTCTGGCCTCGCTCAGTGGGTTAAGGATTCTGCATTGCTGTGGCTATGGTGTAGGCTGGCAGCTGAAGCTCCGATTCGACCCCTAGCCTGGGGACTTCCATATGCTGCAGGCCCTAAAAAGAAAAAAAAAAAAATACAGACAGAAAGAAAGAAAGAAGGAAAGAAAAAAAAGAAACAGTAGAGCCCAGCAATATGCTCTGACAATCGCTCCAGGTGGTCCTGATGCCTGCCCAGGTCTGAGAACTGCTGCTCTAGTCTACGGTCTCTCTCTCTCTTCCCTGAAACACTAATCTTTGTTTTTTTTTTTTTTTTTTTTGGTCTTTTTTAGGGCTGCACCCATGGTATATGGAGGTTCCCAGGCTAGGGGTCCAACTGGAGCTGCAGCTGCCATCCTACACCACAACCACACCAACATGGGATCTGAGCTGTGTCTGAGACCTACACCACAGCTCAAGGCAACGCTGGATCCTTAACGCACTGAGCGAGGCCAGGGATTGAACCTGTGTCTTCATGGATACTAGTCAGGTTTGTTTCCACTGCGCCAAGATGGGAACTCCTGATAACAGTTACATTTAATTTTTGTAATACAATGATAGAAACTGACCGAGGAAATTCATCTTTAGTAGTATTTGCTGGGAGATACACATTTGGGGGTAAGAATGTTTCTTCATCCTCTATTCTCAAGTGTAATTTTGGCTCTGCTCCAGTCCAAAGACAATTTTGGGAGGTACGAAGTTGCTGTACCTTGTCCCCAAGGAACTTCTGAGAGCCCTGGTAGTTCCAATGTGAATGGGAGTATTTTCTATTCAGTCTAGATTTCCAAGCTCATCCCAAATCATTCCTGCAACCCTTTTTTTTTCTTTTTTGCCTTTTGTCATTTTAGGGCCGCACCCGCGGCATGTGGAGGTTCCCAGGCTAGGGGTCTAATCGGAGCTGTAGCCGCCGGCCTACACCGTAGCCACAGCAACGCAGGATCCGAGCCGCGTCTGCAACCTACACCACAGCTCATGGCAACACCGGATCGTTAACCCACTGAGCAAGGTCAGGGATCGAACCTGCAACCGCATGGTTCCTAGTCGGATTCGTTATCCGCTGAGCCACGACGGGATCTCCCCATTCCTGCAACTCTTATTCCTCTGCGATTCTCTAGCCTATGGTAGGAGAGGCTGAACTGTTTTGGTGTCTTAGGCTCTCAGTGGGGCCCTGAGATGGTCTGAATCAGCCTTGCAATTTCAGATCTAGGCAGTGCTGTGGGGATGAAGGGAAACGTTTATGTTGTGGCATGTTGTCAGCATTTGCCTATTCACCTTCTCCTCTTTTGGAGCAGATCCCGTGGAACAGGATGTTGGCGAGACGTGGCTGCCTTGTTCATATCCTCATAAATACTGCCGAGAAGATCATGTTTGTTCATTTCTTTGCACCTACCTTACTATTTCCATTATAGCCTTTCTGGGTAAGGCTGAAGTCTCTACAAGCTTTGATAGGATTTCAAACAATAGGATCCCCGGGTTGCCAGCTAAACAAGTCTCCTTTTCTGGAACTATGGAGGAAAAAAAAAACCTTCAAAATGCTTTCTGAAAAAAGAAAATCTAACATAAAAAAGTACAAATGTGACAGTCATTTTACTGTATAATACAATATATATTAATGCCAAGTCAAGAACCAGAGATTTATAGAAAAACATTCAAAGTCTGTTCTATTTCGTTAAAAGGTCATTTTGATTATTGAACAGAGAAAGAAATCATGGAATTTAAAATTAAAAACTTTCAGTTCAGTGACCTCTAAGTAAATACAGTAATACATTTAACATAAACATGGATTCTGTCTTAAGGACTATTATATTCTTCCAGGTAAAGGCACTGTTGATAAACATGTCTCTGGTGTGCAGGCAAAACCCTTGTTCTTACAGTGGTATTTGAAACGGTAACTTCTGTTTATCCTAAGATAGTTCACAGCTTATGAAAGGATATATTTTTCAAAACTGCATACAGTACTTGGAATTTGGATTGTATTTATCCTAGAAAATATGATATGAGTATGGTTAGATTTTCCAAGGCAGCTTGTTAAACTCATCAACAAACCACTAGAGGACTAGTAACAATAATTCAAGTATACCTGCACATCATTTATTACCTCATGTGAGAACATGCTCTCGAACCTCCAGCAGACTCTCCAGCCCTCACACTGAGGGAAGAGGCTTCATCAGGGTGAAGAAGGTTATTTTTTAGGAAGAGTGAATTATCTACACCCAAATTTGCATGAGAGAGAGCATTTTTTCTTCTAAAAATATTTTTTCTGGAGTTTCCATCGTGGCTAAGTGGTTAGTGAACCCGACTAGCATCCATGAGGATGTGGGTTCGATCCCTGGCTTCGCTCAGTGTGTTAACGATCCAGCGTTGCTGTGAGCTGTGATGTAGGTCACAGACGCGGATCGGATCCCGCATTACTGTGGCTCTGGTGTAGGCCAGCGATTACATATCTGATTGGACCCCTTGCCTGGGAACTTCCATATACTACGGGTGAGGCCCTAAAAAGACAAGACCAAATAAATAAATAAATAAATAAATAAATAAATAAATAAATAAAAATATTTTTTTCTTTTGTAAGAAGAGTACCTCCCAAAGTAGCACATGTACTTGGTAGAGAATGGAAATACTATCAAAGGTGACCAAAATTTTCTATACCACTGCCCTAATGTTCTCATTGGAGTCCAAAAAGCAGTGTTTCCTACAGAAGGACTTGATGCATTTAGGTTACAATTCTAAAACTGTATAAATTTGCTTAGCAAATTTTGTTTTAGAGAAGCAGTACAAAAGTAAATCACATCCTAGACTGCATCTTCCTGATTGGAAGCCTAAATTTATAATATTTACTATGCTCTGAATTGCAACTACGCAGTTGCCATCTATTCAATAATATCTACTCACCCACAGCCTTAAGGAAGCGGTTCTTATCTGTTAGCACGTTTATAAAGTCTGAGAAGTTCACCTTCCCATCTCCTGGAACAGAGATCAAAGGCTCAGAACAAGGATTTATTCATCTTCCCACTCCATACCCACCTCCATATTTCTATTATTAGAATGTTCCAGAGTTGTACCGCATTTCCCTTAAAATTAAGGCTAAAGTGTTTTTGAATGAGAGAATGAAATTTTGGGCAGAGTTAGTGGAAACAAGTGACACATTGGTGACTGATTCACATGTGGAACTGCTGCTGACTGAATGTGGCCTTAGGAGTTGGGTGGGGAGAGGTGAGAGGAGATAATATGCTGAATATATTCCACACGACATACTAGCTTGGGCTACTAATCACCAAGTCAATATATTCAAAGAAAACATCACTTATACGCTTGGAAAATAATCAATAAAAATGCTGTAGCATTTAAGATTCAATATAGATGCGCTCTAATGATGGAAGGAAGATTTGTACTAATATTATTCAAACGGAAACAAAGGGCTTGGATTTCCCCAGTAATGTAGGCAGATAGGGTAGGGGATCCCCAGAGGAAGAGAATTAGGCATGGCTTTCTTGACATAAGAGCAGCCATTTTAGGCCTAAGCCATTCTGTGATCTACCCCGACCACAATGCTTGTCCTTGCAGAACAGGCCTCAGTAGTTAACGATTTTAAAGGAACAAAGAACATAAGAACATGTATTACCAGGCCAGAGAAATAACCTAACCACTTCAGAGACAGTATATCATGTAAAGCCTCCCAGTTCTGTTTCTGAAGGTAAAGATTAGCCTGAAGCACATTCTTGAGCTTTTTTCAGGATCCAGATCCCCTCAAGCACTCAACCCTAATTAGAGCTTAAGGAATGATTGAGGAATGATGATGCTGACCTTTGCTGACCATTGTGACTTCAATCCACTAGAGCCTGGACTCTGTCGACTTTGCCCCAGTTACCTGCTGAATTTTCCTTTGCTCAAACCCCTTCATGAATATGCATGCACCCTTAACTTAAAACCTCCTTAGTTTTGTTCTTCCAGGGACATACTGCATTGGGAAATATCCCCAGTGCTGTTCTTACTTGCTGCAAGTAATAAATCCTTCCTTCTCCCACTCTTTGGCTTGGTTGTGTTTTTTGGCTCAACACCCACCAAGAAGCAAACCCAGTTTTTGGGTAACAGTAACAGGTTACTTTTTGAAATTGTCAGTGCTTTTGTATCTGTATTTCAAAGCACCCTCCAAAATGTACGTCACAACAGGTAATCTGAATTTGATATTATGATAGTCACTTCTAGTTTCCACACAAAATTTTTCAAAGAATTGCCTATTTTGTAGCATTAATTTGATTCCATAACTTGTACATATACCTCACTGATATCTTTAAAGAGAAACACATATATGCACTTTCGGCAAATAAGTGAGATTTCTTTTTTTTTTTGTCTTTTTGCCTTATCTAGGGCTGCACCCGCAGCATATGGAGGTTCCCAGGCTAGGGGTTTAACAGGAGCTGTAGCTGCAGGCCTTCGCCACAGCCACAGCAATGCGGGATCTAAGTCGCGTCTGCAACCTACACCACAGCTCACGGCAACGCCGGATCCTTAACCCACTGAACAAGGCCAGGGATTGAACCCGCAACCTCATGGTTCCTAGTCGGATTCGTTAACCACTGAGCCATGACGAGGACTCCCAGTGAGATTTATTTCTTCTGTTTATTTAGCGTCCAAGAAAAAAAATATATTCATGAGAGCCTTTTTTGACAAAAATAATAAGTTAAAGTACTCACGATCAATATCAGCACATCTTAATTCTTTATAAACATCATGCTTGGTTAGATTCATTCCTAACTTAGCTAAAGTGCACATCATTCCGTGTAAATCAACACAGCTAGTTTTATCCTTGTTAAAGAAGTTGTAGGCATCTTGGAAAGCTGGGGAAACGGAATTGAGTCAGTCAGAGCAGTTATTTAAGAATGAATACATATTTTAGGGAGTTCCCTTGTGACCAGTGGGTTAAGGATCAGGTGTTGTCATGGTAGCAGTTGTAGCGTGGGTTTGATCCCTAGCCTGGGAATTTCCACATGCCATGGATATGGCCAAAAAAAAAAAATATACATTCTAATGGAATTAGGAAAGACAATGCAGTTGATTGGAGATCATGTTCTAAAGAAATGTTTACCAAGTACTCATATTTCTCTAAATTTGAGTACTTAGTAGACAGTTTTTCTAAAAGACAGTGTCCTTCCATGAGATTTGAACTAGAATAAACTAAGGAGGAAAAGCAAATATGTAGGCAAAATGGCTTTTGAAAGATGTCAACACCCTAATTCTTGGAATCTGTGAATATATTATTATTATTATTATTATTATTTGCTTTTTAGGGCCGCACCTGCGGCATATGGAGGTTCCCAGGCTAGGGGCTGAACTGGAGCTACAGCTGTTGGCCTACACCACAGCCACAGGAACACAGGATCCGAGCTGCTTCTGCGACCTACACCACAGCTCATGACAACACTGGATCCTTTTTTTTTTTTTTTTGTCTTTTTGCCTTTATGTAGAGCCGCACCCGCGGCATATGGAGGTTCCCAGGCAAGAGGTCTAACAGGAGCTGTAGCCGCCGGCCTACGCCACAGCCACAGCAACGCGGGATCCGAGCCGCGTCTGCAACCTTCACCACAGCTCACAGCAACGCCGGATCCTTAACCCACTGAGCAAGGCCAGGGATCGAACCCGCAACCTCATGGTTCCTAGTCGGATTCGTTAACCACTGAGCCACGAAGGGAACTCCATAACACTGGATCCTTAACCCACTGAGTGAGGCCAGGGATTGAACCCTCAACCTCACAGTTCCTTGTCAGATTCATTTCCTCTGAGCCACGATGGGAACCCCCGTGACTGTATTACTTTATATGACAAAAGGGATTTTGCAGATGGAATTAAGGTAGATAATAATTATCTGAATGGGTCCTGTATGAGGCAAGAGAGATGTGGCAAAAGTGAGAGAGATTCAAAGCATGAGAAGGGCTTGCCTCACAATTGCTGGTTTGAAGATGGAGAGGGCGTGTGATATGGAATGCAGACAATTACGTGTCTGAGACAGGCTTCTGGCTGAGACAGCAAGGAAATGGGGACCTCAGCCCTACAACCGCAAGGACCTGTGTTCTGTCAAAAAACTGAACAAGCTCAGAAGCAGATTCTCCTCCAGAGCCTCCAGATAAAAGGCCAGGCTGGCCAACACCTTCATTTCAGCCTTCTCAGGCCCAGAGAAGAGGAACCAGGCCAATCCACCTGACTTCTGACTTACAGAACTGTGAGGTCTGAATGTTTTGTACAGATTCAGTTTTTTTCAAAGAAATACTCAAGGCCTTACTTAACTGGAACCAAAATTAGATATATATTTTCTCAAATTAGTAAATGAAATAAATCCAGATCAGAGTATACTCCAGATAGCACCAGAATAAAACATTTCATATCATATTCAAGTGTTAAGTGTCTTTTGGAGTTCCTGTGGTGGGGCAGTGGAAACGAATCCGACTAGGAACTATGAGGTTGTGAGTTCGATCCCTGGCCTCACTCAGTGGGTTAAGGATCCAGCATTGCCATGAGCTGTGGAGTAAGCCAGCAGCTGTAGCTCTGATTAGACCCCTAGCCTGGGAACTTCACGAGTGTGGCCCTAAAAAAAAATTGCTGCTCAGATCAATGGATTGTAGCCAGGGTAGCTTATTTTATCATCATAATTTTTTTCTATCTATGAGAAATCCTGGGACCCTAGTTGTATTGATACTGCCCTGTTACTTGATTTCTATTTTTACTTTCAATTTTTATTTTCCACACAAGTTCTTCTTTGAACAAAAGTATTTGTCCAAGACTGTCTAAATTCTTGAAGATGACTATTTGAAAGAAATCCCTCTTCCTTCCCACAAATTAGACATTGTATTATGAAATATATATATATTTTGCTTTCAAAAAACAGAGTGCTGTGGGCAACCCTTGAAATTCCAGATCTCCATTAGATATAAAAATGATGAGATATGTTAAGGGGCTTTAAAAAAAATTTATTTTTTGTCTGTACCCTAGGCACGTGGAAGTTCCTCAGCCAGGGATCAAACCCACGCCACAGCAGCGACACAAGCCGCTGCAGTGACAACACTGGATCCTTAACCTGCTACACCACAGGAGAACTCCTTAAGGGGCTTTGCTTATGCCTTGTTTTGGGGATGGTTCTCATTACCTCGCATCTGCGAAAGGCTCAACTTCCTTACTTTGTGCTGTAATTGGCATGGCAGAGGCCCTGGTAAATCTTTAAACCTGAGAAAAGATATATACATTGAAACCAGCAAATATTAGTTTCATTCATCAGTTTTTGCTGACTGGAGTGACTGTAAGCATCAACATATATCCAGAGCCATACCACCTAAGGGATCTATTACTGTCAATTGCTAATAGCTACAGGATGGAAAGTGAGAAAATGTTGGCCACTGAGGTCCACCTTTGCCCTATAATTACCCATCACCCTTACTCCCTTACAAAATCTGATTTCCCACATTTTATGAAAGGGGAAACTGAGGCTCAGAGGGCTTAAAAACTTGCCCAAGTCACAAAGATAATAAATGGAAACGCTGAGATTCAAACCCAGGTTTGACTCCAAAGCTCAACAACATAAGCCTTATGCTATTCTTATTGCTAGAAATGCAAGTTGTTTCAAATTTTTCACTAGTTTAAACAATCTCATGGTGAATATACTTACAGCAAAAAGTTTGTATTCATGCTTATTTTACCACTTTGCCAAACTTTTTTGTTGTTGTTGTTGTCTTTTTGCCTTGTCTAGGGCCGCACCCATGGCATATGGAGGTTCCCAGGCTAGGGGTCTAACAGAAGCTGTAGCTGCCGGCCTTCGCCACAGCCACAGCAACGTGGGATCCCAGCCGCGTCTGCAACCTACACCACAGCTCACGGCAACGCCGGATCGTTAACCCACTGAGCAAGGCCAGGGATTGAACCCGCAACCTCATGGTTCCTAGTTGGATTCGTTAACCACTGCGCCATGACGGGAACTCCTCCTTGACAGAATTTTAAACCTTATCTCGGATCAAAGATAAGAAATAGTTAAAAAAAATTTTTGTCTTTGGTCTATTTTTAGGGCCACACCTGCGGCAAGGGAAATTCCTAGGTCAGGGGTCTAATTGGAGCTGCAGCTGCCAGCCTAGGCCACAACCACAGCAATGTGGGATCTGAGCCGGGTCTACAACCTACACCACAGCTCATGGCAACTCTGGACCCTTAACCTGGATTGGGGCCAGGGATCAAACCTACATCTTCATGGATACTAGTCGGATTTGTTTCTGCTGTGGCACAATGGGAACTCCCCAGAAGACAGCTTTAATGCAGGGTAAGGGAACAATTAGGTCAAGGGATGTGGGTAAGATAAGGTTGTCTTACCCATGTCCCAATCAAAAGGTCAGTAATATATTCCTGTAGCAATAGAAGAGTCAAGGACACCAGGAGAAATACTCTCAAAATGTCAAAGAAAATGGATAACAGTGAGAGAGATGATAGAGGCTTTTTTTCTTATGATCTGATAAAATCTGCATCAGGCTTTCACTTTCAGTCATTAGTGGCTATTATTTATTGGAATTTGTAGTTATCAGATGGAGAAAAAGCTACTGTTAATGTCACAGGCAAACCTCCCTTCCCAATTTTAGTTCAAGTTTGTCATGGAAAATTTATCAGATTTCATTTTATTGGCCATTTTTGAGCTAGAGACTCTTTTTCTGTACTCTGACTTGCTGAAGGCTTTAGGTCTTCTGAACGATCCTCTGAATTTATTCTCCTTTAAACTGGATCTTAAAATGTCTTAACATGTAACTGACAACTTCTTAAACCCTGTGGGGTATTCTGTTCCTTCACACAAAAATAGGGAAAACAGAAAAGAGACCCTTATTTCCCTAATTAGAAAGGATTTATCTTTTTTCTTTTTATAAAAACCATCTTCAATTCAGATGTTTTGTTTTATAATTAATTTTAACACAGAATAGGTATCTGAAGATCACTCTAACTTGTTTCATTATACCCTTTATGGGTATTTAATATATTCATCACCTTAATAATTCTTTAACTTAATAATATATTTATCACCTTAATAAATTCATTACTTACCTCTTGCCATGGAATTTGGGTACTTTTGTTAAAGGATTCAGCTTAAGTTTTGCTTTAATGTCAGAAACTGCCATGTGGCCAGTAACTCTGTCTGGAATTCAAAAGGTACAGTTAAGGATCAAGTCACAGATTAATTTCTTGATATTCTTTTATAACTTCCCCAGCTCAAGACCTGGAGTTTGAAGTCCAGGGCTTCAAGGAGTGGTAAAATGTGCAAACACAAGTTAGAGGTATGTGCAAGGTTGGAAGGCCATGCTCTAAGAAAAATTTCTTGCCGTTGCTCCCTCTAGTATCATCCCAGGGAGTTTCTGTGTGGTTCTATGGGTTAAGGATCTGGCATTGCCACTGCAGTGGCTCTGATTGCTGCCATAGAATGGATTTGATCCCTGGCCTGGGAACTTCTACATGTTGTGGGTGTGGGCCCAGCAATATGGTCTATACATAAAACAAATAAACAAAAAGTATCATTCGATCATATATTAAAATAAATATGGCAAAGCATCCTGGAAATATATAGAAAAAGTTAAAGACAAAATTTATTTTTCATCTCGTAATTGACAGAGAATAAAATGCTACTGCATTTGAAAAATTTTTACCTAATTGTTTCTATCTTGGATACCTGCCTAATAGTAAGTAGATTTTCCTAGGAGTTTCCTTCTAGGAGGGCCACCCCTGGCCTATCAATTCTTTTTTTTTTTGCCTTTATGTAGAGCCGCACTGCAGCATATGAAGGTTCCCAGGCTAGGGGTTTAACAGGAGCTGTAGCTGCGGGCCTTCGCCACAGCCACAGCAAGACGGGATCCGAGCCGTGTCTGCAAACTTCACCACAGCTCACGGCAACGCCAGATCCTTAACCCACTGAGCAAGAGCCAGGGATCGAACCCGCAACCTCATGGTTCTTAGTCAGATTTGTTAACCACTGAGCCACAAAGGGAAGTCCTGGCCTATCAATTCTTATGAACCCATTTTTTTTGGCTGCGCCTGGGGCATGCAAAAGTTTCTGGGCCAGGAATCAAACACACCACAGCACTAATCTGAGCCACAGGAGTGACAATGCTGGATCTTAACACTCTAGGCCGCCAGGGAACTCCCCCTGCTGGTCTTTTTTAAGGGTAAGAACAGGGGTGGGACATAATGCCGTTTGCCACCCTAGACTCTCTTAGGTGAACTCTTAACCACTATGACCTCCCTAGTCCTTCCTTTCTACTTCTGCATAGTTTAAGAATCAGGGCCTATGGACTAGAAGCTGAGTTGGTAAGACTTCCCCCTTTTATTATTGTTTTATCTTCCCAATTATCTTTTCAATATATAGAAAGTATTAAGTAGTTCACTGACGAGGAAACTGGGTTGTTGATTTAGGAATAGTAGACAATTATTATGTTATTAAACCATGAAGACAAAGTCTCTGAATGCTTGGTTAGAGTTTGATCAGTTTCCCCACGTCTTCACCTCAGACCCTAGAAAACAGTTTTTTCTAAACAACTCAATTACATGTGCTCAAAATCTGGAAACTTACCATAGAGTTAGGGACTCTAGAGAGGCTCGACAATTTAGGCAGTTGAAAGGTGCTATGAAATCATCCTCAGGGCTCAAAATAATCATTACTTTAAAAAATTACCTTCAATCTCTCATTGAGATGACAGATTAAAAAAAAGGACCCCTTGTAGATTCCTACAAAACCTAGATATTTACCTACTTCTAAGCCGTGCTACTTACAACTTCTGGGCTTCAGTCAGATCAAGAATCCAGTAAAGGGTTTGTTCCATCACACAACTGTGACCTCATTCACTCATCAGGCTCAGGCCCAGGTGAGAATGACCCATAAGCTCCTTCCAGCTTTAAGGAAACTGTTTTCAGTGTGGTTCATTCAGCACCCATAGCTTAGGGTGGGAAGGAGCTACAGAATCAGAATATTTTGACATTGGTGGGATTTCAGGGAAGGCAAAGTTTTTTTTTTTTTAATTTTTATTGTTATTTTTTCATGTTAAACATTGGTGAGTTGAAAGTTTTCAAGTAAAAAAATTTACCCAACTGCCTTGGTTGAATGCTGATTAAGAACCATTTCATTAATTGTTTATATCCAAAAAGAGGGACAAAATCAAACACTCACAGGTTTGTAGTCTATACTATTATCAGAAAGAGTGATTTTATTTTATTTCATTTTTTAAATTTTTAATTTTTTTTTTTTGCTTTTTAGGATTGCACCCGTGGCACATGGAAGTTCCCAGGCTAGGGGTCGAATCGTAGCTACAGCTGCTGGCCTATGCCATAGCCACAGAAATGCAGGATCTGAGCTGCATCTGTGACCCACACCACAGCTCACGGCAATGCTGGATCCGTATGCCACTGAGTGAGGCCAGGGATCGAACCCGCAACCTCATGGTTCCTAGTCGGATTCGTTAACCACTGAGCCACGACGGGAACTCCTCTATTCCCTTCGTGGCTCAGTGGTTAACGAATCTGACTGGGAACCATGAGGTTGCGGGTTCGATCCCTGGCCTCGCTCAGTGGGTTAAGGATCCGGCATTGCCGTGAGCTGTGGTGAAGTTTGCAGACGCGGCTCGGATCCCGCGTTGCTGTGGCTGTGGCGAAGGCCGGGGGCTACAGCTCCTGTTAGACCCCCTAGCCTGGGAACCTCCACATGCCGTGAGTGCGGCTCTAGATAAGGCAAAAAGACAAAAAAAAAGTAATAAAAAAAATAAATAAAATAAAAAAGAAAACCTGTTGACTCAAGGATGATCTGCTACCCATTTCATTTTCATTAATGTTTTGGTTACAAATGGTTAACTAATGACATACTTTTTAATGATATATAAATACTTCTTTCTAGTGAATTCTGTATTGTGTGGGTACAATATATGTCACAACATTAACTAGAGAATCTCCTTCCCTCACTCCACTCAACCCCATGGCCAAAAAAATAACGACCAAACGAAAATACTGATTTCAACCATTCCCTCCCCCCCACCCCCCAAATGTGGAGTAGTCTGATTTTATAAATGTGAGGAGACTAACTCTGAGGAAAAAAGTGCTCAGTTACCTAGATCTGGTTTAGTTTGGCCAGATTAAGCCAGTAATGTACCATTTATTTACTTATTCATTTTGCTTTTTTAGGGCCACACCTGTGGCATATGGAAGTTTCCAGGCTAGGGGTTGAATTGGAGCTGCAGCTGCAGGCCTATGCCATAGCCACAGCCGCCATAGCCACAGCAACTCGGAATCTGAGTTATTTTCAAATGCATTTTTTTTGAAAACACAATCAGGCTTTCAGAGGCACATCAATTTTTTTTTCATCATACTCATTGAAAAATGCTGGCACAGAGAGAAAATTAAATTACCTAAGAATGGGGAATTCCGTTGTGATGCAGTGGAAATAAATCAGACTAATATTCATGAGGATGTGTGTTTGATCCCTGGCCTCACTCAGTGGGTGGGGGATCCGGTGTTGCAGTGAGCTGTAGTGTTAACTTGCAGCTGCAGCTCTGATTCAGACCCTCGCCTGGGAACTTCTATATGCCGTGAGTGCAGCTCTAAAACGCAAAAAAAAAAACAAAAACCAAAAAAGTTACTTAAGAATGAAGTACAGAATGAAGTTGTGTAGTTGTGTGTGTGTGAGAGAGAGAGAAGAGGGCAGATGACAAGTTTTATTTGTCATCAAATAAAATTTGATCATTTTCACAGTATAATTTTCAAACCTTCCATTCATTGTTTTCTATGTAAATTCAGAAAATAATATTTTGGCATTTGAAAATTATTTTTGGTGTTAATGTGATAAGACCTGGAAACAAAAGCACTAAGATTATATATTCAATTTTAGAGGCATCCATAAAGAAATTTTAAGTTATTAGATACATCTCTCAATAGGTGAGATTTTAATATTAATAAGAAAATGAGAGAGTACTTTGAAAATGAGACTTTAAAGCTAATGCACAAAAATTGTGTATTCACTGAGTCCCCATCGCGGTGCAGAAGAAATTAATCTAACTAGGAACCATGAGGTTGTGGGTTCAACCCCTGGCCTTGCTCAGTGGGTTAAGGATCCGATGCTGTGAGCTGTGGTGTAGGTCACAGACACAACCCGGATCTGGCGTTGCTATGGCTGTGGCGTAGGCCGGCAGCTGTAGCTGGGATTGGACCACTAGCCTGGACCACTCCATATGCCACGGGTGTGGCCCTAAAAAGCAAAAACCAAAACCAAAACCAAAACCAAAACATAAGGAAAAAATTTGGAGGTGAAGATATTATAGATTATCATTGGTGATAGAATTAAGGATTAGTAAAATTTTCTTTTTGCTTTCCCTCCCCGCCCCCCAGGCTAGGGGTCCAATCGGAGCTACAGCTGCCAGCCTACACCACAGCTACAGCAATGAGGTATCAAGCCGCATCTGCAACCTACACCACAGCTCATGGCAATGCCAGATCCTTAACCCACTGAGTGAGGCCAGGGATTGAATCCGCAACTTCATGGTTCCTAGTCAGATTCGTTTCCGCTGTGCCACAACAGGAACTCCTAAAATTTCCTTTTTTCATTGTTTAATTTTATAAATATAGAAATCCTCTACAATGAACATGTATTACTTTTATAACCAAGAAAACACATACATAGCATCAGATTATCAATTTTATAACAAAAATTTCTACTCACATTTAAACTTCAGGCCCTCCATTACTGAATGCACTTTAACCTTCCCATTATCTATAAAACATTTTGAATCAGATGCAGAGGTAGTCACATAAAAACTCATAAAAGCAGATAAAAGTTGTGAAACTGCCAACTGCAAGAATTCAAAGAGAGAATGTAAAGTGAGGAAGCAGAAGTAGCACCTGAAGACCTTAAAAAATGGGCTGAGAAAGAAATGAGGAATGAATGATCATAATCATAAAGCAAAAGAACCAGTTCAAGTTCCGTTTTTAAAAGGAATGAGGGAGTATGTTACTTTATAGGCAGAGTAGAGAGAAACGGATGAAACTGGATGTATTGAAAATGAATTATGAGATAACTTCTATACAAATATTGAATCATGTCTGAAACTAATACGTCAAAACATTTTTTGCAGAAGTGGGAGATGATCAGGTTAAGAGGAATGGGTCTGGAAGGGGTGAAAAGAACCTCTTCAACTGAACCAAGGAGAAGATAGTATATCTTCCTGAACAAGAAGAAATGATAGACTGGAGAAAATAGAAAATGGAGATGTTTGCAACAAACAAGGTTCAAATTTATTGCTTCAAAACTATGATTTGAGGAGTTCCCATCGTGGCTCAGTGGTTAACGAATCCGACTAGGAACCATGAGGCTGCGGGTTGGATCCCTGGCATCGCTCAGTGGGTTAAGGATGCGGCGTTGCAGTGAGCTGTGGTATAGGTTGCAGACGCGGCTTGGATCCCACGTTGCTGTGGCGTCGGCAGGTGACTACAGCTCTGATTAGACCCCTAGCCTGGCAACCTCCATATGCCACGGTGCAGCCCCAGAAAAGACAAAAAAAAAAAAAAATATATATATATATATGATTTGAGAAACATAAAGGTTTTATTTTCTTACTTTCAGTTGGGCTTAGCAGAGAAAGTCAAGTGTATACTTCCTTTCACATTCTTATATCCCTTAGTGTAGTGCTTGGACATACTCAATGGAAATAAATATTTGTTGTTTGAATAAATCCACATATAATCTTTTAATTCAAGCCCAGAGCTGCATTGACGCTTTCTAGCAACATTATTATAGTAAGAAATGCTACTTCCCAAGTGCTCCTAGATCATTTTTTTCTTTTTTGATATCAGAACAAGAATAACAGAAATAAAAAGATCAATCTAAAGTAGTTACATAACACAAGAGCCAGTAAATAAATCATGTAACTGGATTCAACACGCAATAATAAAAATCTCAATAAGTAAACTAGTAAATCAATCAATCCCTAAACCCCCTTGCGTCTCTCCCTAATACTCATTTTTATTTGCTAATTTCTTTACTGTAATATTTTTTCTTATTTTTGGGATGGAATCATGCCCTCAGGTACATAACATATTGGTTATATTGTGACTTAAGAATTTTTTTTTTTTGTCTTTTTGCCTTTTCTAGGGCCGCACTCGCAGCATATGGAGGTTCCCAGGCTAGGGGTCTAACAGAAGCTGTAGCCGCTGGCCTTCGCCACAGCCACAGCAACGTGGGATCCGAGCCACATCTGCAACCTACACCACAGCTCACGGCAACGCCAGATCATTAACCCACTGAGAAAGGCCAGGAATCGAATCCGCAACCTCATGGTTCCTAGTTGGATTAGTTTCCGCTGCACCACGATGGGAATTCCCATAAAAAAGAATGAAATCCTGCCATTTGCAGCAAGGTGGACGAACCAAGAGGATATTATGCTTAGTGAAATAGGTCAACGAAAGACAAATACTATATGATATCAATTTTACTAGAAATCTAAAAAAAAAAAAAACCAAATGATTCTACATAGCAGAACAGAACCAGACTCAAAGATAACAGAAAACAAACTAGTGGTTACCAGTGAGAAGAAGGAAGAGGGATGGGGCAAGATAGGTATATGGGATTAAGAGATACAAACTACTCTGTATAAAATAGATAAGCAACTAATATATAGCACAGGGAATTATACCTATTATCTCATAAAATACAAAAAGTGAAATTAAGTAAATGAATAAAAACCAAGATAAAAGAATGAAAATGAAAATAAATTTTATGTGAATCACACAGGATGACTGAGTGGATTATATAAAATCTGAATGAGTACATATGTAAAAATGTATGTCCAGTCAATGAATGTGCTTGAAATGGTTTTATTAAAATTATTTTCTACAGATGTTTACTTTTAAGGAAATATAACAACAGATAAGAATAAGATACTATACAACTCTGCAAATAAAATTTTTATCTCCATGAAATTGAAATTGCTAGGAAAAGTGACTGACAACGCAAATAACTCTTTCATCCAATTAATCAATTGTGTTTCCTTGAAAGGAAAGAAATTAAATTGATATATGTTATAAGGTAAATGTAGCTATTACTTAAAGTACACTATTATCTAGTATACAGCACAAAATATCACAATACTACTTTCAGCCTCAGTTTTAAAGTACTAAATTCATTCCACTTAAAATATATGTACAGGACCTTCCTTTTTTTTTGGACAAAGACTGTCTTTTTTCATCTTAGCACTCTCATAGTTTAACATAAAATCTGGTGCTTAGTAATGGCTCAATAAATGTTATTGAATAAACTGAAAGATAAAAGCAATAACTGAAACCGGAAAGTCTGCATTATAGTACTTAGCTATGGTCACTAGATGGCATCACCTTCCCAATGCAAGAAAACATTTAACCGTCTTCCCCCAAAATAAAATTCCTACACATGGTTCTAATTTTCTATAATAAAGTGTAAGTCTGAATAGTAAGATTATGGTAGATTTCAATTCCTCTGCATGTGGAAGTTCTTCTAGATTTAGAGATCAGTAGTGGAGAAGATTAAAGTCAAACATATTAGCAGTAAGCCAGGCATATATTTGCCTGAGGATCAACAGGATAACTCCTTTTTTAGTATATTATACCCTTGTAAAATCTATCAAACCATTTAGTCCACAAAAACTACAAGATACAATGTTCTTAAATAATTTTTCAAGAAGCGTTCTGTGCTGCTCATAATCACAGTATCGACAAATTCTTTAAAATTCACTTTTTTTGTTTCTAAAGAGAAAAGAACACATTTTCCTCAGTATCTTCAATCATTAAGTTATTATGATGAACTCAAAATGGATTAAAGATCTAGATATAAGACCAGATACTATAAAACTCTTAAGAGGAAAACACAGGCCAAACACTCTCTGACATCAATGACAGCAACATCTGCTCAGATCCACCTGTCAGAGTAACGACAATAAAAAGAAAAATAAACAAATGGGACTTAATTAAACTTCAAAGTTTCTGCACAGCAAAGGAAATCCTAAACAAAAACCAAAAGACAACCCACAGAATGGGAGAAAGTATTTGCAAATGAATCGACTGACAAGGGATTAATCTCCAAAATTTACAAACACCTCCTACAGCTCAATACCAA